>JAOWBW010000001.1:0-519432 GCA_026119855.1 Campanula takesimana
TCAAGGAAGTCAAGAAAAGTGCTCCTAGCTCCTGCTACAAGGCCGCTTCCAACTCCACAAAAGAGGCCTCGGTCAACGCCGTCACTATCGACAAGGGGAATTACAAAAAGGTTCCTCCACCCCAAGGGAAGAAGTCTCGAAATGACCGTGTCTACACACCTCTCCAAGGCATGACTCAAACGAAGCGTTCGAAGTCCTCAAAGCAAAGGGTCAAGTCACACCCGTACAAGGGTACCAACCCAAGACGGTCAACCCCAATCATGCTCACCACAAATATTGTGGCTACCACCAATATAGTGGCCACACACCGAGGAATGCTTCGTTCTCCGCAACGTCATTCAAGATCTCATAGACAAGAAAGATTTTGTAGTGACTAATGGCGAACATGTCAATGTAATAGAGATAGGAGAACTCGAGGGGACCACCCATTCATCCCAAATTATGAATGGGGGCCCCAATGTTATGAATAAACTTGACAATTCTTGTTATGTTGTGACTTACGATGAGGTAATGAGGGAAGTACTACAGAATAGGAAAAGAAGAAAGATGGGAACGTCAACATGCTAACTCAATCCGGTCGAGTCATAGCAAGCAACCCTTCCACTTCCGCACCAAGCTCCTCTTCTCAAAGGCCGCAAGCTCGCGACACTCCCGAAGATCCTCTACTTGTCCAACTCAAGAAAACTCAAGCCAACATTTCTATTTGGGACCTCATCGCATCCTCAAAGAAACACCGAGATCTTGTCATCCGCATCTCGATGATACATCAATTTCTCCCGATACTACTCCTAAGGACCTCACGGCAATGATCGGTCACATTCATTTTGGCAAGTCATCACCTTTGCCGATATGGACCTTCCACCATTTGGTTTCCGACCACAACGAGGCTATTTACCTCAAGGTACGAGCAAGGGGGAGGCCCATCTCAAGAGTCTTAGTGGACGGTGGTTCCGCACTCAACCTCATGCCCTGGCAGAATCATGGGCATACTGGGGCTTAAGGATTCCGATTTGAAGCCTTATACTCAAGTAATCCGAGGTTATGACAGCACCGCCCGTACAGTCATGGGCATGATCGAAATAGACATGAGTTTGGGAGCATGGTCATGTCCGTTCCATTCCAAATGCTTGACATCCCAGCCTCGTTCAACTTGCTGTTGGGTCGACCATGGATTCACAGTTCTAATGCCGTCCCGTCAACTCTCCATCAATGTGTCAAGATCCGAAATGGTGATGAAATAGTGACCGTCATGGCCGAAAACGTCACTATCCACAGAAAAGGTAAGCCCGTCCACCAAGTTCAGCATGGTTTACCAGACTCCACTCTCTCCGGCGTCTCAATCAACGCCATTGACAAAGAAGAGGGGGAAACGGATCATGGACCCCCAGCAATCACAAAGTCCTCCGCATGATGAGGAATATGGACTACTTCCCTGGTTTAGGCCTAGGGAAATATCAACAAGGAATCCTACATCCTTTGCATGTCCCATTTGTAAAGAACACATTCGGTTTGGGGTACGAGCCTTCCAGAGAAGACTTGAAACAAGAGCAAGCGATCAAGAATGAAAAGACCCGAGCTCGTAAAGAAGGCCGTCGTTATGAGGTCCCTAATCTAAGGCCTACCGCAAGACGTTGAATGGCTATTTTGTCCGCCAAGGGGAAGACGTTCCATACATGATCTTTCCCGAACCATGGGTTAACAATAAGGGTGTCAAAAAGCCCGGTCTTGAAATCTTCTCCGATTGTGAGATCCGGAAATCCGAAAAGGAACAACTCCCATGTCGCCCCGTGAAGGGTGGGGAAGGAAGGTGACTATAGAGTCCGAGACAGAAATCATCGTGGGGGAAGAACCGACAGATTTAGCCTCCATGTTCGAAGAAGCTTTCCATAATAAATGAATGCCAAGTCAACGCCATCCATGACACCGTCATCATGAATGAGACTATCAGTGAGATCCCGCCAAGCTCCGAGCCGATCAACAATGGTATTCTACGAAGGGCCCGTGGTATCCGAGGAATTCTTAGTCCAAGAAATGGTTGCATACCCCGCACAACAACAAAGGAAGAGCGGCTCACACTTACTTTCGAGTCCGAGAGTGTCTCTAATACCCTCACCCAAGAGGATATGGAGGCCATAGCCGAGCATCCGTAGTCGTGGTGAAAATGGTCTAGGGGCTGACGAAGAATTGCATGTTGTTAATCTGGGTACGACACGAAGAGCCAAGAGAAACTAAGATCGGAAGCTTCTTCAAGGGGGACGACAGAGACAGATTGACTGCACTATATGGGAGTCGTGGATGTGTTCTCATGGTCATACAAAGACATGTCGGGTTTGGACAGAAAGGTAGCGGAGCACAGAATTCCGATCAGAGAAGATGCCAAGCCGGTAAAACAGAAGCTCAGAAAGATAAAGTCAGAATGGTCTCTGAAAGTCAAAGAAGAGATCGAGAAGCTCCTCAGTGTGGGTTTCATCAAGGTTATCGAGTATCCGACATGGTTAGCCAACATCGTGACAGTCAGAAAGGAAAACGGCAAGGTTCGAGTTTGTGTGGACTTCCGGGATTTGAACAAAGCTTCCCCGAAAGACGATTTTCCACTCCCTAACATCGACATGCTGGTCGACTCCACTGCTGCCTACAAGGTTCGCTCATTCGTGCATGGGTTCGCTGGGTACAATCAGATTCTCATGGCTGAGGAAGATCAACATAAGACAGCCTTCACAACACCGTGGGGTACCTTTTACTACATAGTCATGCCATTTGGGTTAAGAAACGATGGGACTTCCTACCAAGAGCCGTGACAGACTTGTTCCACGATATGATTCACAAAGAAATCGAGGTCTATGTGGACGACATGATCATTCACTCCAAAGGGACCGATGGTCAACATTTAATCGATCTCCGCAAGTTCTTCGAAAGGCTTCCTCAACACAAGATGAGGCTCAACCCTGCAAAGTGCACGTTCGGGGTTATCCGAGGCAAAGTCCTTGGTTATATGGTCACTGAAAGGGAATTGAAGTAGATCCCTCCAAAATCAAGGCAATCATTGACATGCCTCCTCCAAAGACGCAGAAAGAGATCAAAGGTTTCATGGGCAGACTGCAATACATCAGTCAGTTTGTGCACCAACTCACTTCCATGTGCGAGCCAATCTTCAAGCTACTCAAGAAGAATGTGGCTCTAGAATGGACCGACGCGTGCCAAGAAGCCTTCGACCAAGTGAAGCATTACTTGACGTGCCCTCCTGTTCTAGTTCTGCCGCACAAGGAGAAGCCTCTTTTGCTCTATCTCACTGTCAATGATGAAGCTCTAGGGGCTATGTTAGCACAAGAGCAACGAGAGTCCACAAAGGAGAATGCCATTTATTTTGTCAGTCGCCGATTCCAAGGAGGCGAAAAGAACTACTCTGTCTTAGAGAAGTCATGTGCAGCATTGGTTTGGGTTACTCAAAAGCTCAAACACTATATGGAAGCTTCTTCGATCAAGCTAGTAGCAAAGGTGGACCCGCTCCGCTACATCTTCGAGAAGCCTTTCATGTCAACAAGAATAGCAAAATGGTACTTCATGCTCGCCGGCTATGATATCACTTACGTCACACTAAAATCCGTCAGGGGGAAAGTGTTAGTGACCAGCTTGCCGAATTCCCGTGTGACGAAGTGAAGGGGAAGACGTACAGTTCCCCGACGAGCATTTAATTTGTACGGCAACCGAGGAAAATAAGTGGCAACTTTTTTTCGATGGCGCCGCCAATAAACACGGTTTTGGTATAGGAGTATTGCTTGTCGATCCAAAATACATCTACACTCCCATTGCCATCCGTCTGGAATTCGAAGCTACCAACAACATTGCCGAGTACGAAGCATGCATAGCAGGGCTCGAAGCAGCTCTCGAAAGAAACGTCACGGAACTAGAAGTATTCGGCGACTCTTTGCTCCTTATCAATCAGCAATCGGGTAAATGGCGAATCCAAGACCCGACCCTCTAACAGTATGGTCAGCACCTTGAAGAATTGGTTGAACAATTCCAAGAGATCACTTTCAACTACCTGCCAAGGGATAAAAACCGCTTCGCCGATGCACTGGCCACCATAGCTTCATTAGTCGAAATGCCCAAAAGGAAAATGGTGAAGCCTTTCAAAATTGCCCGAAGGAACAGTCCGGCGTACTGCATGAGTATCGATATCAACGAGGTTCAAACAAACTCTCCGTGGTATTCGGATATCATAAATTTCCTCAAAGATGGCACTTATCCCGAGAATAGCAATAAGAAGTCTCAAGCGGCTCTGCAAAGGCTAGCCTCTCGGTACGTACTGATTGGGGACCGAGTCTATAAAAGGCACCACGACGGGATCAATCTCTTATGCGCCAATGAGGCCGAAGCTCAAGAGATAATGTGTGAAGTGCACGAAGGAGAGTGTGTGGACCCCACATGAATGGGTTTATGCTAGTCAAGAAGATACTCCGCATTGGTTACTATTGGAGCACTATGGAACGAGACTGTATCGAGAAAGTCAAAAGGTGTGCCAAGTGCCAATTCCATGCTAATCTGCAACATGCTCCACCCTCGCAACTCTACAACATGGTCACACCTTGGCCTTTCTCTTGTTGGGGGATAGACATCATCGGTAAAGTCCATCCTGCCGGAAGCAATGGGCAGTCATTCGTCCTAGTGGCCGTCGACTACTTCACAAAGTGGGTCGAAGCACAAGCCTATCGGACCCTCAATGCCAAGAAAGTGGCCGAATTTGTAAAGATTAATATCATGTGCCGATACGGCGTGCCTCATAAAATAATTTCCGACAACGGCTCTCACTTTGAGAAGGAAATGGATGCACTTTTGGTAGAATACAAGATCACCAAGCACAAGTCATCTCATTACCGTCCCCAAGCAAATGGCGCGGTTGAAGCAGCAAATAAGACCATTGAGACCATCGTCAAGAAAATGGCCTCAACAGGAAGGGATTGGCCCGAGAAGCTACCATTAGCATTGTGGGGCTACCGCACATCAATACGGTCAGCAACAGAAGAAACTCCTTATGCATTAGTCTATGGTTCTGAAGCCGTACTCCCAATCGAACTTGAAGTCCCATCTCTACGGGTCCTCCTCGAGAATCAAGTCAACGAGGCCGACTGGATGCAAAGTCGATATGAACAGCTAGCCTTACTCGACGAGAAAAGGCTAAGAGCACTCGAACGCACAAGGGCGTATCAGCAAAGGATGGCAAGAGCTTTCAACAAAAAGGTGAAGCCTCGAAACATCAATGTGGGAGATTTGGTCTTAAGACAACATCCTCCTAATGCCACGAATCCCCTGGGGAAATGGGGACCCCGATGGATCGGTCCGTACGTGGTCAAAGAGATACTAAGCGGCGGTGCAGTCCGACTCGTGGATTTAGATGGTGACCAGCTACCAAAGGAGGTCAACCTCGACAAGCTCAAGAGGTTCTATGCTTAATAAACAAAGACCATAAAAAAAAAAAAAAAAAAAAAAAAATCGCTCGCTAGGTTGAAAACCCGCAAGGGCGGCCTAGGCAAAAATTAGAGCACGTACAAAAAAGAAGCCCGCTAGATTGAAAACCCGAAAGGGCGGTCTAGGCAAAAAACAGGGTGCACACAAAAAAAAAAATTGGTCTTTGTTTGTTTGAACTACGGAGACCTGAGCCTCCCAACTGGAGGAACGTAGGCAACCTTCCGGTACGGTCTAAAACATATCAAAAATACCCACTTCACTTCAAATAACAAGATGCAATTTTTATTCATTCAATGAGTTATTCAAGCCATTACAACGGATTTATTGAGCAACAAAAGACATCAAAACATTAAATCCTAAAACAAAGTGGTCTAATTTAATTGCAATCTCTTAGGGTACTAAGAAAAGTCCAACTTTTTCTTAGCCTTCAAAGGACCACCCGATCGTCTCTCAATCCTTTTCTTCTTGGATAACGGAGGAGCACTAATACGCACCGAAACTTTCTGTGTTGCGGCACATCTCCTAGCATAAAAGTCATCCAAAGGAGTACCGAAAGGGTCAGCAAGAATGTTACTCGAATCAGCAGCAGCCTCCCTATATCTCAAAGCGCTGCTAGGCTCAAAACCCTTTCCCAACAACTCGGCACGAAGCACACCGACCCAAGTGATGCCACAGTAAAGGGTGTCAAACAAATAATCCAAGTAGCTCTCGGGAAGGAAGACACTCCCCCGATGCAGAGGAGCAAAAGCCCAACGATTGCGATCATCTCCCCAAGCCGACTGAAGCTCACTCGAGAAGTCCGGACCCATGTAAGCAACTGAACGAAGCATTCCGTCCCTCGAAAAGGAATTATCTGTTGGCGACCAAACTGCCGCAGAACCCGCTCTGGCTGGTAAAATGAAAAATCTCTCAAGCCGGGTACAACCACGTGCTGAAAACCAAGAGTCCATTCCACAAAAGGACGAAGACCCCAAGAAGGAGGGCACCACTCAATATCGACGGTTACCCGAGAGGCACAGAATTTCTTCCAACCATCTTCAGATAAATCCCGGATCAACAGCTTCCTCCTATGAACAGCAAAAGGAGACAAATCACCATCCGGGGAATAAATCTTGAAGTGTTCTCGGAGCCATATGCTCAAGAGAAAAGGGATTCCCCGACACATCTTGTCCGTCCTATGTAAATCATCAAGGCCGTGCAACGTCTCCCCTACAATAAGAGGGATTATACTAAATTGTTGCTCCTTGGCTTGCAAAATAATCTCAGCCAACTGCGCATCCGCAGTCCCGAAGGGTGTGACAAACAGTACTTCACTAAAGAGACAAGCGGCCATGGCATTCCTCTTGAAAGATTGAACCACCGGATCCTCCGAGTGTAAACTAAAGAACATCGACAACTCAGTTATGTCAATCACAGTACCGTGCAACATCTTCCTCACGTCCTCAACAGGGAGATTCAGTAACTCAACCCAAGAGTCAATGGCACCACGGTGATATTTAGGGACGGCAATCCGACCGGCCAAAGGCATGCCAAGGATGGCCCCGAAATCATCAACAGTCGGCACCATTTCATTAGCTGAAAAGTTGAAGGTATGGCTATCGCAATCCCAGAAAGCCGCGGCAGCTCTAAACAAATCCCAATCCGGTTTCAACGTCCGCAAAGTGAAAAGAATTCAGAACCCGAAGTCTTTAATGAAGGCCTTCTTGGGATGGGTCTTGAAAGAATACACAAAAGTGTCCAAGTCCTTTTCATACCCACTAACAACCTTGGCATCAAGAACAAAAGAATTGGAAGCCATGGAAAATGTTGATCACAAGCAAAGTTGAGCAATAATATGATGTTCAAAAATGGAAGAAAGGAGCTGTGAGAATCAAGTGGTCGAACAGAAGCTGATATTATAGCTGTTGGGGGTCTTTTGGCCAGCAAATGTCAAGCCCGGAATTCTGCCTCCCAGACGCGCGCGCCACCCGCCAGCGGTCTGAAATGCGCGCGCGTCCCAAGCCTACAGAGGAAAGCGCGCGCCTCCCAAGTCTAGATCACTTCAGAAAAGGCCTTGTCAGAAATCTCCAGCCTAAATCAAGACACAGCCCCGGTCCTCGGACACCCAGTTGGGCACACCTTCTTCTGGTCCGCCCTTAAGGCATGTCAAAGATTGAAAGTAGGATAGAAACTCCCACTCAAAAGTAGGCTGTCCTTCTCCAGATTCCGAACTCCCTAAGTTCTGTCACGGGTGCCATACCCCCCTCAAGAGTCAATCTCAATATTTCATCCCCAGCAGGAACATTCTTCTGGTCGCGGTCAACTGTGCCCGCACCCCATAAGTCAAAAAGTCAGGTGTGACTCCAAGTGGCATGCGACTTCAAAGCAATATTTCATCAACGAATTTCACTAACGGATTCGTCAACAAAGGTTCACCAACGGCATCTCCAAAGGTTCACTAACGGCCTCTCCAAAGGTTCACTAACGACCTCCTCAAAGGTTCACTAACGGCCTCTTCAAAGGTTCACTAACGCCTCTTCAAAGGTTCACTAACGGCCTCTCCAAAGGTTCACCAACGGCCTCTACAAAGGTTCACTAACGGCCTCATTCAAGGGTTCACTAACGGCCTCATCAACGGATTTCACTAACGGATTCGTCCTCAAAGGTTCACTGACGGCCTCCTCAAAGGTTCACTAACGGCCTCTTCACAGGTTCACTAACGGTCTCTTTAAAGGTTCACTAACGGCCTCTCCAAAGGTTCACCAACGGCCTCTACAAAGGTTCACTAACGGCCTCATTCAAGGGTTCACTAACGGCCTCATCAACGGATTTCACTAACGGATTCGTCCTGAAAGGTTCACTAACGGCCCCTCAAAGGTTCACTAACGGCCTCTTCACAGGTTCACTAACGGCCTCTCCAAAGGTTCACCAACGGCCTCTACAAAGGTTCACTAATGGCCTCATTCAAGGGTTCACTAACGGCCTCATCAACGGATTTCACTAACGGATTCATCCTCAAAGGTTCACTAACGGCCTCGTCAAAGGTTCACTAACGGCCTCTTCAAAGGTTCACTAACGGCCTCTCCAAAGGTTCACTAACGGCCTCGTTCAAAGGCTCACTAACGGCCTCATTCAACATATTCAGCCGGCAGGTTCACCTAACGGATCATGCCACCCCCTCTATCAACAAAAGCCGCTCACATAGAGAGCGCACCACTATCTCTCGCAATTTCAAATTCCTGCTTTCATCGAGTCTTTGCTTTTTGTTGGTGATGTCCTCGGCGGGTGTTTTTAACTTTCGTCGACGCGTTTTGCTTTGCAATCCACGTCGCCGAGGGGCTCTGTAGACACCCCACCTTGGACCGCTCACCCCGATTGCACATTTGATCTTGTGTTTCTCCCCATTTTAAGTGTTTCTCGTTAGTTTCTGTCACTTCCGTTAAGTTCCTGACTGACTTCGTTAAGTTCAGGGACTAAACTGAATAACAGGGCTGACTTTCTAGTCCATTCTATCAAAATCGCCTTCTCTGAGTCGCGCGCCTCCGACAGGAGGATCCAGACGCGCGCGCCTCCCGCCCCCAAATCAGGAAGCGCGCGCCTCTGGGCGTCGGTTACAGATTTCTGGCCAGGATTCTCTCCCTTGCTCAATTTACAGGATTTTGCCCGGGAAAGATTTCTTGGTGACTGAGTTTTGGCACCAAAAACATCTCTCTTTCACCTATAAAAACCCCCCCTTTACCTCCATTTTCAAGGACCTTGGCTCTCAATCTTACATTCTCAATAAGACACTAAAATTTTACACTTACAAAGCATTTCCAAAGGATTTCTCCAAAGAATTCATCAAGAAGTGTTTGAAGTCTCTTGAAGTCTAGGTAAAGTTATTTCTTTCCTCTTCTTAACTTCATCTCTTTTCTCTTTCTTTTTGTTTTATCAAAGTGCAATCACCCAAATAATTTTGGGGACATGACTCTAATGATCACCTCATCTCATTGAGGTCGGTTAAAGAGTTATCTCCTGCATTCCAAACTCTATTTTAAAACCCCTTTTTATGATTTAAAGAAGAAGAAGAAGAACGTTTATCATTCATGTAGATTTTGATCAAGCAAGACCAACTTTAGTTGGGCGAGATGGGTGTTTCGGTACTTCCCATCTCGTAACCTAACCCCCGAACCTCAAAACAAAGAATCTCTGTTTTCGTAATCAAACTTAGGCTATTATCAATAGGTTTTTCTTATGTTCCTCAAAACATAAGTGGCGACTCTAAAAACAAGTTAGACATCCTAGGGTAATTCACGCGCTCTAGCCAAGCCGTGGTTCCCCCAGGGTATATACAAAGACCTGTCACAATGCATGAAATTTTCAATAAAAGTCTTATTATTAACATATAAGACCTATATATAACAGAAAATACTGTAATATTTAAGATTAAAAAAATGAATAAGACTTAATATAATCTTTTTAAAAGTCTTATGAGTAACATTTTAAAAAGTGAATAAGACCTAATAGAATCATTTTAAAGTGTTATATAGTAACTTATAAGACCTATCACAATGTATGTCTTTTGAAAAAAAGTCATATATGTACTAGATAAGACCTAATAGAATCATTTAAAAAGGTCTTATTAGTAACATATAAGACTTATATAAGACCTATGTAAGACCTATCACAATGCATGTCTTTTAAAAAAAGTCTTATGTGTAGTATATAAGACCTAATAGAATCATTTAAACTAAAAGATTGCCACAAACCATAATAAGAAAAGAAAATAATAATCGAACACAAAAGGCCAAAATATGTTTAGCCCCCTTAAGTTTACACCAAATCCCACTTTGCCACCTCGAACAAAATTTATCCCAGATTGGTACCCAATGTTAAAATTATCCCACTTTGCCCCCACATCTTAACGACTGTTAGAAATTTAACAGAATTGGTAACGAATGGACTAGTTTGTAATGATTATTAGTTTTAAGGATCAAAATACAAAGTTTTAAATATAAAGTACTAAAAATTTATTTGTTTTTTCCAAATAATTAACATTATCTTATATTTGCTATAATTAATATTTCTTGAAAATAATACTAATTTTTAAGCAAAAATATTTTTTAAAAATAATATATATTTTTTTAAATAAAAATTTAGTACGTTTTTTTTTATTTTCTTAAATAAAATTATTTAAAAAATAAAGATATTTTTTCTAAAAAACATAGTTATGTTTTATTTATATTTTTCAAAAATATAAAATATAACTTTTAAATCGTAATATTTGTAAGAATTTTATGTTTTAAAAAATAAAACATTATAACCCTCTGTCCCTAAATGACTGTCTATTTTCAAGAAATTTTCGTCCCAAAATGAGTGTCTTTTTTTACCATAACTTTGTCCCTAAATATTTTTTTTTAAAAAAAAATCAACGGTCTCTTTATACATGTAAAGCTAAATGTTTGGAAAAAAACCGTACTAAATTTTTATTTATAAAAATATATATTATTTTAAAAAAAAATATTTTTGCTTAAAAATTAGTATTATTTTCAAGAAATATTAATTATAGAAAATTTAAAATAATGTTAATTATTTGGAAAAAAGAAATAAATTTTTAGTACCTTATATTTAAAACTTTGCATTTTGACCCTTAAAACTAATAATCATTACAAACTAGTCCATTCGTTACCTATTCTGTTAAATTTCTAACAGTCGTTAAGATCTGGGGGGCAAAGTGGGATAATTTTAACATTAGGTACCAATCTGGGACAAATTCCGTTCGAGGTGGCAAAGTGAGATTTGGTGTAAACTTAAGGGGGAATAAATATATTTTGGCCAACACAAAAAGTCATTCAAAAAATTCCACAAAATCATGTCAATCTCTAAAATATTCAATTCTCATAAGAAAATACCAAATGTATGAATCAATATAATAATCCAACACAAAAGCCTATTGTTCTAACTGCAATGGTTCTTTGCATGATCTCCTATTGTGATATTCAGATTTCCCACAACGAGAGCATGTCATCTTCCTTTTCACAACTTCTCCTCTTGCTTGATACCGAGTCTTTCTTGGCCTACCTGGAGCACGTTCAGTTGCAGGAGGGAGTATAATAACTTCTTCATCAACCACAACTTTACCAAATGAAGGAATAGGAGGGATAGAAAATCCATAACACTTCTGGTAGTGACTTGTATAGAAATAAGGTTCAATAAATGGTAAACCACCTTGACTAGTCCTCGACAAAACTTCAATCGCATGAACACACGGAAAACCTTGATGCTGCTACTTCCCACATGTACATGTAAACTTTCGAATATCAACCGACATCGAAGGATCAGAGTGAACTTCAAACATATGATCATTAGAAGAAGAGATATCCCATGACTCACCATACTCAAGCCTTCTTTTATATCTCTTGTCCTTCACTGGACACAAATTTGTTTTCCAAGTTAAAGATTCCCGTCTCCGCTTGGTCATTCTCTGCATTACTTTTAACCGGATTTGATCGACTAACTCCAAAGCTGGAAGACCTTTATATTCTTTTATTTATGAGTTAAAAGACTCTGCAGCATTGGAGCACATCTCACCATATCGCTTCCCCGGGAAATAAGCACTCGCATAGTTCACAACCGGAAGAGCATTCTGATGTAGAAAGAAGAAGAAATCGCCAAGACCCAGTAAAGGTCCGCCCGGATCACAGAAAGGACCCGCCCGGACCAGGAATGCACGGCCGTGCAAAGTGCAATGCTCGACCATGCGCGATCTGGGTGAAAAGGATGGAGAGCTCGAATAATATGGCACGACCGTGCTATGAAAGCTGTACGACCATGCCCGACGCCAGCAACAGTTTTTAGTCAAATTTGTTTTATTTCCTTTGTAAACATTTAAGGGTATTTTGGTATTTTGTTAACAAGTACTGATAGGATTAGGGTTTTAGTAGTTGCTAGGTTTAAATACTTTCTTTCTTTTCATTGTTGAACATGTTTTTGATTAATTGATTTTAAAGTTTGCCTTTGCAACTTTGTGGGTTTTAACCCTAGAAGCCATTGTTGGCTTGTTGAAGGTTTTATTCCTTCGTTGTGCTAGATCTTCTGTCGTGGTTGATCTAGGTTGTATTCCGCTGCATCACATTCATAAATTCTTCCACCTTGGTACCGCCTTCTTTCTTCATTTCGCTCAAATAAAACTGAAAGAGATCATGTGTTGGAGCTAACGAACATTGAGATATTTTATGAACCATATTTGAACGAAGCTCTGATGAAAATCCTCTCAATTTGTCCCTCAGATTGTTCCTGATATGGAACATGCAAAAAGAATGTGAAGCAGAGGGCATAATCTCCTTAACTGCTGTGATGATCCCTTAATGTCGATCTGAAATGAATGTCATTGTCCGTTCATTTATATGAGGTTCTAGATTTTGAAGAAACCACCTCCAATTCTTTATATTCTCTGAGCCTACGATTGCAAAAGCAACGTGAAAAAGACCTACAATAAGAAAAAAATTAAAACAATAAATATGATTCTTATAAGTAAAATAACATATATAATAATTCTTATAATGTATTAGAACTATGTTATAAGACATGAAAAATCAATGTTATGAATTTGTTATGAGACTTACAATTAAGGCTACAGGTCTTATAAGTAAACTCAAAAAGACAAAATATCGTACGATTGTTCCCATCCTTTGCTGTTGCTGCCAAACGAGTGCCTTTGTACTCTCCATAAAGAAATGTCCCATCAAGAAATAACATGGGTCGTCAGAATTTAAATCCATCTAGGCATGACCAAAAGCAACAAAACAACGCTCAAATCGAGAAGTCTCATGATCATAATCAATCATAGATTGAAAATTTTGGTCCAACTCCTTTATTTTATTAAAGTAATGTCTCATACTGTCATAAGATGAAGATGCATCACCATACACAGCTTTCTTTGCCTTCTCAATACCTCTCCAAACTGATTTGTAAGACACTTCATAACCATAATCTTTCCTAAAATCATTCAACACATCCTTTGGCCTAATAGATGGATTACCTTTGACATCATCAATAAGAACACTAGCAAGTACCCCAGAATGCAACATGTCCCCTTGTCCGTACCCATTATTAACAATATCTATACATGTATGGTTTGAAACATACGTCCTAATGTAGAAAAAACCATTAACCTTTTCAATAGAGCCATGAATCCTCCAAGAACAACATTTGTCAACTTTATATCTACACTGAGCAGTTACACGCTTTTTGTCATTCTTCAGGTATTCAAATTCAGAACCAACTTTAGTAGCAAATTTACAAAGAGAATTTCTGAATTCTGGACACCCCCCTTTGAATATCTGGCCATTTTTTCTATTGCGGTTGCCCATCCTGTACTTTTCAACACCTTATCTCTATGACGAAAGAAGTTAATGGGAGCATGGTTCTTACTACTTCTACCACTAATCTCAACATCACTAAACTCAATATCATCATATTCAACATCTCCACAAACTGGTTTCAAAGATTCAGGTATGCCACAATTCATACTGGTAACAGAAACTTCCTCCACATTTATATCAATGGATTCAAGCCTAGTCCTACGTATAACCATACTCAAGCATATGAAATCATATTCATTAACCAACAAACAATGAGGATTATTAGCTAAAGCATAAGACAAATACATTGTGTTTCTTTTCAAATTGTCCAACCTCGAACAAATAAATTCCACAATCGACTCAAAAGATGAAAATCGAGAAAAGAATGAAACGGCAGTCAAATCACCAAACTTGAAGAATGCAATTACATTTGAATCCATGATGTAAAATGATATGCACATAATATAAAAAATCCTCATTACAATACAACTCAGAAAATATGATCTTAAAAATGATAAAGCGAAATACATATGCAGATACATACCAATTGTTGAAGACAATACTTACAATACACACCACGAACCCTAGATCTAGGGTTTTTCGAATGAGATTCGAAAGTGAAAAATCGCCGTCGCCATCGCCTCTCTTTTCATGAAAAAATGAAAACGAGAAAATGAGCCCTACGTCGAAAGCGAGACTTATATACAAGGGTAAAATGGGAAATCCATATTTTCATAACTGACGTGGGCAGAATAGTAATTTTGCAGGGGAAATAAGTGAGGGGTTGTAAGTACCTCAATCTGAATTTGACCTACTTTAGAGGAATTCTTGGTACCATTTAGGGATAAACCAATGGGCCAGGACCTCACTAATATAAACCTAATATTTCAGGACTGAACTGGAATTAAACTTAGAAAAATCCAGAAGCTCGCCAAGTCGAGTCGTACGGATGGTTTGGGTACTTGAGGGGTTGAGCCGTACAGCTATGTTGGGCACCCTCAGTCCCTATAAATTGAACCCCATGCTGATCATTTCAGGGGGAGAAAACGTTTTGTGTGTTGATACTCTGCCAGTTTGAGAGCAAAAACTGTGAGTGATACACATTTGAGTGAAAAGTGAAGAAGATAGGCCATAACCATCATATGTGAAGCCTCCTTCTCCTCATCTTCTTCTTTATCTCAAACTCTTTTTGTTATTTTTCATATTACTTGTTTACTTTGTGTTATTTCTTATTATTCTTGCAAGTCTTGTCAATTTCAAGCACTATATATATATATATATATATATATATATATATATATATATATATATATATATATATATATATATTATACAAGTCTTGTCTTCTCAAGCTATATATATATTATTGTTATATATATATGTATTATGATTATATATGTACATTGGAACCAAATCATGAGGTGATTCAAGGTTCCCTTCATGCCTTGTGTATGATTGTGGGGTAAAACCTAAAGATGATCATGGTTTGTTAAGTTTTATGTTGATTTTGTTCTTGTTTGGCCATGAGAGTCATGATTGGGTGATAAAGTTTCAATCTTTATCATCCCAACCATGACCTAGCCATAAAATCACCAAGTATGGGACATAAAGATCCAATCTTTATGTTGCATTTTTGTTTCTAAAGGTTTAATCTTTCATAATAAGTCCATTTTGATGGTAAAGTTTCAATCTTTACTCATCAAATGGTCATTTTGGCCCAAAGGGCATGTTCATCAACTTTCTCAAAATTTCCCAATGATTGTCTTGATCACACCCAAAACCTTTGTTTTTGGTGTATAATTCGTGATCAATGACATAGGGATGATTAAATCCATGTTTTTGTTGAAGAAAATAACTGAAAATGATCATCACATTCCAGTTTCAGCAGGAACACTCTGTTTTGCCTGAAACTGGACAGTTTTCTGATAAACTGTCAAAAACCCCTGGAATGCTCTCCCTAGCCGTACGGCTACTTTGGTCAGGGAGTGCATTTTCCAGTTTCTTCCCTTTCTGACTGAAATGTTTGCAAAATAACCCTTTTCTGTTAAATAATTAACCAGTTTTGTTAAAATGTCAGTTTCTCCCATTTTTGAAATACACACACACACATGCACGTTTGTTAACTAACGTTAGGGAGACTCGATCCTATCCGAGGCGACTTGGGTGACGTAAAACTCTTCCCAAGGCGTAACCTCCGAACTAATAGAATCTCTAACATTTCCATTTGTTGGGTTAAATAATTAACAAATGTGGCGACTCCGTTATGTTTTGCATGATAACCGTGTTTGGTTTTTCGCCCTTCGAAACGAAAACCCTTCGTTTCCTTCGTCACGGGGCGGGATCCTTACAGTGGCGACTCTGCTGGGGATTAAAGTGTTCGCAAACTTCTCTTTAGAAATTTGAGGACACTTTTGTGTGGGTCAAACTCCCGTCCCCCATTTTCGTTAACTTTTGTATTTGTTTTGTGTGTGCTATGTTTCTGTTTGAATCTTTTGGAGGTGAAACTGCTCTGGAAATGTAATAAACTGGGGCTTGATGATCAGAAGTTGAAAAAATGCAAAAAATAATTGCCAGGATGCTATAGCCGTACGGCTATATTGGGCAGGGAACATAATGTTTCAAAATTTAACAATTTTGTGCAGGGCAGAAACATTCTGTGTCCCTTTTGCTTCTGCTTATCCAGGTTCCAAATTTACAGATTTGTTTGTGCACATTACCTTCTTCTTTTTTTAGCCAAAACTTGGTTTTTAAAGCTTGGTTATGCACAAGTCTTTTTGGATATAAAATTGGGTTTTTAAGGCCTCCTTGTGCATAACCCCTTTTGTAATGATTTTGAATCCTTTTGTTGTGCACAACTTGTTTTACAAATGGTTTTCAAAAGGATTGTTTCTTGTGAAGTTTTGATTTCAAAAGTTTTTTTTTTTTTTTTTGTTGTGCACAATTTGTTGTATGTACAAGTTTTGGCTTTGTTTGTTCATATGATTCTTGCTTGATTGCTTGTGTAAATAGCTTATTCATGCTTGCTCATTTTTGTTGATTATGCTTATTCATGCTTGTTCATATGTTGATTATACATTGCTCATGATGTTAAAACGAATCGAAAATTTCTATTTTAACTCAAAAGAGAACATAGAATGGCTTCACACTACGCGCACTTGACTTTGCACGTTCGAAATGCCCTTTAAACCCGGGATGGATGCCAGATGCAGCTTGATTGGTGCTCTTGTGCCCTTCTAGTGCGCACGGGTCCATTCCACCTCCCCTTCCGAGCCGAGTCAACCACACTTGTCCGTGACACACAAATACTGAGACTTTGGTTGGTTTTTGGTCTAGCTCACGTTACCACGTCCCTAATACGTGTCTAAAGTTAATCATGGCCAAGTTGGTGCCCAAGTCATGACTCCTTGTGAAAGCAAGTGTGACCATAGTCAACTTTGACCCGGTCCTTGGCTTATGCGTTAATGTTGGCTATGATTGACCTAAGTCATGTATTATGGATAGGGTGACACTGTGTTGTCGAGCCCTAATGAATGGTTCATACTAATCATCCTTAAGCCCATGAATAAGATTCGAGAGCCCTCATCAAAGATGAGGTTATACCGGAAGTCTCTTAAGTCCCTAAGACGAATCTCGATCTTAACCGGGGCTTAATCATGATTGGAATGGCTCATGCATTGGGAATCTTGCGATGCACTAGACCCTAGGTTCGTTTCTTTTGGTCGGTGGAAGCCGCTTGCCCTATAGGACCCTCACCCGGGACAGTCCATCCTTGGGAGTGTGCAAGGCAGGTGAAAAATGAGGGGTCTATAGGCGTAGTGATGGCCTCCACTGATCCAGGATGTAGAATAGTTGCGAAAAAGAAGAGAAATCTTTTCCAACCATTTAGGAATAAAAATGTGTTTTAAGTAAACTTGAACGGATAATTAATTGTACATTGCTTGAATTTGCTCCATTTTTGCTCCTTGTCTTTGACACTTCGTTTTCTTGCGTTAACAAGCGTCACTTTGTTAAGTCTTTGGATGGATCCCCGTTATCCTCCAAGACTTCCGTTAAATCCTTAGGCGTAGTCCCCTAGGAACCCGTTAAGTCCTTGGAAAATCTCCGAGACACCCGTTAAGCCTTCGGATGGATCCCCGTTATCCTCCAAGACTTCCGTTTAATCCTTAGGTATAGTCCCCAAGGTCCCCGTTAAGATTCCCGTTAAATCCCTAGGAAGTCAGTCAAGTCCTTGGATGGATCCCTATTATCCTCCAAGAAAGAAGTCCTTGGATGGATCCCCGTTATCCTCCAAGAAGCCAGTCAAATCCTCGGATGGATCCCTGTTATCCTCCAAGATCTCGTTAAGCCTTATGACTAGTCCCCTAGGTCCCCGTTAAATCCCTAGGAAGTCATTCACTTCCTTGGATGGATCCCCGTTATCCTCCAAGAAGTCAGTCAAGTCATTGGATGGATCCCCGTTATCCTCCAAGAAGTCGGTCAAGCCCTCGGATGGATCCCCGTTATCCTCCAAGAAATCAGTCATGTTCGTCTTTTCCTCTTAGAATTCTAAACTTGTTCGAACTACGGTGACCTGAGCCTCTCATCGCGTGGGACCCCCTCCCTCGTGGTGAGGGGAACGTAGGCAACTTCGGCCCGGTCAAATATCTCAAAATAGCCTTTGGCCCAAGCATTCACCCGATGTTTACCCAAGCCTAAAGCTACCTTTTGTCTTCCACCATAGCTCAGATGAAGTGGAAAAGAGCATCATGTCGCCTCCTAGTGCGTGTGGAGTCAGAAAGTTCCCCGGTCACTACAACTTCCCCGATCCGGTACCTCAGAAAGATCACTTCACTGGACAGTAGCTTGGGAAATGACTCCGCGGATAATTCGGATAGCCCAACGAAAGAAGAATTGCTCCAAGAGGCCTCCGGGGCTAAAGAAGAAGTCATCACGAAGAGCCATGAAGAGACACAGAGCCCGTTTGATGAGTCGACGGGACAAAAGGGTGATGTAACCCTATTTCAAACTGATGGGCCCTCCACCAAAGTGATCAACCACAATGAAAAGGTGGAAGCTACCCAACCTCTGCAGTGCAACCAAAGATTGTCCCCTCCATCTTACAAAAATACCGAAACCCCCATGTCTTCGCCCCAACACACCGTCATTCAAAACGAGCCTCTCACTCAAATCCCCCTCGCTCCGCCTCATCCCAAAACCAGCATCTCCCATGGGACGCCTTCTATAAAACCCCAAACACAATCCACTCAAAAGGCCCGCAAACCACTGTTCACACCAATTACGCCTCGAGCATCATACCCACAACACCTTCCCAATCGAATCCCTTCTCGGTTTAATGCCATCAACCAAGTCACTATAGTTCAGTCACTGTTTAGACCATATATAGATACCCGAACAGGCATCACCAACTTGCCTCCACCAGATTTCCTGATGAGATTCCGGGGTGACATGTACCATTTCTACAATCCAAGACCTTTTGCACCACAAGCTCCTTACATGCCTCCAATGTGTATTCCTGCAAGCAACCAAGGTTATGGGTATGCCTATGCCCCTGCACCTCCGCAAAATCCTCCGAATCATCTATTGGGAAAGAGAAAACAAATGGAAGCTATGTTCGAAAAGACACTCAATGAGAACCCCTTTGCATTTAGAGATGGTGATTCTTGTCCCCATTAGCTCCGGTCAACGAGGAAAGAAAAGTCGAATGCCGAGCCAGACCCCGTTTCACAAGGTTTGAGGATTTCGGAATGCTCATAAGCAAGGTATTTGAAGGATTGGCCAAGCAAGGCCTCACATCACCTCTTGTCAATTTTCAACCTAAAAACCCCAAAAGGTGTCTCGACAAGACCAAGAGGTGTGCCTTTCACAACTATCATGGACATGATACCGACGATTGCACCGGTTTAAAACGTGTCATTCAAAAGTTGATCGCGAAAGGAAAGCTTGAATGCCCCCGATTGGGAAATTGGAAATGAAACTACAGATATGGTCAGAAGCGGAATGTCAAAACCTCTTCCATCAACCTCCCCTTAGAAAGAGTCTGTTTTCATCCTTAGGAAGAGTCAGTTGCTTTTAGGATGTGTGATAAGCCGTTAAGAAAAGTCAGTTAAGATAGTCTTGACTCCCTGGTTGATGCCATGTGGTGACCATTCTGAGTCCATTGTCAGTTTTCTTAATAAGATTATTATCATTATTGCCTTGTCAAAAGTGTGCAAAAAAATATAAAAATAAGAAAATGTTTGTGAGTCTTTCACTCAAAACAAATGTGTGCTTTTCAAGACAAAAAAAAAAATGGAGATCAAGCTTTCTTAAAATAAAAGATCAAGTTTTTCCTAAAAGGCTAATCCGATAATGAAGCATTTATCCCAAATCATGGTTATAATTTCACCTTGAGGTTTAATATGCTAAAAGTCCTTCGCAGTTCTGTCCATTGGAAACATCAACCAAGGAGCCCACATCTGAATTGGCATCCGAGACAACCGTCCACATGAGCAATGAGATCAAACAATTGGGACACCGTCTGTCTACAAGAAGAAGCCCGAGCTTCGGAAGACCAAAGGCGGTTACATCAAAGGGAAATCCGTACTCTCGCCGAATGCAATGCGCGAAGGTTACGCACCTTGAAAGGAAATCACCAAAAAAGGAGATGGCCAAAGCAAACTCCCCACTCATGTGTAGACGAATCCGGCAATTACAACGCCAAACCAAATGGAGACCTCGCGACATCCTTCCCGAGAACATGGAACCCGAGTTCCCTGTGGAAGACATGGAATATGCCGCCGACAACCCCTCCAACAATTGAGGAAGAAAATGGATCATCGTGCTTCATAGGAGCCCATCTCTTAAAAAAAAAAATTAAAAATAAAAAAAAATGGGTCGTCCAGCCTTGTAGGATCTAGACTTTCACCAAAGTCCGTCCCGGACTGTGTCTTTTTATTTTTGCAAAGGTCCGCACTTGGACATGTATGTACAAAGTTATCTAAATAAAAGAGTCATTTTCCTTCTATTCTCTCTAGACTTGAGACATTATTTGCAATATACATTTACTCTTGAAATTGCCTTGCTTGTTATTATCAATTGATTGCTACGTCCCTAAAATGATGAATTGACTTCTAAGCATACTAGTCAATGACGACTCATTAAGGACGAATGGACCCAACACGAATAAAAATGCTAAATGCAAACAATTAATCTTGATGTGAATAAATGTTGTGATCAATTGGCATGAAGAGACCGTTAATGGCAAGCCATCCCCGATACACATTCCCCGATACACATCCCCGATACACCTTCCCGATACAAATTCTGGATGCACATCAAAGGCATCCCGAGACAATGAAAAGGCAAGGATATTGTTGCTCAACCACCAAGATTCGACCATGATCGCACGTGCGCAACCAAGCAAAGGACTTACCGGAGCTTCAAAGTCAAAGCAAGAAGTGACAGGCATTCCACCAAGGGGCTATAGATGAGCCAATATCCAAGTTGGGGCTAATGTTTCCCCTCTCTCTCAAAAAAAAAAAGAGAAAAAAAATGATGAATGAAAGGAGAGAAAAGAAATGAATGTATGGAAAGAAGGAAATGAAATGAATTTCCGCGAAGAGGAAGTTTGCCTCAAAAGCTCACCAAAGAGGGTTCACCCCAAAAGGTCCATCACAAGGAGTTCACCACAAGGAAAAGCGATCTACATCCGCAGAGCAACAACATCCTTCAAAAGGACACCAACTTCAACAAAAGACGATCCATGGCCGAACTACGGCGACCTGAGCTCCTCAAACTGAGGGGAACGTAGGCAACCTTCGGGTCCGGTCACAACATGAAACAAAACCATCAAACCGTGGTCCTCTCAAAATGACCAAGTTCTCGTCCCTTGGTCCCTTCAATGACCAATTTCCCAGACAATGACCAATTCCACCTTCTAAACACATTCTCCTCCCGATCTTGCCATTGATCGAATCTTAATCTTAATTGATCACAACATTTATACATGTTAAGGCTAATTGATTACCATAATCCTGACTTAATGACAAACATGGTCCATTCAAGCAATCATTTGATGATATTAACTAAGGCAAAATTTCAAATGTCTCAACAAGTCTTCTCCTCTACATCTTAGGAAAGAGCTAAACACTTGTATTATGTCAAGCAAGGGCTTCCTTCCATTTCATGATACATTTCTCAAAGAGCTCACCAACAAAAAGGGACTATCTCCCAAATAAAATGCCCTTGCATGTTTCCTTCAAGAAAAATACTTTAAAGTCCCCGTTCTATCGAGTCGGCTGGATCACTCATAAAAAAAATAAAAAAAAGGAGAAAAAGGCACAAAAAAGTAGCACGCTAGGTTGAAAACCCGTAAGGCCGACCTAGGCAAAAAATCGGGTGTGCCATAAAAGACGCAAAAGAGATGCCCGCTAGGTTGAAAACCTGAAAGGGCGGCCTAGGCAAAAGAAAGGGTGCGTCATGAAAAGAGATGGGTTCCTAACCTCACGTCAAAGGCCGGAAGACGACAACGGGTCCACGTCAACATCAAAAGTCGAAGGACGACATTGGGGCTACCTCCACATCGACGACAACAAGGACGTTGGGGCTACCTCACATCAACGACAACGAGGACATGGGGCTACCCCGACACCGACAAAGACATGGGGCTACCCTGACATCAACGACAACAAGAACATGGGGCTACCCCGACATCAACGACAAAGACAACATTGGGGCTGCCCCACAATGGTGACAAGCAGATTTCTAACCATCGGTTACTCCTCAATGAATGGACTGAATCCAAAAGACTTTATGCATAACAAACCTCGTGGTTAAGTTAAAATAAAAAATTTGACTAAAATGCTTTGTTAAAAGATTTGCTTTTAAAAATAAGCTTTTCCAAACTTGCCCATTTGGTGCCATTTGTCAAAAACAATGTTTCAAGCAAAAATGCTTTTGATCAAAGAATGATTTTCCCAAAGTTTTGGACTCTTTCGTCCACAATGTGTCTTAACGGTTGCCCCTAGGCTCTTCCCCGGTGTCAAGAAAATGTGTCAACCGCCCCGTAGAGTAGTGTTGACCCAACCCAAGCTTTGACTCAGAATTGTCATTATAGGTTGAGACCCTTGCCCCGGCAGTCCTTAGTCGGACGTAAGACCAGTTTTCCCGTCAAACTCCCCAAAGATGGAGTTGACCAAGCCTTGACTTAGAATAGTCATTATAGGTTGAGGTCCTTATCCCCGGCAGTCCTTAGTCGGACGTAAGACCAGTTTTCCGGTCAAACTCCCCAAAGATGGAGTTGACCCAAGTCAAACCTAGACTTAGAATAGTCATTATAAGTGAGACCTTGACCCGGCCGTGATTCGTAAGTCCAGGTTAAGAGTATGAAACTAGCCCGGTCGTGCTTCGTAAGTTCAGGTTAAGAGTATGAAACTAGCCCGGCCGCGCTTCGTAAGTCCAGGTTAAGAATTTAGCTTTGTGAAATTAGCCCAGCCGCGCCCCGTAAGTCCAGGTTAAGAGTTTGAATTTTTGAAGTTAACGTGGCCGTTCTTCGTAAGTCCAGTTAAAAATATGAAAAATTGTCCTCTGGCGGTCAGTAATGACATAAGTCCATCAGGTTTCGTTAGATTTGCCCTTTGGCGGTCCGGTGTGACGTAAGACCATTAGGTTCTGTGAGATTATGTCCTTTGGCCGTCCGGCGTGACGTAAGACCATTAGGTTTAGTGAGATTATATCCTTTGGCAGTCCGGTGTGACTTAAGACCATTAGGTTTTGTGAGATTCGTCCTTTGGCAGTCCGGAATGACACAAGTCCATTAGGTTAGACCTGTCCTTTGGCCGTCCGGCGTGACGTAAGACCATTAGGTTCTGTGAGACTTGTCCTTTGGCCGTCCGACGTGACGTAAGACCATTAGGTTTCGTGAGATATGTCCTTGGCCATCCGGCGTGATGTAAGACCATTAGGTTTCGTGAGATTCGTCCTTGGCCGTCCGGCGTGGCGTAAGACCATTGGATTTTGTTGACCCGGCCGTACTTCGTAAGTCTAGGGTAGAAAGTGAAATCGTGAAAGTCCCGGCCGTACCTCGTAAGTCCAGGATGAAAGTTAAGAGTTATTGACCCGGCAGTCTGGAGAGACGTAAGACCAGTTTGTGTAGTCGACCCTCCGCCATGAGATAAGTTAACCAGTTTTTGTAGCCGACCCTCCGCCATGAGATAAGTTGACCAGTTTGTGTAGTCGACCCTCCGCCATGAGATAAGTTAACCAGTTTGTGTAGTCGACCCTCTACCATGAGAAAAGTTGACCAAATTGACCATGTGTCCCGGCAATCCTTAGTCGGATGTAAGACCAGTTACCCTCGAGTCGACCCTCTCCTGATAGAGCCTAGTCGATCGAGCCCAGCCTCTGAGCCATGCCCATTATTTGATCCTCTGAGCCATGCCTATTCCTTGAGTCGACCCTGTTGGGTATGCTTATTATAAACCACTCCTATTACCTTAATTTGATTGATCCCATAACCTTATTTTACTCTTTGTGGACTTTAGGATATATTGTAAGAAGTACTTGTACTTCATTTAGAATAGTCCACTTTATAGTTGAATAGGCTTAGCAGATTAGGACCCTCAATTTTTTCTAAGTCTGGAGATATGAGGTAAGGCCCTTGCCTACCGCATGGAGCCTACCTCATGACCAAGGTGCCGCATGACTATGCTTGCCGCAGATAACCTTGCCGCATGGTTCCAACCTACCGCGTGAATCTCTACCGCATGGAACCATGGTTGAAGAAATTCAAGTTGGTTCAAACTCAACCATGGTCACACTTGTGTCCTTACCTTGGTTAGTTTAGAACGTTGCAAATTCAAATTTCAAATTTGAATACAACTGTCATCATAGTACAGTTGGACCACCATGACTCTGCAACAAAAGGACAACTCAGACTGAGCTCCAATTAGAATTCAACAGCTCATTGTCCTTCAACATGGACCCCAAGTATTTCCAACAGCTAGTTTCTCATTCAAAGGCTATAAATAGTCCTTGTGTTCTTCATTGAACTTACGCTGAGATTCTAAGAGAGAAATTGCTGTTGAAATTCTTGGTGATTGAAGATCATACTCAAGATTTCCAGAATCCTTCGAATCTTCAAGCACTCAACCTTCAAGTCTTCATCAAATCTCAAGCAACCTTCAAGATCAAATCTCAAGCCTCATCACACAAGTTTCATTAGGCTCTAAAATCATATAGATTCCAAAGAGCTTTTGATTCTTACACACATACTCACCCCGATTGATCAATCACATAGATTGAATCATTAGGGATACACTGGTCTAAGTCTAGGATTGTTCTTCATAGAAATAGGTGTTGATTCAAATACTTCATCTCTGTAATCTGTACTCAAGTGAATCTAATATATACCTCATTCAAAATACAAGACTGACCATCTTGGTAAAGGACGTAGATCTTTTAACAGATCGAACCTTTCCAAATCATTGTGTTCTTTACTTACTGCTCTTTACATTTCTGCAAATTTTCCTTAAGTCTTGTTCATCTTGTTCTTATTGTTCTTCACTTGTTCATATTAATCTTGTTTGTTCTTTTAGTGTTTGATCTTTCAGATTTAAGGACAATTGTGAATTGTGTTTGTTTGTCTACCTCATTGCCTAAGTTAAAATCTGACTAACTTATCATTTGCTTCAAACTCTCAACCTACCTCACTCTTACCTACTGCATATACATATACCGCACAACTATCTACCGCGTCCTAACCTACCGCAATCTTAACCTACCGTATTTAACTTATCAAAAACAACTCTTAACTTGTTTCAACGAAAACTTCCGCTGTGCATTTTATACTTGACCGCGTGGTCTTCATCTACCGCAAAATTCAAGTATAAGCATAAGGTTGAATTTTGAAAAAGGGTTGATATTTTAATAGGCTATTCACCCCCCCTCTAGCCTCTTTTCATACCCTTGTTGTGTCTCTGGGACCAACAAGTGGTATCAGAGCAAACACCTTCATAAAACTTCTGTTTTTCAAGCTTAACAGCTTGGGTGCTGATTCAAAATGGCAAGTCAGAAAACTATGGCAACGGTTAACTTCACTCACGTTCCAGCGTTCGACGAAGATAATTTTGACGTATGGAAGCACAGCATTCTAACTCAGTTCTACTCCATGGACGAGCAACTTGGTGATTGTCTTACCATTGGACCATACTTCCCAATGAAAGCTAATCCGGATCCAGAAACCAATGGTGCAAATCCGACTCTCAAGAAACCAAAAGCTGAATGGACCGATGAAGAAAAGAGATTGGTTGGAATGGATGTGAAAGCAAAAAGCATACTTCTAAGTACCTTGAGTACGTCACAGCATCGACAGATCATGGAATGTTCTACTGCAAAAGAACTTTGGGATGCAATTGAAGATTACATCGAAGGAGATCAAGCTTGCAAGGAAAGCAAAAAGTTTTCAATTTAAAGAAGATTCAACAACTTTGCTAAGATCCCCGGTGAATCACTAAGAGCCACTTATGATAGTTATTGTGAGATCGTGAGTACTTATACAACACTCGGAAAGAAGCTTACCAAGAAAGAAATCAATGTTAATTTTCTCGCTGCTCTTGGTTCTCAATATCTTCATAAAGGAAACACTCTTGAAGATACCAAGCTTCTAGATGATATGTCACTCAGAAGCCTCTATGCCAACCTCAAAGTCTTTGATATCAAGCTCCATAACATTGAAGAAATGGAAGGAAAAACTAAGAGTTTATCGTTGGTCGCTCAAAAGGAAGAAGTGATCGAGGAAGAAGATCCAAAAATTTCCACATCAGAATTGCTTGATATGGATGATGATGATTTTGCTATGTTCGTGAAAAGATTCCAAAAGTTCAGAAAGACAGCAAGACCCAGATCAACAAGCAAAGCTCCAACAAGGTTTTCAAGGAGCAGCCCTTCAAAGAAGAAAGAGAACTTCAACTTCTCCAAGAAGAAAGAAGATCTTGTTTGTTTTAATTGCAGGAAACCAGGTCACTTCGCATCTGAATGTCCAATTCCCAAGTATGAGTATATGAAGAAGAAAAGTAACTTTACTCCAAGGTATTCAAAGCAAAAGGGAATGATGGCTGAAGAAGACTCTACCTAAATAGAGTTAGCTACTTGGATAGAGTCAGACTCTGATGAAAGCGATGAGGATTCTGAAGAAGGTCACATCTGTTTGGTCGTTCAGTCCGATGATGAGGATGATAATGAAAGTCGTCGCTCACCAAATGCAAAACCTAAACGGATAAGTTATACGGCCGATGAACTTGCTGAAAAAGAATTCCTAACTCCGGTTCAAAAGAATGGTGATCTTCTATTTTCAAGATGTGATGTGAGTGCAACAAAGAAAGCCCTACTAAATCCCAAAGTAAAGGAAGTTCTGTCTACCACACCTCAAGTCAAGTTTGACATTTCCCCTGATGAACAAGAGAAGATGTTCATGAAAGCTGAACAGGTAATTAGTAAATTTTCTGGCATGAAGGAAGCTTTAGCACTTTCAACTGAAGAAATTTCCCAGCTTAAGACGGAGAAATCTCTACTAAGATCTGAACTCACCCTCCTTAAGGAGCAGATCAAGAGCATGACTCCTCTTACTGATCGAAACCGTTTCTTAGAAGAACTAAATGCTATATTTAAAGTTAAAAATGATGAATTGGTTGCTGAGATAAATGACCTTAAAAGGATTACTAATGAGTGGACCAATTCTCGTGTCACTATGGAACAAATCTTAGAATCCCAAAAGCCTAGTGGTGATAAGGAAGGCTTAGGATTTCAAACTAGTGACAACTTTAAATGTGCATCTTGTTGTGAAAGAGATGAGAAATTTACCCAGCAAACTTTGGAAGGGTCGAAGGCTAAACATCATGTTTCAAAGGGTGTAGGACAAGAACCAATGAAGAAACTAGAGTTCAACTATGTCTACCCTAAGAAACAAACTGGCAAGGCAAAGTTGAAAGGTATTGCCATGGATGAACCTACCGCAGAGGCTTCCTCTAGTAAGGTAGATGGTGTTCCCTACCGCGTGATCTTGCCTCGAGGTCAATCGACCGCACCAAGGAAGATGGCGACCGTATGGAAGCCATCGACCGAAAGTGGCGGGAAGGCAACAAAATTCAAGAGGATGAATTTTGTTAATGAGACCTCATCCATACCAGTAAACAATGTTGTGCTCAAGACTTCAACGAAGTTTGTTAACCCTCAGTTGGGTGGCTTCCACCATTGTTTCGTGTGTGATGATTATGGTCACAAGGCTGCTGAATGTCTTTTAAGATTCACACCAAATCCCAGAAGGCTTAAACCCCCTTCTGTGAGGCAAGTGTGGGTTGTTAAAAGTTGCTAACCCTTTGGACCCAAAATAATAAAAGGGGACCTTGTTCTTAAATGTTTATTTTATAGGTTCTCTGCTTAATGGCTGGACTCTCCAAGGATAGATCAAGTTTATGGTATCTTGATAGTGGCTGTTCAAGGCACATGACCGGAGATATCAACTTATTGGAAGATGTCCGTGAAGAGAAAGGTCCATCAGTAACCTTCGGAGATAATAACAAAGGAAAGACTGTAGGATATGGAGTCATTCGAAAAGGAAAAATCACCATCCAAGAAGTCTCTCTAGTTATTGGACTACAACACAATCTACTCTCAATATTTCAGTTCTGCGACAAAGGATTGCAATGCCACTTCACCTCAAACTTCTGTCTCATCAAAGATGGCATATCCGGCGTCACTTTGCTCAAAGGGATTCGTAAGAAAAATGTTTATGTTGTTGATTTTAATTCATCTTGTATTTCTTCTAATCTCTGTTTTGTAGCAAAAAATGTTAGTGAGAATAGTTGGCTGTGGCACAAAAGACTAAGTCACTTAAACTTCAAGTATCTCTCCAAGATTGGTAGAGAGAATCTAGTTCGTGGTCTACCCAAAGTAGCCGATCACCACGATGAGAAGTGCACAACATGTCAACTAGGCAAACAACCAAAAGCGTCTTTCTCCAGCAAGACGACACCTTCAACTTCTAGATGTTTGCAACTACTACATATGGACTTGTTTGGACCTGTTACTACCGCAAGTATTGGAGGAAATAGATATACCTTAGTTGTGGTAGATGACTATTCAAGATATACATGGGTTGAAATGATGATCTCAAAGGATGATTGTTATGACATTTTGACCGCACTCTTTAGACAGCTCCAAACACAAAAAGAAGATGACATTGTTAGTGTTCGATCCAACAATGGTACAGAATTCAAGAACAACGGTGTTGCTCAGTACTGTGATGATCATGGTATTGACCACAACTTCTCTGCTGCTGGAGTTCCACAACAAAACGGTGTAGTGGAAAGGAAAAACAGAATGTTGATAGAGGCTGGAAAGACAATGATTGCTGAAGCAAAGCTACCTCAATATTTTTGGGCTGAATCCGTCAACACAGCATGCTTCACTCAGAATAGATCCCTCATCAACAAGACCTACAACAAAACTCCCTATGAACTTTAGAGAGGAAGAACCCCCAACATAGCATACTTCAAGATATTTGGATGCAAATGCTTCATACTCTACAACGGTAAAGAACATCGAGGTAAATTTGCTCCTAAGGCCGATGAAGGTATATTTATTGGGTATGCTAAACACTCAAAAGCTTTTCGTGTATTTAATAAAACCACTCTTAAGATAGTAGAATCTGTCCATGTTACTTTTGATGAACATTCTCTTCTTGAGCCACATATGGCTCCAAATGTTGCTGATGATTTTGTTGAGATAAATGAGACAGGTACAACTCGACCGCAAAATCGATCAACTCAAGGAAATTCATCTGCCTCAACTGCACCTCCATCTACCTCACATGAAGCACCAGAAGCTACCTCATCTGCTGCTACCTCAAATGGAGTTGAAGTTGAAACACCCATCAATGTGTAAGAACCTATCCCTCAAATCACTTATGATTGGGATGGATCAAATGATGTACCACTAGAAGATTTACAACCACCATCAACTCAACCAGACATACCTCAAGAAGTTCGTGAGGTCAGAGATCACCCAATTCAGAATATCATTGGTGATTTGCATTTTGGTGTTAGAACAAGAAGATCAAACTATGATGCACTTACCGCATTCATATCTCAAGTTGAACCCAAAAAAGTTGATGAAGTACTCCAAGACTCAAGTTGGGTTGTTGCTATGCAAGAAGAGCTCAACCAATTTGAAAGATGTAAAGTTTGGACCTTAGTTCCAAGGCCACAAGATCAAGGAGTGATTGGTACAAAGTGGGTGTTCCGAAACAAGATGGATGAGAATGGAAGCATCACAAGAAACAAAGCAAGGTTGGTTGCACAAGGCTATAGACAAGAAGAAGGCATTGATTATGATGAAACATTTGCCCCCGTTGCGAGACTCGAAGCTATTAGAATATTCTTGGCTTATGCCTCTTACAAAAGATTCAAGCTATATCAAATGGATGTGAAAAGTGCATTCCTCAACGGTGAACTTAAAGAAACAGTCTTTGTTGCTCAACCGCCCGGATTTGAAGATCCCAAATTTCCAAATCATGTCTACAAACTCCGTAAAGATTTATATGGACTCAAACAAGCTCTACGAGCATGGTATGATACTCTATCTAAATTTCTCCTTGAAAAGGGATTCAAGCGTGGTAAGATTGACACAACTTTATTCATTTCTAAATATAATGATCATACTTTACTTGTTCAAATATATGTCGATGATATTATTTTTGGTTCTACTAATGAATTGTTGTGTAAGCGTTTTGAGAAACTCATGAAAAGCAAATTTGAGATGAGCATGATGGGAGAATTGACATTCTTCCTTGGGCTTCAAATTAAATAATGTGCCGAAGGCATCTTCCTCAACCAAGCAAAGTACACAAGAGATCTCATTAAGAAATTTGGACTTGAAAATGCAAAGGCATACGATACTCCTATGGATACTGGTAACAATCTAGATAAAGACTTGAAAGGTAAGAATGTTGATCAAACCTTGTATCGAGGTATGAATGGCTCACTTCTATACTTAACTGCTAGTAGACCAGATATCATGTTTAGTGTTTGCGTTTGTGCTCGTTATCAAGCTGATCCAAGAGAAGCACATCTTATTGCTGTTAAACGTATTATTCGATATCTATCTGGTACTATTAACCTTGGACTTTGGTACTCCAAAGATTCAACTTTTGATCTTATAGGTTACTCAGATGCAGATTATGCATCATGTACCATCGACAGGAAAAGCACGAGTGGAATTTGTCATTTCCTTGGAAATCGACTAGTTTCATGGGCAAGCAAGAAACAAGCCTCAGTTTCTGTATCTACCACAGAAGCTGAATATATAGCTGCTGGAAGCTGCTGCTGCCAAGTGCTGTGGATGAAGCAACAATTGGTTGACTACGGAATCAAAGAAGAAAATTGTCCAATCTATTGTGACAATACATCTACCATTGCTGTCTCCAACAACCCCGTCATGCATTCCAAGACCAAACACATTGATATCAAATACCACTTTCTCAAAGACCATGTTGAAAAAGGTAATATCCATCTAGAGTATGTGAGTACTGATGATCAAATTGCAGATATTCTCGCCAAGGCTCTCGATTTTAAGAGATTTAGGTACCTAAGAGGAGAAATGGGTATGCTTGAACTTTAACTCAAACTTGTCCATACGATTTCTCGTACTAACGTTTGTGTTTGTCTAAGATAAATAAGTAGGTACACGGCAGACATATCACGGTCAAGCAAACAAACTTTGATTTCTTAAATCCCTCATTTGACCGCATCTTTCAAGTTGCCGCATCACTCAAGTGTTGCCGCACAAATCCCTTATTTCCGCATAATATTGTTACCGCATAATGAAAGTTCAAGTTTCTGATAAAATCTATCAAGGTGAAAAACGATTACACATGTTCACTACCTTATAGAAGTCAACGCAAGGTAAGTACCTCACATCGACCGCACATGTCACGATCGACATTCAAGGTTACCGCATTCAATGAACTCCAGGTAAGTTATTCTAACTTAAAGATATTTAGAATTTTTTGATAATATATACCTCAAGGGCATAAAGGTAACTTCCACTTTTCCCTCGTTTTATTTTAATTCAAATATTTTGGAGCATTAAATTTTCATTTAATTTTTATTCCTTAAAATTATTTATGAGCCGTCATTGGCTATTGATTTGACACCTAGTCACCTTGCATTTAATGAGAATAGGCAACCCTAGTTCATGTCAGCCCTTTCTGCAGAGTTAACCTCCCATATTCCCATCATCTGACATCCATAACCCTCAAAATCGTTCCACCTTCTTCTACTCCATCACTCTGCACTTCTACTTTTTTAGAAAATCAAAACTACCTTTCTCTCTCTAACTTCCCTCTTTAAACCGCCTCTCTCACTCTGGATTTCACTCTATATAATGTCTAAGCTTCATTCCAAGAAATCATCTAAACCGACTGAATCCGGAGACGAAATTCCTAGTTCTATTCCATCTCAATCCACTCCTCCAGTCGTCATCATGGTATGAAATTCTATTTTTTCTAAGTTTTGTGTTCTTCGTGGGTTTCGACAACTCTTGATATTCCGTATAAGTTTATTTGCTTCAAACTTCATTGTTGTTAAAACCTTGTTCTTAGATGTTTGTTCTCTGTTCTGGTTCATCTATTTTCTGGATTTCATCCCAATCTCGTTGAATACATTTCACCCAAATGGGTTTACAAGTTTTCGGGTTTTTATCCCCTTTTGATTTTTGGACTATCTGTTGTTTGTAAATTGAAATTGTTGAGATAATGTGTCTCTTTCGGACTTTCCGATCCTATCTATGCATTTTTCGCTTAGTTTTGGTCATTTTTCGACAAATCTGGGTTTCCAAGGTTCATGGTGTTCTTCGTGTTCATCATGGTGTTCTTCATGTTCTTAGCCTATTTATTTCTTTTGATTCAGAATGATTATCCTGCTTTGGCACTACTTGTTTATGCACTGTTCATACTTTGATCCATTTTTGATACAACACATTTATGTTTGCGGTAGCCTTATCTCACCTTGCTTACCGCATTCCTATAGTTACCGTGCCTCACTTGACCGTGCCTCCCTTGCCGCTTCCCTTTGTCAAGTGACCGCACGATCTACCTCAAAGTCTAAACTATGAATTCTGTTTTTGCTTCAGGATCTAAGTCATTTCATTCCAGGCATTGTCTTGGATCATGAAGATCTTAAGAAGGATGCCATTGGACGCAATATCCTGGGCAGGATGAACAAGTCTGGGATTCTCCCTTTCTTTACTCTTGATCAAGACTTTCACATACCAGCATTTGTTGATGAATTTTTCAACACGGCAGTTGAAATGGAAAGTACTGATGAGCCTGAGTCTAACCCTAAGTTCATTCAAGCCTCCGTGATGGGCATCCAGATGGCTTTCGATGCACATGATCTAGCCCATGCCGTGGGCATTAAGAAGAATAAAGAAGCCTTTGATGAGATTTCACGGCAAGAGACTCTGAGTCTAGCTATGAAACTGGCTGGCACGGCAGATATTCTAAAGATTCAAAGGAAGGATGTTGGTGAGATTATGTATCACATAGGTCATCTAGTGGATCATGCCTTATTGTGCAAGACAGGCAATCATGCCAACTTCAATCATACTCAATGGATGATATCTGCTGCTATTTATCTTGGCAAACGGCTGGACTGGGGCCAAATCATGTATGATATCCTACGAGTTAACATTCTCTCGTATAAGGATGCGGCTGATGAAGGCGAAACCAAGTATCGCACAAACAGTAGGTTGATTTCCTACTTGATGAGTCTCACGGTCAGAATCAAGGACATGTATGAGAATAACAAGAATTACAAGGTTCCAATCCCTACCGCCAAAGACTTCTGTTGTAAGTCTATGAAAGCCAATTTACGTAGCAACTTTGGGGACGAGATGTACCGCTCCTATCTTTTAAGAGATCCCATTGAAGAGTACATCCCTCCCAAATACTCTAAACGAGGTCAAGCAAATCTTGGTGATCAAATGGTAAGTGATGTAGAGGCTGCCGCATTTGAACAGGACCGCAAGCAGGCTGCCGCAATAAAGGCCCGTGCAAAGGGTAAAGATGTTGATCTCCCCTCCCCTCCAACTTCTCTCAAAGGCAAAGAAAAGGTTGAGGAACTGATTAGAAAGTCAAGAACAGTTTCCCAAGGCATCAAGATTGCTTCTACCGCATCTTCCCGTCCTGCCGCACCTCAACCTTCTAAATCTAAGGTAACTCCTACCGCACCTCCAATGTCTCCCTCTCCATCTCCTGAACCTCGACCAAAATCCAAAGTCTCAAAATCCCTCTATACCGTACCATCTAAATCTCCACCTCAATCTAAACCTTCCAAGTCTGCCGCACCAAAGCAACCTGCCGTATCCACTTCTTTCAAATCCAAACCCTCTGTTTCTCTCAAACCAGCACCTAGTCAGAGGGAGAATTTTGAAAAGAAAAGATCCCATACTCCTAGCCCGGTCAAAGTCTCCAAAAAGGCTAAGGTAGCTAAACAACCTTCTCCTGAAGTCATCTCTCCAGTTCTTTCATCTGACGAGGATATAGTGGTTGCCCCTCCAAAGATCTCCAAGAGTTTTGTTCTGGATATTCAAGAGGATGATCTTGAAGAACTGACTGGATCTGAGAACGATGATGAGGTTGCCGCATAAGAGAGTGATAAATCTGAGAATACCACTGAAAGTGAGAAGGATGAGCCAGTTATAGAAAATCCCATTGAAAAGGGTTTAGTTGATGAAAGCTCTGAGGATGAAAAGCTCGACAGGTCTACCTCGAGTGACAAGTCTGCCGCGGAAAAGACAATGGATGAGAATGTTGAAGAAAACATTGTTCCTGAAAAGATGGATACTTTTGTTGATATTGAAGATGTTGATGTTGAGACAGTGTCACCAAAGGGTAATGTTTCTGAGAAAAACATTGAGATTCCCCCTACCGTTCTTCCTGATCCTGCCGCGCCCACTCCTTCGACCGCACAATCTGAATCTGCCGCATCATCTACTGCTGAGCTTCTTGCCGCAGTCAAGCTCTTGACTCAGATGCATGCATATACTCAAAATCAAGTTTCTGATCTTGTCGCTAGTATGGTTGCACTTCAAGAAGAACTAATTGAGGTCAGGGCTGATCAAGCCGCTCTTAAGCAAGGGGTTGCCGCACTTCCTTCTGAGATGGTTTCGACCATTAAGGGGGAGAGTGTTGTGATAACAAAGGCTGTTAAGGACATCATTGACAGAACAACTAGCACCTCTTCCGCTCCTCCACCTCCTGCCGCAGATACTCCTTCCCTCACTCTTGCCGCACTCAAAGAAGCTCTTAGAAGGCAAACTGATTATATCAGTAACAATGTTGTTAGTGGTGTTGAGGGAGCAAGCAAAGAACTCTCAAAATCTATGAATGATGATAAACTTGAAATCAAGGAAGAGCTGGGCAAGGAACTGAAGAAGGTAAAATCATCACTGAAAGAGGAAATCATGATTCATACCAATACCGCACTTCTAACTGTTGCAGAGAAATTCAATCCAAAGATTGCCGCTATGACTGAAGCCATGAAAATCCAAACAAACCGTATTGAAGTAAACAATGTTAGTATTGAAGGCCAGTCTACTAAGATTGACCTCCTATCCAACCGCGTCAATACTGTAATGAACAGGCTAAATCGTCAAGGCATTCATCAAGCTATGCATGAGGCCATTCAAGGTGTTGAACCTAGTCATGGCAATGTTTAAGCTGAAGGTGAATTTGAAGAAGAAGATGGAGTCACTGCTCCAGTCATGATTCCAGGATTGAATATCCCAGCCTACCGCTTTCCTCTTGCCGCAAAATTCATTGAAGACCTTATCGACATTGACCGTATTTGATCTGACCGCATGTGGTCATGAAAACTTGGTGTTTAAAACAATTCTACCTTTCTGTTTTTATTTTGGGTTTGTAACTTAAAACAATATTTCTCTTTTGTGATTTTACTCCTATGCTTTAATGATTATTGTTTTGGAGTATGTTGTTATTGTTGTTATTGTGTTTGATGCATTTCTATTCTTCAGTAATCACTTATTTTGAAATGCTTCAAATATTATTTCTATCTTCTAGAATTAGTAATTTGCTTTTTCTTTTTAGGATGATAGAAATCTATGACATTGGCTTAGAGTGTGCATTGACTTGGCACATGATATTAATAAAAAGTTTATTCTTGAAAACATGTTTTTACCAAGTACAATGAATTAGCCTTTGTTATAGTGGGTAATGGTCTCAATCAAATAGGGGGAGATTGTTGGGTATGCTTATTATAAACCACTCCTATTACCTTAATTTGATTGATCCCATAACCTTATTTAACTCTTTGTGGACTTTAGGATATATTGTAAGAAGTACTTGTACTTAATTTAGAATAGTCCACTTTATAGTTGAATAGGCTTAGCAGATTAGGACCCTCAATTTTTTCTAAGTCTGGAGATATGAGGTAAGGCCCTTGCCTACCGCATGGAGCCTACCGCATGACCAAGGTGACGCATGACTATGCTTGCCGCAGATAACCTTGCCGCATGGTTCCAACCTACCGCGTGAATCTCTACCGCATGGAACCATGGTTGAAGAAATTCAAGTTGGTTCAAACTCAACCATGGTCACACTTGTGTCCTTACCTTGGTTAGTTTAGAACGTTGCAAATTCAAATTTCAAATTTGAATACAACTGTCATCATAGTACAGTTGGACCACCATGACTCTGCAACAAAAGGACAACTCAGACTGAGCTCCAATTAGAATTCAACAGCTCATTGTCCTTCAACTTGGACCCCAAGTATTTCCAACAGCTAGTTTCTCATTCAAAGGCTATAAATAGTCCTTGTGTTCTTCATTGAACTTACGCTGAGATTCTAAGAGAAAAATTGTTGTTGAAATTCTTGGTGATTGAAGATCATACTCAAGATTTCCAGAATCCTTCGAATCTTCAAGCACTCAACCTTCAAGTCTTCATCAAATCTCCAGCAACCTTCAAGATCAAATCTCAAGCCTCATCACACAAGTTTCATTAGGCTCTAAAATCATATAGATTCCAAAGAGCTTTTGATTCATACACACACACTCACCCCGATTGATCAATCACATAGATTGAATCATTAGGGATACACTGGTCTAAGTCTAGGATTTTTCTTCATAGAAATAGGTGTTGATTCAAATACTTCATCTCTGTAATCTGTACTCAAGTGAATCTAATATATACCTCGTTCAAAATCCAAGACTGACCATCTTAGTAAAGGACGTAGATCTTTTAACAGATCGAACCTTTCCAAATCATTGTGTTCTTTACTTACTGCTCTTTACATTTCTGCAAATTTTCCTTAAGTCTTGTTCATCTTGTTCTTATTGTTCTTCACTTGTTCATATTAATCTTGTTTGTTCTTTTAGTGTTTGATCTTTCAGATTTAAGGACAATTGTGAATTGTGTTTGTTTGTCTACCTCATTGCCTAAGTTAAAATCTGACTAACTTATCATTTGCCAAAAATCTCTAAGACACAAGTTTTCAAACTCTCAACCTACCTCACTCTTACCTACCGCATTTACATATACCGCACAACTATATACCGCGTCCTAACCTACCGCAATCTTAACCTACCGCATTTAACTTATTAAAAACAACTCTTAACTTGTTTCAACGAAAACTTCCGCTGTGCATTTTATACTTGACCGCGTGGTCTTCATCTACCGCAAAATTCAAGTATAAGCATAAGGTTGAATTTTGAAAAAGGGTTGATATTTTAATAGGCTATTCACCCCCTCCCCTCTAGCCTCTTTTCATACCCTTGTTGTGTCTCTGGAACCAACAGACCCTCTCCTAATAGAGCCTACCCGATCGAGCCCAGCCTCTGAGCCATGCCCATTATTTGAGCCTCTGATCCATGCCCATTCCTTGAGTCGACCCTCTCCGATAGAGCCAAGTCGATCAAGTCTAGCCTCTGAGCCATGCCCATTATTTGAGCCTCTGAGCCATGCCAGCCCCCTTAGTCAACCCTCTCCGAATAGAGCCAAGTTGACCAAGTCCGGCCTTTGAGCCATGCATGTTTAGGAAATGATGAATGAATATCCACCTAAGGCCCATAGGTTTAAGTAGCCTTAAAATCTCTCACCCGAACTACGTTAGGCTTGATTCGCTCAAATAGGGATACGTAGGGATCCTATACCTCTAGGTCCAGCCATAGAACCAAATCGGCCGAGCCATCCTCCCATCAGATTGGGATGCTTATTTTGTCGACAACCCCGCTTTCATCAAAAGAAACGTTATCGAGGGGCTCTGTAAGTACCCCAATCTGAATTTGACCTACTTTAGAGGAATTCTTGGTACCATTTAGGGATAAACCAATGGGACAGGACCTCACTAGGATAAACCTAATATTTCAGGACTGAACTGGAATTAAACTTAGAAAAATCTAGAAGCTCTCCAAGTCGAGTCGTACGGATGGTTTGGGTACTTGAGGGGTTGAGCCGTACGGCTATGTTGGGCACCCTCAGTCCCTATAAATTGAACCCCATGCTGATCATTTCAGGGGGGAGAAAACGTTTTGTGTGTTGATACTCTGCCAGTTTGAGAGCAAAAACTATGAGTGATACACATTTGAGTGAAAAGTGAGGAAGATAGGCCATAACCATCATAGGTGAAGCCTCCTTCTCCCCATCTTCTTCTTCATCTCAAACTCTTTTTGTTATTGTTCATATTACTTGTTTACTTTGTGTTATTTCTTATTATTCTTGCAAGTCTTGTCCATTTCAAGCACTATATATATATATATATTATACAAGTCTTGTCTTCTCAAGCTATATATATATATTATTGTTATATATATATGTATTATGATTATATATGTACATTGGAACCAAATCATGAGGTGATTCAAGGTTCCCTTCATGCCTTGTGTATGATTGTGGGGTAAAACCTAAAGATGATCATGGTTTGTTAAGTTTTATGTTGATTTTGTTCTTGTTTGCCCATGAGAGTCATGATTGGGTGATAAAGTTTCAATCTTTATCATCCCAACCATGACCTAGCCATAAAATCACCAAGTATGGGACATAAAGATCCAATATTTATGTTACATTTTTGTTTCTAAAGGTTTAATCTTGCATAATAAGTCCATTTTGATGGTAAAGTTTCAATCTTTACTCATCAAATGGTCATTTTGGTCCAAAGGGCATGTTCATCAACTTTCTCAAAATTTCCCCAATGATTGTCTTGATCACACCCAAAACCTTTGTTTTTGGTGTCTAATTTGTGATCAATGACATAGGGATGATTAAATCCATGTTTTTGTTGAAGAAAATAACTAAAAATGATCATCACAGTCCAGTTTCAGCAAGAACACTCTGTTTTGCCTGAAACTGGACAGTTTTCTGATAAACTGTCAAAACCCCCTGGAATGCTCTCCCTAGCCGTACGGCTACTTTGGCCAGGGAGTGCATTTTCCAGTTTCTTCCCTTTCTGACTGAAATGTTTGTAAAATAACCCTTTTTTGTTAAATAATTAACTAGTTTTGTTAAAATGTCAGTTTCTCCCATTTTTGAAATACACACACACACATGCACGTTTGTTAACTAACGTTAGGGAGACTCGGTCCTATCCGAGGCATCTTGGATGACGTAAAACTCTTCTCAAGGCGTAACCTGACCTCCGAACTAATAAAATCTCTAACCTTTTCATTTGTTGGGTTAAATAATTAACAAATGTGGCGACTCCGTTATGTTTTGCGTGATAACCGTGTTTGGTTTTTCGCCCTTCGAAACGAAAACCCTTCGTTTCCTTCGTCACGGGGCAGGATCCTTACAGGGGTGTATGGGGAATTTGCATCTCGGCCCAACTCTTTATCTGGTATTTGGTCTGGGCCGGGTTTTATGTGTAATTAAATCTAGGACTGGGGCCCCTAGGGGAAAAATTCCCTTTTCTCACAGCTAAGAGCATTCATACGAAATACTCACTTGGTCCCACAACAAATTCTAAGTTTAATGATTTTATTAATGTACTCCAACCGTTTCATATTTATTGATATCAAATGGGTGCACGACGATTAAGAAAATACAATGAAAAGGGCATTGCTAGGCTTACAAAAGAAGTTTACAAAATGAAGGATACAAGATGTGGTGACGATATTTCATTGGCTATATCGATAGTGTACCCGACACACTCTAATTAAAAACACCAACACAATTATGACACCTCATTTTGTAAGCCACATTTTGTAGCCATATTTTGTAACTTTATTATTTCCCCAATGAAAAAGAAAGTATTGTGAGTGGGTAGGATAGAAGAAATAAGTTAGTGGATAGTTGTTGTGAGTGGATTGGAGAAAGAAAAGTGAACATTTTGGATAAGTAACAATAAATAAGGGACACCCAAAATAAAAATAAGTAGCGATAAGTATGAAACATAAAGAGTATTTTGTTTTGGAGAGTGCAACCACGCTATAAGTGAGAGGATGTACAAGTTTAGCGATCTTATTATTAAGGCCAATCGACTTTTCCAACCACTATATTTTACTTTCACTTCATTTTTAATCATTGTTGTGTTTTTCTAGCAGTTTTAGCTTTTATACTTAATTATGTACTCATTTTGCTAAAAAATGATGAAAACTAAGCTAAATTTTTAGCAATTTTAACCATCTTACTTTAGGTTTTTTGGGAAAATAGATCCATATCTAAAATACAAAGGTTAAAATTGCTAAAAAAATACAAAAGTAATTAAAATCTATATTTATAGTATTTTAAATTTGGTGAAACCAACTATGGGAATGACACATAAGCCACAAATTGGTTTATCTTGATTTAGAAGATGCCATGTAATATGACCTTTGCAATCATGGAGGATTTTGACATTCTTCTACCTAGGTTAAAATAAGAAGTAATAATCATGGATATGTAAATGGGTAATTCATACACAATAAGAATATACATATGTACATATTGAATCATTTTCTCTTTATAGTGATTCTATAATAAGAGAATGATACCTAGGGGTGTGCATAGGTCGGTTTGATTCGGTTTTAGGCCAAAACCGACACCAAACCAATAGTTATCGATTTATGTAATTCAAAACCATTAAGCTTCGGTTTCTTAATGGTTCGGTTTGTTCGGTTTCGGTGTGATTTCGGTTTGGTTCGGTGTCAAACCAATAGAATGGACTGTTGGGTTGTGGGTTTGTTGGGCCACCTTAATGGGCTACATTCAAATGAGGCCCAATTTGCACATAATAAATAATAAGGTCAAATAAGACACATTTTCTGGTTGAAGTATGAATTGGGCGACGGGCCATACTACTTGGGCCAAAAACTACAAATTAAAGTTTACAACTATTAATTCAAATAATAAGCTAGGAATAAAACGACATAGTTTTAGGTAATCGGTTCGGTTCGGTTTCTTATCGGTTCTAACAAGCTAGAAACCTAAACCGAACCACTAATTTCGGTTTTATAATTTTTAGAAACCGTCCTAACCAATAGCTTATTGGACCGGTTTTTCGGTCCGTTTTTTTTTGGTTTTATTGGTTTTTTCCGTTTTTTTGCTCACCCCTAATGATACCTAATAGAACATATACTCTTATATATAGAGTATTAGACTAGGTAGGTCATGGATGAATTAATTTAAGAAGTGACTTTTTAGTTTTCAACTAAGATCATTAAGAAGTGACTTTAAAATCTTAGATTAGATTCATCATGAATTAATTTTTTTTATATGTTATAAATCTTAAAGGGAGATGAATGAGTAGTTGAATTTGGATCATCAAAAGTCTTTTATTTATGAATCACATTAAATTAAAAATTAAAACATCTAATAAATATATGTTCATATAATAAGTCCTAAAAGATGCAATCTAGTTTCAATAAGTAGTTGAATATGACAAGTCTTTTGAAATCAAATGTTAGATTCATCATAAAATAATTATACTTTATTTATGCAACAAGTCTTTAAAAGACATGAATAATTAGATGACTTAAGGCATTGAAATTGTTCATGTATCAATAGACAACATATTATTCAAAGCCATTGAATTATGATAGAATACGAAAAGTTTTAAGTATCAATTGATTTCCCAAAATGAAATGGTTCATGAACTAAAATTTATACTTATAGTATTTTAAAGTTGGTGAAATCAACCATGTGAATGACACATAAGCCACTAATGGGTTTTTCTTGATTTAGAAAATGACATGTAATATGACCTTTGCAATCTTGGAGGTTTTTCGCATTCTCCTACGTATGTTAAAATAAGAGGTAATAATCATAGATATGAAACTAGGTAATTTAGTGATTCTATAAGAAGAAAATGATATCTATAGAACATATACTCTTATATATAGAGTATTAGACTAGGTCATATCTTATTGAACATATACTCTTATATATAGAGTATTAGATTAGGTAGGTAGTGGATACATTAAAGAACAATAAGATCATTAAGAAGTGGCTTTTCAATATTCAACTAATCAAATTTTCATAATTCAATGGCTTTGAATAAACAATAAGATCATTAAGAAGTGACTTTTCAGTTTTCAACTAATCAAATTTTCATAATTCAGTGGCTTTGAATATCATGCATTGTTTCAAGTTGGTGCATGAATTACAAAAGAACTTGATAAAGAATATAAAAGATTAGATATATTTATTTAAAACATATCTTTTGCATTTTCCCATTCAATACCAACATTAATTTGTAGATAAAAATATCTAAATGACTCTTCACTTTGGAAGGCAGATGGTATTTGCGGGGAATATAAAAAAATAGAAGGAAAAAATCATTTTTATTGTTGTATGACATTGTGCTTGTTTGTTTCCACTTTTTTCAGGGGTTTTTGACTTTTGGCTTATAAAAAGTGTTTATTGTAGTGTTTGTTTTGACTTATCAGCCAAAAGCCCATAAGTAACGTACAACCCAGTTGTAGCATAGAAAATTGAAAACCTAAAAGGGGTTCCTTTAGGGCCCTCCCCACTCATATGTTATTCCATTTTAAGGAGAGGCCCTTTTCAAATCCCGAATAAGGAGTCCTTTTAAGATGGTATTTCCACATACACCCCTCAGCTTTGTTGACCAGTCAACAAAATTACCTAAATACCTAAACTACCCCCGCCCCCCAAATAAAACCCTAGCCTCCCCCTCTCCACTCTTTCACGACACACAATCTCTGAATCTCACACACAAACGCACGCACATTTTCTCTCCAGCTCACCACCGCTCCCTCCTCCGGCTGTCAATCTATGCTTCTCCGGCGACCAGATATCTCTGCTTCTCCGGCGACTGGATATCTCTGCTTGTCCCTTCGTTTTCCTCATCTCCGACCGACGATTCTTCTTCTCCCTTCGTCTTCCTTATCAGCAACCGAACAGATCTGCGCATCTCCGGCAACAACGACTGTTTCCCGTCTATTTCACTCGCCATCTGCTTCTCCGACGCCAACCTCCTCTCCGAGCGAGAATATGAGAGATTCGAGTTTGGATCTGTTCGATCCCAGGACGGCGGTTATGGACTCCGACTATTCGTCGGAAGTCAGCCGCGACGGAGATTTCGGATTCGCCTTCAATGACAGCAATTTCTCCGACCGCGTTCTGTGTATCGAGATCATTGCTGAGTCTAATGAGGCTCGGCTCGAAGGGGAAGGGTGTACGAGCCTTGCCGATTGGGTTAGGGACCGGAAACGCAGGAGAGAAGATATTAAGAAAGATAATGGTTGCTATTTCCTTTTACATTAATTATTATATATGTTTGTGTTTGTGAATGAATTGTTTTGGTTGCCCTGTGCTTGTCTTTGATTTTAATTTGGATGGTTTTTGCGGGGTTTTCTTATTGAGTAGAAATCAACGAAGAGTGCACTGATGCTACAATTGCATTTTGTGTTTTTTTTTTTTTTTTTTTGTGTGTGTTTTTTTTTTTTTTTTTTTTTTATAACAACAATTGCTATATACTCCTTCTGTTCCAGCTCACTTGACACCTTTTGACCAAAACGGGTCAACTTAAGGTCGGTTTGATCAACACTTTATAGAAATATTTATGATCCGAATAAAAATTTAAAAAAAAATGTAAAATGATCACCATTAAAAATCATCTCAAGATCAATTTTTTTTATTTTTTTTTGAACATAAATATTTCTATAAAGTGTTGGTCAAAACGACCCTAAGTTGACCAGTTTTGATCAAAAGGTGTCAAGTGAGCTGGGACGGAGGGAGTGTTTATTAATATTATTTTTTGGAAAAGATGGTCTTATAGTAAAAATGACTCTTTTACTTTTGGTATAAGATTTTTATTTAGTTTTATACTTAAAGTATTAGACTCAATTTAATAAATTTTAGATTTAAAAATAAAAATCTAAAAAATTGAGAAAAAAAAAGTGACAAAATTGGAAAAAATTTGACTCTTATACGTTAATTGTTGGTCCTATATGTCAGTTATAAGAGTTTGACCGGGATTTGACCGAATAATATTATATTTTTTTTCTTAAAAGTTGAAAAAAGTGAAGAAAAAAAATCGACTCTTATATGTTAATTGTTGGTCTTATATGTCAGTTATAAGAGTTTGACCGCGATTTGACCGAATAATATTATGTTTTTTTTTAAAGTTAAAAAAATCAACTCTTATATGTTAATTATTGGTCTTATATGTCATTTATAAGAGTTTGACCGAGATTTGACTGAATAATATTATGTTTTTTTCTTAAAAGTTGAAAAAAGTGAAAAAATCGACTCTTATATGTTAATTGTTGGTCTTATATGTCATTTATAAGAGAGTGACCGAGATTTGACCGAATAATATTATGTTTTTTTCTTAAAAGTTGAAAAAAATGAAAAAATCGACTCTTATATGTTAATTGTTGGTCTTATATGTCAGTTATAAGAGTTTGACCGAGATTTGACCGAATAATATTATTATTTTTTCTTAAAAGTCGAAAAAATCAACTCTTATATGTTAATTATTGGTCTTATATGTCATTTATAAGAGTTTGACCGGGATTTGACCGAATAAAATTATATATTTTTCTCAAAAGTTGAAAAAAGTGAAAATATTTGACTCTTATATGTTAAATATTGGTCTTATATGCCAGTTATAAGAGTTTGATTGCTGTTTGACCGATTTTGACCAAATAATATTTTTATATTTTTCTAAAAAAATGAAAAAAAAAATGTATATTTTCGACTATTATATGTTAGTTATGTGTAAGTTATAAGAGTTTGACTGATGTTTGACCGATTTTGACCAAATAATATTTTTATTTTGTCTTAAAAAATGAAAAAAATGATTTTTTTTACTCTTATATGTTAATTATGTGTAAGTTATAAAAGTTTGACTGATGTTTGACCGGGTTTGATCATATTTGACCAAATATTATTAATATTTTTTTCTAAAAAAATAGAAAAAGTGAAAATTTTCAACTCTTATATGTTAATTATGTGTCAGTTATAAGAGTTTGACTGTTGTTTGACTGAGTTTGACCATATTTGACCAAATAATATTATTATTTTTCTAAAAAAATGAAAAAAAAATGATTTTTTTACTCTTATATGTTAATTATGTGTTAGTTATAAGAGTTTGACTATGATTTGACCAAAAAAGTAAGGGTGAGAGGAGATATGAGGGCATTTTAGTCATCTTGCATCTTTTTGCAAGTAAGGGGTGTCTCTGGTATTAGTGATCTGTTGAGTCTTTATTTAGAATATAAGTTGGTAGTGAGGGGCCCTAGAGTCCAAAGCCCAAGCTAAAAAGCCCAAAAAAATCACTTTTCACGGCTTATTTGATATCACGCGTCTTTCCTTCTTTAACTGAAAAAATATATTCCCGATTTACCCTATCTCTCCGCGTATACTCTCTGCGCATTGGGTTCACGCACTCCATCGTTTCTTCAGAAAAGGCGAGAGATAAACCACCAAGGAATCCAAGTCTGCTAATCACTAAAAGGTATGTTATCAATCCCTTAATTTGTACTCCCTCGGTCCCTAAATGAGTGTCCATTTTCAAGAAATTTTTGTCCCTAAATGAGTGTCTTTTTTTAACATAACTTTCTCCCTAAACGTTTTTTTTCACCGGTTTCTTAATACGGGCAAAACTAAAGGTTTGGAAATGAGATAACAAGATTATATATGAATCGTTGTTATCAAATTGTTTAAAAAGTTAAGATTTTCAGTGTCCCTTAAAATGAAATTTGAACACTCATTTAGGGGCAGAGGTAGTATCAATTTATACTCCTATAATGTTTTCTCCACCAAGTTCCAATATAATTATCTCTGAACTACTCTCATGTGATTTGCGTTTCATTTTTTTGTTACAAACATGAAGTGGGTTCTTCTAAAACATGTAATTATAGCTTATTTATGTGTGTGTGGTGTTCTTGAAGTTTGATTTTGATTTTTTATTTTTTTTGATATTATCATTTTTCTTATGAAATTGAAATCTAAGAATTCTATGAAACAAAAGAAGACAGTAGATGAAATAGTACTCCTCCGTCTCAAAATAAATCTAAGAATTCTATGAAACAAAAGAAGACAGTAGATCAAAGTTTCCTCATCCAGTTGCTCGTATGTTTCATTTTTCTAAAGAAATTATATAGCGTAATTTTCATGAATTTGTCGTGAATTATATTAATTGATCCTTTGTGCAGCTCAATATTACTTGGTTGATGCGTGTTATCTTAATAAAATAGGATATTTAGCACCATACAAAGGAGAGAGAGATCATTTACCAGAGTTTCTGTTGGATAAAATCTTGTAAATATCGAAAGGAGAACAAATTACAACATTGAAAATACAATATACAACAATTATGAAAACATAAAAGGAACGATACAACCGTATTTGATCTCTTCATTGGGTTTGTCCATCTTTGATCTCTTGTATCCGAGTCGTGTGAGAACACACTCTCCTTAAGACTAATTCGTCCTCCTCTCTACGAGTGCTTGAGGTTTTCACGGGCGTTAGTCTCCCAGGATAAAACGGATTAACCGGAACCACTTCGCACTTAAGCCTTCCGGCGAAATGAACTAATATGCTTGGAAGATATCACCATTGATTTTGTTCTAGGAGGCCAAAGGAAGAAGATGAACAAATTGCAAGAGGGTAGAAGAAGATTGATGGAAAGAAACTTCTTTTTGTGTGTTTTTCTCTTCTCTTTTTTCTCTTCTCTTTCAAAGAGTTGTGGGTATTTCTTTTATAGCTCAAACTCCCCAAGGATTAATTCTCCAATTAATCCACATATTGATGATCATCTTAATTCAACAATTAACCTTGCCATCAATTTCTTTTTGGAGTTTCATTTGCCAATCATAAATGGACATTAACCTTGGAAGTTATTCTTGGAATTAATCTTATAATTCAATAAAAAATGGCAAAAACTATCAACTAGTTTTTCCATTCTTTTCACATGTGAGACAAACTCATATTTCTAACTTCCATCAATTTATTTAAGCTATAATATTTTTATCATCCAATCTTCAAATTGAACAAATAAAAATATTATTTTCATGTTCTCACGGAGTAGAATATGAACCCACAATAATCTTTGTCCAACCTACAAACGATTCTTCCAAGGAAATGTACACAATTTCCTTCACACACAACATATTTTTCCAACAGTTTCAACTTAGTCAACAACCCATAAACGCTGAAGAGAAGTTCAATGAAGCTCATTCTTCCTTACGAAGTGTTATCGAAAGGACGTTTGGTGTTTGGAAAGCAAAGTGGAGAATACTACAACATATGCCTTGTTATCGTTATGAAGACCAGGTACGCATTATTTCTGCGACAATGGCAATTTATAATTTTATTCGAAGAAGAAATCTTGCCGTTGATGATTTTCAGTACCATGACAACCGACCAAACTTCATACCAAGAAATGAGCGCGATGAACCTATAGTGGCCAACCATCAACCAAGTGTCCCCATTGTAAGTACTGAAGATCCAGAGATGAATACTTTTAGGAACAATATTTGTTATCAAATTTGTAATGATCAATGAATTTTGGAGGGTATAACAATTTAATTCTTTAAGTTTCTTTGTTTTGCAAGATTATTATATTTGAAATATATTGATGGGTTTTTCTTGAAATTGTAAAGAATGATTTATAAAAAGAAATAATTTATAAATTTTATTCCATTATAAAAGAGCAAGTAAGTTATTTATTTGCTTAAAATGTTGAATGAACTCATATATATTTGGGAAATTTTCTTAAAAGCCCTTCATTCTAACTTTTATTTCTAAAGAAGACACAATATTTTTCTAATTGCTCAAAAACCCAAGGGACAAAAATAGCCAAGAATACCCCTAACTACCCCTTATAAGGGTGCTCCCCCTTTCCAGGCCATATTTTCATGTCATATTTTCATCCCGCTCTGAGATTCATGTCTCAGACTCTTAGAAACACTGAGAATCATGTCTCAAACCTATAAAAATATTAAAAGTCATATCATAAACGTATAAAAACACTGAGAGACATGTCGCATGCCTATAAAAACATTGAAAGTCATGTCACATGCCTATAAAAACACTTAGAACCATATCACATACTTATAAAAACACTTAGAACCATGTCACACACCAATAAAAACACTTAGAACCATATCACATACCTATAAAAACACTTTGAACCATGTCAAATGACAATTAAAACACTTAGAACCACGTCACATACCTATAAAAACACTGAGAGACATGTCACATACACATAAAAACACTTAAAAACTTATCACATACCTCTAAAAACATTGAGAGCCATGTCACAAACATATAAAAACACTGAGAGTCATGCCGCAGACTTTAAAAACTCTGAGATACATGTCACAAACCTATAAAAACATTGATAGTCATGTCTCCGACTTGTAAAAACACTAAGATACATGTCACATACATATAAAAACACTGAGAGACGTGTCTCAGGCCTATCAAAACACTGAAAGACGTGTCTCAGACCTATAAAAACACTGAGAGACATATCTCAGACCTATAGAAACACTGAGAGATGTGTCGCAGACCTATGAAAACACTGAGACATGCCGCAGACCTTTAAAAACTCTGAGATACATGTCACAAACCTATAAAAACATTGATAGTCATGTCTCCGACTTGTAAAAACACTAAGATACATGTCACATACATATAAAAACATTAAGAGACGTGTCTCAGACCTATCAAAACACTGAGAGACGTATCTCAGACCTATAAAAACACTGAGAGACATATCTCAGACCTATAGAAACACTGAGAGATGTGTCGCAGACCTATGAAAACACTGAGAGACATGTCACATACCTATAAAAACACTTAGAACTATGTCGCAAACCTATAAAAACACTGAGAAACGTATCGCGGACCTATAACAATACTGAGAGACATGTCACATACCTATAAAAACACTGAGAGACATGTCGCAAACATATAAAAATAGCAAGAGACAAGTCACATACCTATAAAAACACTGGGAGCCATGTCACAGATCTATAAAAATACTAAGAGACATGTCACAGACCTATAGCCATGTCTTACACCTGTTAAAACACTGAGAGCCATGTCGTAGACCAATAAAAACATTGATATCCATGTCTCAGACCTATAAAAACATTGAGACACAAGTCACATACCTATAAAACACTGAGAGCTATGTCGCAAACCAATAAAACACTGAAAGCCATCTCTCAGACCTATAAAAACACTGAGACACAAGTCACATGCCTATTAAAAAGACTGAGAGACGTGTCGCAGACCTTTAAAAACACTGAGAGACATGTCACAGACCTATAAAAACAGTGAGAGACGTATCTCAAACCTATAAAAATACTGAGAGACAAGTCGCAGACCTATAGAAACACTAAGAGACATGTCACATACCTATAAAAGATGAGAGACATGTCTCATACCTATAAAAGACTGAGAGACATGTCTCAGACCTATAAAAAAAAACTGAGACACAAGTCACACGCCTGTTAAAAGACTGCGAGACGTGTCGCAAACCTTTAAAAACACTGAGAGACATGTCACAGACATATAAAAACACTAAGAGCTATGTCACAAACGTATAAAAACACCGAGAGTCATGTCACAGACCTATAAAAACAATGAGAGACAAATCGCAGACCTATAAAAATACTAAGAGTCATGTCACATACCTATAAAAGACTAAGAGTCATGTCACATACCTATAAAAATAGTGAGAGCCATGTCACAGACCTATAAAAAGACTGAGAACCATGTCATAGACCTATAAAAACACTGAGATCATTCGACTCCATTAATTTTGGAGTGTGTCGATTTTAGATTTTTAGTACTTCCAAAATCTTAAAAAACAACATTTCATTTTGTAAATAGTACCCGCAACCATTTGAAAAAGAAAGCATTTAACAATCTTCAATGACACACTAAAATTTTAAAATAAAGCATTGTTCTGCTCTAATAGAACTCTAAACATTACTTTATTATATAGAGCAACTCTATACCTTGCTTTAAATTTGGTGCAAAGGATAGTGTTGCGCTATCACCTTTTTTTTTTCTTCTTTTTCTTTTTAAATATCAGTTTTTTTATGTTTATGAATATAATTTACAATATAAAATTTATACAACTTAATACTATTTATATATGTGAAACAATATGAATATTTTCATAATATTCATATTTAGATAAGATTTGTAGCAAATTGTTGTAAATGTTTGGTACAAAAATTGCACTATTCTTTGCGCTAAATTGTTGGAGACGATCTTAGGGGAGGGAATATGGGATCTAGAGATATGATACAACGGAGTGTTTACTCTAGTGCTCAACATCAAACAACGGGATATGAAAATCTGCTATCAAGTATATAAAATATTTTGAACCAATATAAAAACACGTTTTACATTGTGTAGTACACAATGTAAAAAATTGTAATTGACATACAATGTAAAAAATTGTAATTGACAAATCGTTAAGTGATTTACAAGCACCGAAAGGAGCAACCACTTCCTTCTAAAATAGTGAGAGATTTCAATGTTGGGATATTTACTATTCTGTATCATAGAAAAAACAAAATAAAAGTGAAAAATAAAGGGCACGAACGTGATCATCTGAAGTCAACAATATCAAGCAAGGATTTGTGTAAGAACAAATAAAATCAATTATTCCCTCCGTCCTAAAATACTTGTAGTTTTAGGATTTTCACATAAATTAAGAAAAGCAATCAATGCATTTCTAATGGACTATATTACCCTTAAAATATTTCAAGTACTAACACAATTAAATACTTTTACAATGACAACTACCATAATAAATAAGGGTATATTTGACAAAAAATGTCAAAGATGTCTAGATAAAAGCAAAACTACAAATATTTTGGGACAAATTTCAACTCCTTAAACTACATGTATTTTGGGACGGAGGAAGTAATAGAATCCAAAATTAGTGAAAAAATTTATCCAAGAGTCATAAACTTAAATAAAGATCGCTTCATAAACTATGATCTCCTCTATTAACTAATCATAAAAACTCGTCTTCAAAAACAAGTACGGAGAAATTAATAAGGAAGGCTTGTCTCGAAGCAGAAAACGCCATCAAACTCCGGCACAAACCTCAGCCTCCTCTGCAACTGCTGTGGCTTCTTCACCAAATTAGAAGAAGTAAACGATGGATTAGTATTACCACCATGTTTAACAGTATCCACCTTCTTTAATCCCTCTGCTTTCTTGTCTGATTCCGACATAACATCAACAGTTTGCTTCTCCAATTTATTATTATTATTATTATTGGAATTAGCAATTTGCTTCCGCCATGTCAATAGATCAGGAGGTGCAGATCTGGTCCCGGAAGTGCATATCTGGCTAAGAGAGTTCAACTTTTTTTTGCTGCGGAGGGGAACTATGTAACCGGAAAAGAGCTTACCGAAGAAGATGATGGTGCCGGTGATATTTGTCGGAAACAACTCCGGTTACAGAGAGGGTTGCAGATCGAAGATGTGTGAGTGCCGGTGGGGTCGCTGGATGAAGGAGGATGCCGGATGAGAAAGAGAACGCGGAGGAGAAGGAGGACGCCGGAGGAGATAGGAGTTCGCCGGAGGAGTAGAGAGAGAGAGAGAGAGAGTGGGTGACGGCAGAGAGAAATGGAGAGAAACAAATGACGCAGATGGAGGAGGGTTTACGTATTAGGGTTGGGTGGGAGGGGTAGTTTGGGGATTACTGTATTTCATTAAATCAAATCAGGGACCTAATAGAAATAAATATTCCATCAAGTGGGCTCGAGAGAAATAAACTAAAATGTCTGTCCTTTTTAAAGAAATTGTTTTAATTAGAGGACTTTTGAGAAATTTTTCCTATATATTTAGTTATATGGTAGTTTGGAATGAATGAGTCAAAATATGTATATTAAGGACATTTTGGTATTTTACCAGTATTCAGCAATTTTTAGCTTTTTTAACAAACATATTGAATTGGCTTATGACAGCTCATAAGCTTTTTCAGAACAACCAAAACAAACAGTATTTAGTCCATCAGCCATAAGTGAATCAGCCATCAGCACTAGCCACCAGCCATAAGTCATTAGCCATCAGCTAGGGATAGAAATGGTTTGGCTCAAACCGCAGTTCGGAACCGAGCCAAGCCAAACTGTGCGGTTTAGCTCAGTTTTTAAACTTATGCGGTTCAGCTCGGTTTCGAAAATTGATAAACTACACGGTTCGGTTTGGTTCATGGTCTGACCCTCCAAGCCGAACCGAGTCAAACCGTTTCGAGCTAAACCGTGGAGCCAAACCGTAGATGAAGAACATGCTAAGTTTAAGTCTAATATTCCTTCCAAATCAAGGTTAATCTTTCTTATACTCCAATATTTTATTTTCTGTTACTAATTTATTGATGGTTGAGAAGTATTTTTTTGATATGAATGTAGCTGTTCGTATACACTTTGTATTTTATGCTGAGTTATGGTTCAAACCGCGGTTTAAGCCACGGTTTAAACCGCGAAATCAGACCGTGGTTCAAACCAAGCCGAGCCGAACCGTGATGGTTTAGCTCAGCTCGGCTTGGACTATTTTGTGGTTCAGCTCGGTTTGGGATTTTTCCAAACCGATGTATAGCGGTTTGGCTCCTAAATTACCCCAAACCGAGCTAAGCCGAACCATTTCCACCCCTACCATCAGCTGCAACAAACTTCCTCCTACTATTCTTTATACATTCATGTCATTTGTTTCCACAATTTTTTTTAACATTCTCTCTCTATATCTATGTACTATATGATTTTGGCTTTAACTATTTTATCATTTTTTTTTCCTTTTTCTTTCATTAGGTTTGAGAAGAACATTTTTGGACAAATTGGATGAGGAAGAAAACATTAGTTTGATTGAGAAAAATTGCAACAGTGAGTAAGTTTCACCTCTACATTTTTGCATATATTACACTTATCTTTCGATTATGCTATTACCTCCGTCCAAAAGAAATTTTTATTTATTCTCTTCATCAAAAGAAAAAATATATTTATTTTGAGACGGAGAAAGTATGAGTTTACTTTATCCATCTATGTGTATTTTATTAACTTACTGGAAAAAGTTATTTATAATAGTATTATCATAATTTATTATGTTATTTGAATACATATATGTTCTTAATTTTCTTTAGTGGTTTTTTTCTGTTTTCTTCTCTCTCTCTTTCTCTTTCCAAGATTGAAATATAAGGAGGTTACACAAAGTTGTCGCATGCGATCGGCCACCGTTGCACATATTTATCAACCAAGCAATGCAATGTGTTTGTGATACTATTGCTCAAAATTCAACCTTAAGGTATATTATACTACTTTTGTCTCAAAAAAATGTTTGAATTTATTCTTAACTAAGAAAGAAACTGAGTTCATTTTAGGACGAAAAAAAATATTTTACATTTTTTGTAATTCATTTGTCTTTCTATTGTTGTAAATTGAACGTTTGAAATTGATATAATTGACCAATCAAGTTATTGGTTATATAACATGAAAGTTCATTTTTTGCAATTCTTTTCCTCACATTAATTTTTTGTTGAAATTTTATGAAAAAAATGAGAATACCTAAAACTTATTGTTATATAATACTCCCTCCGTCCCAGACAAAGTGGGATTATTAGTCAAACCTGATTACACTTTGACAAATAATTTAAAGAAAAAATAATTATCATATTTTATATCTGAAAATTGTTATTGAAAATATTATGAATCATGATACAATAACAATTTTTAAATTTTCATTACGATCATTATTTTTTCTTCAAATTAGTTGTCAAAGTGAAATCAAGATGACCAAAAGTCTCACTTTGTCTGGGACGGAGGGAGTATGTGTTTATTTCTATGTCTATATATTTGATTTTCATCATAAATTTATTTAAGAGTTAATTTTGGGTTTTATTTATTTTGATATATATTTTTGTTATGTTTACTAACTTTAATTCATTCTTGATTGTTTACTGCAGATCATTATGTTTTGGAGTAGCTGAAATATTTGAAAGGTCAATGCAATGTGAATGTAATCATTCATGGCATGATGGCAATACTTAATTTACTTCATCTTGATTTTAATGCAGATTATGTATATAGCAACATAATACAATTGCAAGTATTATGTTGCAAAAATGGGTTACTATATTAATTGAACTCCACATCTATTTTCAATTACAACTTTTTTTTTTATTATTAAATTTATTATTGTTTTGTGCTTCAATTTTTTTATGGCAATACTTAATTTACTTCAATTGTCTTTTAATACTCAAAGAGATAATTATTCAATATATTTTAGTTAATTTATAAATTTTGATTATAAATATAAGATTGATTGTAATAAGTTAAGTTTTTATAGACACATTCACAATTTCTATCCCTCCATATAAACTTTTATCAAAAGACCTCCTTATATTCATAAACTACTAATTGGTTCATTGAAAGTTTATTACTTTATAGTATCTTTCAGAAAATATTTTATAAAAAATACCTTTCACAATTATAAATTATCAAATGATCAGTCGGTACTACAAACCCTTCGCACGGGTTATTGCTGGATTTCGAACCGCTCCACCCACCAGTTAGCTCCACCAATGGTGGAGATTGGAGCCACCTCATTTTAGCTACACCCAACGGCTGAGATGTAGCCGAGCTCGGTGGGACCCACAAAAATTGAAATATCCGAGCCGCACAAATGATGAGTGTGTGTATGTGGCCTTGATCGGAGCCGTTGGGTGGAGAGGTGGAGCTAACTCGGTGGAGCGGTTCCGGGTCCATTACTAGGATCAAAACGGAGATAATCGATAGATTTTCGATCATTATCCTAGGTCCGGCCAACTTCCAACCCCACCTGACGTCAAAGGATCAGTCAACAAAAAACGACGTCGTAACTTATTATCCCCATCCTCGACTGACGCGCCTATAATACTAAACAATCCATATGATCCTACTCTACAACAAGATCCCCCAATAAAATTGAGCGTGAAAAAACTGAATTCTAGAGGTTAAGTTTTCAATTTTGGAGTGAGAAAGAAAGATGGGAAGAACAACGATTGAAGTTGGAGCTGATGGAGTGGCAATAATCACAATCATCAATCCTCCTGTCAATTCTCTCTCCCTTGACGGTAATTAATATAATCAAATTCGAATTCTCCGTTTCGATCTCGTCATACCCACACAGTTGATGTTCTTCTTCAATTTTTTTTTGCTTTTTAAGTTTTTATGTGATTTTTGAGCTCGTTTGTTGTGATCACAAGCTATTTTGCCAGCAATAGTTTGTTTTGATTTGGGCAAATGGTATAAATTTGATTAATATTGCTATTGTGCATTGTTAAATTTGCTTCGAGTTTTAATTTGTACTCCCTCCGTCCCAAAATGAATGTCCGAAATTGCTGGTGGTCTTCAATTTAATGCAAATAAATCCCATGAGTTTACTTTTTTGCTTCCTGAACTTTAGTTTTGTTAATGCGTACCTGCAGATATAATATTTTTATATAAATAATGCGTACATGGTTTTAGTTGTGAGAATGCTTTTCACTGAAATTGTTTCAAATTGGAAAGATTCACCGGGTTTCAATATTGCAATCCTTAATAAGTTCCGGGTAGTTTTTGCCCCAACCATATTCATGTCTGCCACTGTCGTGGCTTATAGTGAGAAAGATAACGATTAGAGTAAGCTCAGTGATGGAATTACTGGCATCTGAAAATTTGGCGTGGATCTATGTGGAGCGGGTGTTTTTAGCTAGTAATGTAGGTTAGTTGGCTATGAGGAAATGAAGAAGGATTACAAAATCACTGTGGCAGTAAAAGTAGTTGGTATAGAATGTGATTTAAGTCCTTCTGTTTTCGCATGATTCCATTTACATATGGAGTAGTGTGGTCGTCGCTATATAGTAGACTGAACTTGGAAAATTTCATGTTCACTATTCATTTTGTCAGTCACAAAAGAGATTAAACTCATGTATTTTCCTTTTATTGATGTGGAGCAAAAATGGTTAACCCTCTTTGATCACACCACAAAAGAAGAAGCACAAGCTAGTTTTTTTTTTTTTTTTTTTGTCTACATAGTGCACGGGGATGCCTTTTGCACCGGGCCTCCCACCCCACCCTTTTTTTTTTTTTTTTTTTTTTTTTAGTATATAGACATTTGATACTGTGAAAGTTAAGTGTGTTCTACTGGCTCAAGACCTTTTATTGCAAATGATATTCCATCGGCAGACCTTTTTAGGTATCTTTGGATTTCTTTCTTAAAACATTTTTTTAGGGCCAAAATACATTTACCCCCCCAAAGTATCCACCGAATCCCACTTTGCCCCCAGCGCCAAATTTGTCCCACTTTGCCCCCCAAAGCTTCAATTTGTCCCACTTTCCCCCCCAGCTCCAGACTTTGCACCCCAGCTAGGGATGGCAATTCGCCCGAACCCGATCCGAACCCGAGGGCGATCGCCCCGAAAAAGTAGGGTTAGGATCACAGTTTTTAAAACCCGCACGGGTTCGGGTCGGGTTCGGTATTACAATCTGACCCGCCCCGACCCGCCCCGCCCCGACCCGAGTGTATAAGTGATATATTTTTATTTTCATATAGGACCTTCTAAGTCAAATTAAGTGTTGTTAAATTTATTTTTATAGTTGTTTGTGAGTGAGGTTTTGATGAGTTAAGACTAATTTGTATAACTCATTCAAATTAAGCTTAAACATAAATTAGGCAAAATCAAATATGGGATGGGAAAATTAGATTTTATGCCACTCGGGTCGGGTCGGGTCGGGTTCGGGTTTCATTGACTTCGGGTCGGGTCGGGTTCGGGTCACTCTGTTTGAGGTTAGGGTCAGGTTCGGTTTTGGAGAAACCCGCCCCGAACCCGCCCCGTTGCCATCCCTAACCCCAGCACTAACGAATGTTAGAAAATTTAACAGAATAGGTAACGATTGGACTATTTTGTAATGCTTATTAGTTTTTAAGGGTCAAAATGCAAAGTTTCAAATATTAAGTACTAAAAATTTATTTATTTTTCCAAATATTTAACATTATCTTAAATCTTAAATAATTAATAAGTCTTGAAACTAATACTAATTTTATGCTAATTTTTTTTTTTTTAAAAATATGAAATTATTTTTTCTAAATAAATGAAATTTATTTTTTTAATAAAACTAAAAATTAAGTATGTTTTTTTTATTTTTTAAATAAAAATATTTAAAACAATAAAGATTTTTTTTTCAACAAACAAAAAAATACAATATTTTTCTAAAATAAAAAAAAGGCTATAATGTTTTAATTTTTTTTAAATAAAATTCTTACAAAAATTACAATTTAAAATTTTTATTTTATATTTTTTAAAAATATAAATAAAACTTTACAATGTTTTTTTAGAAAAAAAAGTCTTTATTTTTTTAAATATTTTTATTTAAAAAATAAAAAAAACATACTTAATTTTTAGTTTTATTAAAAAAATAAATTTCATTTATTTAGAAAAAATAATTTCATATTTTTTTTTTAAAAAAAAATTAGCATAAAATTAGTATTAGTTTCAAGACTTATTAATTATTTATGATTTAAGATAATGTTAAATATTTGGAAAAATAAATAAATTTTTAGTACTTAATATTTGAAACTTTGCATTTTGACCCTTAAAAACTAATAAGCATTACAAAATAGTCCAATCGTTACCTATTCTGTTAAATTTTCTAACATTCGTTAGTGCTGGGGTGCAAAGTCTGGAGCTGGGGGGAAAGTGGGACAAATTGAAGCTTTGGGGGGCAAAGTGGGACAAATTTGGCGCTGGGGGGCAAAGTGGGATTCAGTGGATACTTTGGGGGGGTAAATGTATTTTGGCCTTTTTTTAGATTGTAGCTTGAAAGACTGCCTGGCAACTTGTGCAAGATTTTTTCATGAAAGCAACATTGCAGTAGTTGGTGTTGATTCTCTTTAGTACCCTTGGTGATAATCCAGCAGTCAGTTAATTATATTTCAAAGAGAATATGTTGGATATATCTCAAGCAAATAACTAGTTTACTGAGTACCTAGTTCATCTTCGGCCCACACCAAACTGTGTACTGGAGGCAACTCCACGAGCCTAGGAGGTTGTTTGTCTTATGGATTTCCCTTTGTTAGTTATTTGAAACCTCTCGTCTGTTCTATTCTATTTTTATCTTATGCTGTTGTGAACTAATTTGTCTACAATGTTTCTATATATATATATATATATATATATAGACGTGTCCATTTTTCAACCGTAACCGGCTAACCGTCGGTTTTTAACCGGCCATAACCGGCCAACCGCCAACCGTTTCAACCGTCAACCGTCGGTTACACGGTTCAGTTAAGGTTAGGCCATTTAGTAACCGGTTAACCGCCGGTTATAACCGGGAAGCTAACCGCCAGTTCAACCGTCTATATTAACCTTCAGTTTCCTAACATTTTTGAGTTAGTTTTCAGAATTACAGTTAGTTTTTAAACGATTTCTGTTAGTTTTCTAACAAAATTAGTGTTTTCCTTCATTTTCTGTCAGTTTTTTGACGATTTTCAGTTAGTTTTCTAACAAAAACTGCTAAAAACCCATTTAAAAAAATAAAAATAAAATAAAATCATATAACCGGATTAACCGGATTTACCGGTTAACCGTAACCGGACATCACGGTTATAAGGTTAGGTTACGGTTACAACTTAACGGATTTCCTAACCGGCGGTTATAACCGTTAACCGCCGGTTATAACCGGATGGTCACGTCTATATATATATGTCAGCCCTTTTACTTCTTCTGCAAATGTTCTGATAGAGCTGAAATCGTGTGATTGCTTATTGTCTCATGCCCATTATCAATGGCTTGGGGAAGTATTGCCTTATTACTAAGAGCTTTCGATATTAACTTCAAACAGCGTCTGGGGATGTGCCTTTCGATTAAATTGATTAGATTCTTAAATATTTGGCATCTCTCTTTCTTTCGACAGTGTTAGACAGCTTACAAGAGAGTTATTATCAAGCCTTACGAAGGAATGATGTGAAGGCGATTGTTGTTACAGGTTAATATATGAAGTCTTCATGTTTATTAATTTTGGTTAAGAATAAGGAGTAGCTTTAGTATAAAGTTACGGAGTAATACTTTATGTGTGTGGAGCAGGTGCGAAAGGAAAATTTTCAGGTGGTTTTGACATCGCTGCTTTTGGTGGACTCCAAGGAGGAAAGAGTATGTGCACCTTATTTTGTGTCTTACACCCTAATATTTATCTGGGTCATGTGTGTGTGCATGCGCACACGCACGGGCGAGTTATGGCCCCCCAAGTGATCGTGGGAAGGGATTGAATCTAAGAATTTAGATTTTGTGAATCCCCTCATCATGGGTTTTATTAATTTGATTCTTTTTGCATTTATTATTTATTTTTTTTTTTTTTTTTCTTTATTTATTTTTGTTTCTTTTTACCATCTCTCCACTTTTTCATTCTCTTCTCATCTCTTCATTGACGAATCCATATGATCCATGTTAGCCGACCCCAAATCATTTTGGGATTAAGGATTTGTTGTTGTCGTTCGTTGTTTAACTGATGTTTTAATCACAGCTGCAATGCCTAACTCTGGTTTCGTATCGGTGGAGGTTCTCTCGGACACTTGTGAAGGTATAGGATTTATCTTCTTAATTTGTTAGTTTAGTTATTGTATTTGTATTCATATATTTTTTTTAAAATTTTGTTTTACTTGTGGTTTTCTTGGATTTAGCTGCAAGAAAGCCCTCGGTTGCTGCTATTGACGGACTCGCTTTAGGCGGAGGACTAGAGGTTGCAATGGTATGTGCTGCTGCTACTTCTTTTGGATAAGAAACTTACACATTGTATTCTTAATCTAACTTAATACTTTTGCTTCAGGCTTGCCATGCAAGAATCTCGACTCCGGGTGCTCAGTTAGGCTTACCTGAGCTTCAGCTCGGTCTAATTCCTGGTTTTGGAGGTACGCTAAGCTATTTTCATCTTTGGTGACTAAGATAGTACGCTAAGCTCAGTCTAATTAGTAGGAGTAATTTCTTGTTTTATAAACCTGACAGAATATTTAAATGGAGGAATTGGATGTGTGAACACCCCGAAAATGTAATTTTTCAAACCAAAAGTGTGATTCTTGCTCCATATTGATGACCACCTCAACACCAGTCACCAGAAATGGGTACGATCCCCAGCAGTCGCCACTGTGAATACCCCGCCCCGGAAAAATGTCTGGAATTGTCTATTTCCATGACATTTTTCAGGGACGGGTATTCACAGAATGTTGGGTATTCCTTCCGATTCACGGATTTGGATCTCGTTGATTTTTGGGTTAATTTCATTTTCTACCATTATACTTTTCCCTGACTTTCACTTCAACCACTATACTTATATTTTAGCACGGAAACCACAATAGTTTTGGAAAAGTATCGTTTTGGCCACATTTTTGTGTCTAAACCGTGCCCTAAAAGTTTATATGTACGATCTTACTAACAGGATTTTTGGGTGGATCTTCTTTATAACTCTCTATGCCTTCTTAAAGTGGCTCAAATGACGCGATTCTATATCGTATCATTTTTTCTTCTCTAACATGTTTATATGTTCATTCAACTTGTTGGCTAGGCCTATATTGGTTTTTTTGCTAATCTTTTCCTCTACTTATCAATATTTTAATTTGCTCTCGGCTTAACTCAGGAACTCAACGGCTTCCACGCCTCGTCAGCCTAGCCAAGGCCCTTGAAATGATGCTTGTATTTTGCTGTCCCCTTTTGCATTTTTGACTATTAACCTACTCCCGCTGTCCCGGAAGTATGTCCCATTTAGACTTTTTATGGTCCACATAATGAACTTTGACCAAAAATCATTCTAGTGAAATTCTAAAAAATTGTAGTAATTGACAAATCGCTAAGTGATTTATCAATAACAAATTTGAAAGTTCATTGTGATCAGTAGATTGTCACCAATTCTTGGTCAAATGACCATAAAAAGTCAAAATGGGACAAACTTTTCGGGACAGAGGTAGTATCTAATATGAACCTTCCCTACATTATTCACTAGACATCCTCGTCAATATATTCTCAATCAAATCTCCCTCTCTTTTGATAGACATCAAAGCCGGTTAGAGCAGAGGAAGCACTTAGTTTGGGGCTTGTTGATGCAATTGTGCCACCAGAAAAACTAGTCGAAACCGCTCGGAGATGGGCTCTCGATATATTAGAGAGGAGAAAGCCATGGGTTTCTAGTCTTTACAAGACAGATAAATTGGAACCTCTGGGAGAGGCAAGGGAAATACTCAACTTTGCGAGAGCTCAGGCCCGTAAACAGGCTCCAAATCTTCAACACCCGCAAGTTTGCATCAATGTGATTGAAGAGGGTGTAGTTTCTGGTCCTCGTGCTGGGCTTTGGAAGGTTCGTTTTGAGCTTTACATTCATGCTAAAGACTATATTGAGATTTGAAGAGAGGAGCCTTTTTCTGATAATTGGCAGGAAATTGAGGAGTTCCAAGTCCTTCTACACTCGGACACTTGCAAGAGCTTGGTTAACATCTTTTTTGCCCAACGTTCTACAACTAAGGTAATGTGGACTTAAGTTTTGATATGGGCTAGATCGGTTAATTTTTTCTTGACATGAGCTTGATCAAAACATCTTGCTTAGTACACTCTCCGTCCCGGAAAAATAGTCCCATTTTATTTTTAAACACAAGTAAACTTTGAACATATTTTTAACGTCAATTTATAGGTTACTTATCAATAACTTTTACAATTTCATTGGGATGATTAGATTGACATTAATGTTTGGTCAAAGTTCACTTGTGTTGACCACTCAAAAACAAAATGTGACTTTTGGGACGGAGGTAGTACTAATTAAGTTAATACTTATCTTTCCTCAAACTATTAACAGGTTCCAGGGGTGACTGACCGGGGACTGGTACCAAGACGAATTAAAAAGGTTGCCATTCTTGGAGGAGGATTGATGGGCTCTGGTATAGCAACAGCATTGATTCTCAGTGGTTACCCGGTTGTGCTAAAAGAAGTCAATCAAAAATTCCTAGAGGGTGGGATAAATCGAGTCAAAGGTGAGACGGGACTCATGTCTCAAGTATATGACTCGTATTTATTCACACGAAACAATGTCATTTATCTTAAAATTTGGAAAATTGATTAACACATTCATGTTACTCAGCCAATTTGCAAAGCCGCGTCAAAAAAGGAAACATGAGTCAAGAGAAGTTTGAAAAGACCCTCTCTCTTCTCACGGGTTCTCTTGACTATGAAAGCTTTAGAGATGTGGATATGGTCATAGAGGTAATGCGAATATGACACCAAATTCGACTTCTATATATACACACATATATATATATATATATATATATATATATATATATATATATATATATATAGGTGCTTAAATGAGAACCATAATTGCGTGAGAACCGTGAGAACCAAGCATAACCATTAGATTAGAATAAAAATCAATGGTCCAGATTATAGATATATTGGATACACTTGGATACAATACATAAAGTTTGATATTGCACTTGGATACAATAGCTAAACAAGTACTGTATCCAAGTGTTGCACTTGGATACAGTAGGTTAAAAACTAATGTATCCAATTGTATTTTTGAAAATTAGCTACTGTATCCAAGTGTATCCAATGTATCTATAATCTGGACCCTTGATTTTGTATTTAATCAAACGGTTATGATTGGTTCTCACGGTTCTCATTTAAAATGGTTCTCACAGGAGCGCGACCCCATATATATATATATATATATATATATATATATATATATACGCACACACACAAACATACACATTAGAGTTGTATTAATTCTGTTCTTACTGAAACAGGCTGTTATTGAGAACGTATCTTTGAAACAACAAATTTTTACGGATCTCGAAAAATATTGCCCCCCTCATTGCATTCTTACGAGTAACACTTCCACAATTGACTTGAACCTAATTGGTGAGAAGACAAAGTCCCATGATCGGATAATTGGGGCCCACTTTTTCAGGTAATTTTGATGTTCTAGTTCAACCTTCTCCTTCGGTTTCTGTATGTTCAGCTCATAACTTGGTCTGCTGTTATGTTGCAGTCCTGCTCATATCATGCCATTATTGCGAACATATATGTACCGAAAATCGTACAGACCGAACCGAACATCACAGACGAATGTTATTAATGCCATTATTGGAAATTGTTCGTACAGAGAGAACATCACCACAATGTATTGTTGACTTATTAGATGTGGAAAAAAGATAAAGAAAACCCCAGTCGTAGTTGGAAACTGCACGGGATTTGCTGTCAACAGAATGTTCTTCCCTTATACGCAAGCAGCCCTTTTACTTGTGGAACGTGGGACGGATGTGTATCAGATAGACAGGGCAATCACGAAATTCGGAATGCAAATGGGTCCATTCAGGTAAATGCATCCATGATGCTTCTTCAAATCTTGACATTTTTGGTCAACTTAACTGTACGTTGATCAAAAAGTTACTAAATTTACTCAATTTTGTGAAATATTAAAACTTCTTATCTGATACTCCCTCTGTCCCTAAATGAGTGTCCATTTTCAAGAAATCTTTGTCCCAAAATGAGTGTCTTTTTTTAACATAACTTTGTCCCTAAATGTTTTTTTTTCGAAATTTTTTTCACCGGTTTCTTTATACGTGCAAAACTAAATGTTTGGAAATGAGATTACAAGATTATATATGAATCTTTGCTAGCAAATTGTATATAAAGTTGAGATTTTCAGTGTCTCTTAAAATGAAATTTGGACACTCATTTAGGGACAGAGGTAGTAGTATTTTTAATGAAGTGTCGAGAACAATTTTTAGAAATTCACGAAGATTATTGAATTTTCATTAATCATTGGCTCATTGGTCAAAATTAAATCTAGTTGACCAAAAAAGTCAAGTTGCGACATTTATTTTAGGACAAAGGGATTATATCATTCCATTTATCAAAATGGACCGTCTTTGACATTTTTTCTGAATGCAGATTGTGTGACCTTGTTGGTTTCGGTGTGGCAATTGCAACTGGCACCCAATTTGTTCAGAATTTCCCCGAAAGAACGTATAAATCACTGCTAATTCCAATCATGCAAGAAGATAAAAGGGCAGGTAAGATTCTTTCTGCTGTAATTTGAGGTTATGGTTTTGACTTGTACTCATTTACTTATAAATTCTTATGCATATTTTTTTATCTTTTTACTTGTCGATGGCAGGAGAAACTACTCGAAAAGGGTTCTATGTTTACAATGATAAACGCAGGGCAAGTCCTGATCCTGAGCTGAAGAAATATATCGAGAAAGCAAGGAGCATATCTGGTGTCACCATTGACCCTAAGGTTGGTAATTTCTTTCTCTATTTTAAACACGCACGGATTTCACATGCTTTCCTAAGTGTATTAGTGGGAAATTTAGAGCAGTGAGTCTTAAATGGTAAAATGAGAACCCATTTTGGATCTGTCCTTAATGGTCTGGGTTTTGGGAGTGTTCTTCAAAGGATTGGGAGCTGAAGAAATATACTCCCTCCGTCCCAAAATGATCTTCACCTTTGACTATTCAAACTTTTTAAGGATAAACACTTCCTTCACTAGCCATGTTGTGTTTATGAACATTTAAAGCCTAAATTGTAGAAATGAGAAGAACTTTTTGGGACATTGAAAAATGGCAAATGAGAAGATCATTTTGGGACGGAGGGAGTATATGCTTCCTTAGAATTAATGGCTATTGCGAAAGTTTTTGCAGATATATACTCTCTTTGCTTTGAAAATAGCCCTCTTTCCCTTATGTTTTGTCCAAAATGTCTTATCTTAAAAGTGTAATATTAGTGCAATTTCAAGAAGGGGCATGCACAGCTACAGTCTTGAAAAGTTAAATTTGTAAAATGAGATTTTCTTTTTTGTGTGTTTAGGGGACGGAGTATGAATGAAGTATGTATTGAGTATGACTTGTAAGAGAATAATAGTATCCCACTTCTCGTGGGTTACTCTAGTCCGTCCCAATCAGTATTCATCTTCTTAACTATATGCATAACGAATCAATCATTTGATCCTGGGAAGATTGGGACGGGCAAGAGTAACCCACGTGAGGTGGGATACTATTATTCTCTTACATGATTTCACTCGTGCTCCAAAATTAAGCAGTCCTTTAGATTTTGAACATAAATAAAAATTATAGGGCCTCTGTTGCGTTTTCGAATAATTTTAGCTCACGATAATGATCATGTTCGTGTATTTCGTTCATGCTTGCTGCTCAGTGTTGGTTTTGGGGATGTGAGGTTTTGCATTTGGATCGTTTTTGGGGAATGGGGTGACTTTAGCTGTGATGGGCTTGGCAAGGGACGAGCCTGGTCATTTTCATACTTGTATACACGAAAATGTTGGTAGAAAATGCCAGAAATAGATATCTGCAGTGCATGAATCATGAACAATAAGGAAAACCATGTGTAATTATAATTGCTACTCCCTAATTTCGTCCCAAAATGAATCTCTCTTTTGAAAAAAAAAATTGTCCCTACATGTTTTTTACCATTTTTTTCACCAATCTCTTTATACTTGCAAAACTAAATGTTTGGAAAGAGGTTTACAAGAATGTATATGAATCTTTGCCACTAAATTGTATAAAACGTAGAGATTTTCATATGCCCCTTAATTTGAAATTTGGACATTCATTTAGGGACGGAGGAAGTGGTTTTTTTTTTTTTTTTTTCTCTGTATACGTCTTCCTGTTTATCTCTCAATCTCACAACAACCTCGTAAATTTGCTTACAGTTAACAAAGTTATCAGACAAGGATATAATTGAGATGATCTTCTTCCCAGTGGTCAACGAGGCCTGCAGAGTGTATGCTGAAGGGATTGCAGTCAAAGCTTCTGATTTGGACATTGCGGGTGTTATGGGCATGGGTTTCCCTCCATATAGGTATATGTGGTTATTAACATTGATATTCCTTTCGCAAAACGAGGGCATTTTGGGTATTTCTGACCGCTGTACTCATTTTTTTCAGGGGAGGAATAATGTTTTGGGCAGATACTCTTGGATCTAATTATATTAACTCGAGATTGGAACAATGGTCAAGTATGTATGGGGACTTCTTCAAGCCCTGCGCCTACCTAGCTGAACGAGCAGCCATGGGAGCTCCTCTGGTGAGCATTCTAAACTTGTACCTCATAAGGGGCATTATATATATGTAATACATGTATGCATATATACAGTTACATGTATATATGTTTATATGTATATACATATACATATACTCCATCCGTTCCATAACAATGTACTCAAACTTCTCTTTTGGGCGTCCCATTGATAAAATCACACTTTCCTAAAATGGAAATGTTATAATTCTTCTTTATTCAATGAGACTCGCTTGTCGTACTCATAACAACAATCCACTATTATTCCCTACCCACTTTCTCTCTTTTACCTCACTTTCTATACTCATAACACATATTCCACTACTAGTTCTTAAAAATATAATACTCCCTCCTTAACTCTCCTGCACACCCAAAAGTGTGCATATTGTTATGGGACGGAGAGAATATATGTATAGACAGTGGCGAAGCTACCTTAAGGCCAAGGGGTCAATTGACCCTCCTTAATTTTTGGGAATTGTCATTTTAATACCTTTAAATTTTAAAAGATTCAATGAAAATGCTAAATTTGTCAGTTTTGACCCCCTTGTGGTATACTCCCTCCGTCCCAGCTCACTTGACACTTATTTCCATTTTGGTCCGTCTCAGCTCACTTGACACTTCCAAAAATAGCTTACTTTTTATAATTTTATATTCACTCTACCCCACCACTCATTCTCTCTCTTCATTTCTCACCACTCAATTTATTCAACCAACACTACTATTTACCCCACTCATTCCCTCTCTTCATTTTCTATCACACAATTTCCTTATTTTATTCATTTTCCTTAGTTATTGTGCCCACCTCTTGGGTGTCAAGTGAGTTGGGACGGAGGGAGTATTTTATACCGTGATATAATTTTGAACCCCTTTCTGCAATTTTTTTAGATTATAAGTATAATTTTAATTTCTTAAGCAATCTTGACTCCTTTGATTTTTCTTCTGGCTTCGCCCTTGTGTATATTTTTTACATACTCCCTCCGTCCTACTTCACTTGAGACTTAAGTGGTGGGCACAAGAACTAAGAAAAAGAAAAAGGATGAGAGAGAATTAGTGGGAGGAAATGTTGTGAGTATAAAAGGTAAAGTAGTAGAGAGAATGAGTGGGAGGAATAGTGATTTGATTGGTGTTGTGAGTGTAAAAACATTCCGGGAGTCTCAAGTGAAGTAAGACAGACCAAAATGAAAATAAGTCTCAAGTGAGATGGGACGGAGGGAGTATGTGTGTATATACATGCATATCATATGCTTGATCCTACACTGAACCTTTTCAGATCTTTGAAGTTGTGGGTTGTTTCATTTTTCTTTTGTTAATAAAATCTTGCCTTGTTATTTCAATACGACGATATATGCTCATCCGTATTTCCCATTTCAGAGTTCTCCATTGGAGAAAGGCAAGGCTCGGTTATAAGGTTGATTTGCTTGTTGTTTTTCTCCCTAAGGCGGCATATTTTACTAGGGAGACCTCAATAATGGGTTAAGATGGAACGGGCGAGGAATGGTAAGACCAAAATTCAGAAGATTTATATGTTGTAACAATGTCATACCAAGTTTGTTTTGGTATTTCACGGAATATTTAACGCTTTGTAATAAATCTCAAACGAGAGTTGTATTAGCCAAGGTTCTAAAAAACGCTAGGCGGTCGCTAGGCGCCGCAGAGCCGCCTAGGCGGGATCTAAGCGGCGCCGAGAATTCATAAATAACTACAATATCCTAGATGAGACCTAGGCGTTTCATGTACGCCTAGCGCCTAAGCGGGGCCTAGGCGGCCTAGACGGGGGTCTTTTAGAACACTGGTATTAGCTAACAATGGATTTCGTTAGATGTTATATTGGAATATCCGGTGGATGTATGAAATATTTCAGTGTTTGCATTCTTGAAATTGTGGCCAAAAGAAAGAAAAAGAGAAGGCTTACAGTTTTTTGGTTAATTTTTTGAGTTCTGCGGTCCAAATGTCCATATATATTTTTTTATCAATAACAAAAATGGACATATTTGAGACGGAAGGAGGTGGTAACGCATATCAACATATAGCTAGCGTCACGAAAGAGCTTATTTAATCTAGAATTAATTCTCTAATTTTGATTTCTTATCAAGCTTTTAGTCAATGTTTTCAAAATTATTCCTACTAAATAAATATTATCAACTTGTTCAGTACTATAATTAATGTCTAGATGTAGACTATTCTCTAGAGAGAAGATGTAAATGTAAACATTGGCTCAAGTGATATATGACCTCTGACCCAGCTCAATGTGCATTGTTTGACTTTTCTGGTTAACTTGACTGAACTTTGACCTTAATTTTATGAAAATCTGTATATCTCTATGCAATTTTGAAAGATGTTATTGATACTATTCTTAACAATAAAACAATAACAACTTTTAAATTTGTACAATAATAGCTAGATTTTCACAAAATAATGGTCAAAGTTCGAATTAATTGACCACACGAACATTAAAAGTGCACATTGAGCTGAGACGGAGGTAGTATTTCATGTACTCCTTAGTCTCATTTATTTTGGCCATGTTTGACCAAACATTAATCTCAATCTAGTCATCCTAGTGAAACTCTAAAAATTGTTATTGATGAATCATTAAGAGATTTATCAATGATATTTATAGAATTTCTCTAAGGTGACTAGATTGAAATTAATGTTTAGTCAAAATTCACTCGTGTTGACAAAAAAAAAAAAAAAAAAAAAAGCAAACGTGACCAAAATAAATGGAACGGAGGGAGTAATTAGCTAGCTGGCAACAAGGTAGACCAATGAAGGGGTCAATATTTAATATTAATAAAATATTTTATTTTGTTTCTCAAGTTACATGATTTCCCAACCACTCTACCAGCTTCGTTCTTATCATTTACTTTGATTTTTTCTTCTTCTTCTTCCCTAATTCATAAACATGGCATTGAGTTTTCTTGTTGGAATCATAGGTAAGAACTCCATATCTCTTCTACTCCCTCCCCTACGCCCCAAAACGAAAGTCAGTTTGAGAATAAAAATAGACTTTTATTTTGTGACGGAGCTAGTATTTCAATTTGGGTGGCTTTATTTAATTTAAGGAAAATGACATTTTCAGATTTTTGCAGGCAACTTCACCTCTGTCTTGATTTTTCTTTCTCCTATGTAAGTAAATTTCAAACCCTTCTCTCTTAGTGGGTTTGTTGTGGTGGTATTGGTTTGGAGTTGGGGGGGGGGGGGGGGGGGAAGAGGGGCTGAAGTCAATGAGTTTGCTCTTCGAACTACGCATTTTGGGAGATAATCTACCTCAGTCTCAGCTCAAAGTGCACAGATTGATTTTTCTGGTCAACTCAATTGGACTTTGACAATAATTTAAAAAAATGTTATTGATACTATTTTTAACGCTGAAATAATAACAATTTTTAGAATTGTACAAGAATATCTAAATTTTCATAAAATTATTGTCAAAGTTTGATTGAGTTGACCAAATGAACAGTAACTAACTGTGTGCACATTGAGCTGAGACGGAAGCAGTATTACACATTGATCATGTTGTATTGTAGGTGTGGTTTTGATGATCTAAATGGTGTTTAATTATATACTGCAGAGAGACATTTTTAAGGATAATAAATCATGGATCAACAGAAGAATTTGAAAGCCTACCATATATTTGCACATTATTGAACTGCACATTGTGGGTATATTATGGAATCACAAAGCCAGGAGGATTGCTTATTATCACTATTAATGGATTTGGAACAATTGTGGAAGCCATTTATATCATCTTATTTCTCATATATGCTCCACCCACAACCAAGGCAAGTCATATATTTTTTTTAACTAATTATTATTTTCATTATTTTCCACTCGAATATTGAAATTATGATTATTTTTGCTTATTTTTTTTTTTTTTTAGGTCAAAACCGCTATTATGGCAGGAGCCTTGAACATTGGTTTTGTGATAATAGCGGTTTTAGTTACCCAATGTGCCTTTGAAGGAGAGGCTCTTATTGAAGTCACCGGTGTTTTGGCCGCAGGCTTATGCATAATTATGTATAGCTCGCCTTTATCCGCCATGGTTAGTGTTTTTTCATGTTATCAATAACATATAAATAAAATACATTTCTTAAATAGTTTGACAAGTCAGCTATAAAAACAATTTATTTTGCGATGTAAATGAAATATCGTCGTTATTATTCAATTATTATTATTTTTTTTTTACAGAGAACCGTAGTGAGAACTAAGAGCTTGGAGTACATGCCATTCTTCCTCTCATTTTCCCTTTTCTTGAATGGAGGTGTATGGGTGTTCTACTCTTTGCTTGAATCGGACTATTTTATTGGAGTAAGTTCTAATTTCCTTTAGCTCTTATTTATTTGCAATTTTTACTTAAATTTATTCAGAAAATGATTTTTGATAAAATACTTCTATTTGCCTTTCCTTTTCCTACTTCCTTTAAACTACACTTCACTAGCAGTTTAATTTTGATAAAATAGTTCTATTTACCTATTATTTCCTTAGTTCCTTTAAACTAGGCTTCACCATTTTATTTAGGTGCACCTAGTCCCGCAATGTTACCTTCCATATCAAAACAAATTTTACACTTTCTGTCCCGCAATAAATGTTATAGTTGACAAGTTAATGTATTTAAGCGTTTAGTTATGTTTCCTTGATTGACCCAATCTATTTATATGGGAAGAGTGACACCTCCTATGACATTGTAGTGCTTGTGCCTATTAAAATGCGTAGTATAGGAAGATCACCAAACGGTTTGCCCCCTATGAGCGGGATGGGGCGGGGCAAGCCCATTTTCTCTCTTCGAGATCCGTCTCACACAAGACTTCCTCTAACCATATTGCGTACCCTTTATTTTTTTATGTTTGTGAGTGAGAAAGAAAGGCTAATAATTTTGATGATTTTAGGTATCAAACGGGGTCGGTTTTGTATTTGGAACAATACAATTGGTGCTTTATGCTCTCTACAAAAATGCTAAGCCATCTACCAACATAGAAGTGAGAGCTATGGAAGAAGGAAGCCAACATGAACGCCTCATTACATCTTCAGATCAAGCTATTCGATTAATGTGAAATATTTAACTCCTCTTAATAAATACATTTCATATTTGAATTGTCATTATTTTTTAAGGATACATTTTTAGTTTATTAATACATTATTTATAGTATAGTAAAAGTTCATTAAAACTGTTTTCTTATTTATAATTATGACACTTATTTTGAGTCAAACTAAAAAAGACGGACTAAAAAGAAAAACATAATACTCTTTCCGTCTCATAATATGCACAAAGCGTAGATTACATGGAAACCCAAGAAACAATGTAAATATTCAGAAGTATTATGGGTGATAAACCAGTTGTAACTTGTCAGTATAATAAGTGAGTGAGATTTGTAAGCGAGACTCACAATTTAATTGTGAGGGAGATGAAGTTTTATATGAGACGATCTAACACATGAGATGGATCTAGACGAAAAAGGAAATAAGTTTACCCCACCCCGACCATAAGGGCATATACTATTTAAAAAGCAAAACACATGTTGCGCAATAGTATACTGTAGTTCTCTTTATCCGTAAGTTTATTCATTCGCCTTTATTTAGGTTGCGTTTGATACATCAAGCACTAGATGCTTAATAGAATGTAGGGTAATTTAGAAGTAAAATACATTTGATCACATTGAGTGTTAGATGTTGAGTGTTGAGTGAGGCTCTTATTCATTAAGCAAGGATAATGATTCTCAATCATTAAAAGGGTGTTGGACATATTCATGTTGGATGAAAGAATTAAATCATTGCATCTTACCTCCAAATTACCCTACATTCTATTAAGCATCAAGCATCAAGTGCTTGATGCGTCAAACACAACCTTAGTCTGGGTCAATGTTCTCAAAATTAGGAAAAGCTTAATAGTAACTTGATTCATACTACTCTTTTCGTCGTGAAATAATATTTCTCATATTTTTACAAAATTAATATTATAAAATAATTTTTAATAAATTTATTATTTTCGTAAAAATCTAAAAGTATTATAGTAATATGTATAATACCATATTATCATTTTTTGGAAAAATTGCATTTATGATCACCCAACTATTGGCCATGGTGGTTTTGATCACTCAACTATTTTTTTTTTGCGTTTAATAGCCTGAACTATTTTTTCTGTGCTTCCGTGATCACTAGGACTAACTCCATCCAAAAAAATTCGTTAACTCACACTTTGCTTATCCACGTGCTTTTTTTAAAGGGTAAAATTGGAATACAAAGTTTTCTGTGGGGACTTTGGTGGTGGTGGGTGGTTGGAGAGTGAAAGATAGAGTAACATAAAATTAAATGTTTTTTTTTTAAAGTAGAATGTTAATAAAAGGTTGTTTTATTTTTTATTTTTAAAGGTATAATTTGAATGGTTGAGCAGCTAGATCTTCTTTTTTCTTTTTTTTTTTGCTTTAATTTTATGTGTTTTACATTTTTCATCAACTCACTTTAATCATCCTCTTGAGCAGTTACACCGTGTTTTCAAAAATAAAAATAAAAATAAAAATGGCCATGGATTAAAATTGAATTATATTTTAAGGATTGAAAGAAACTTAATTTTACATTTTTTATTTAATTTATGATTTTAAAATAATATTATTATTTTTAAAGGAAAAATAATATTTATTTAAAAATTATCCTAATATTTGATATAAGTACCTTTTATACTAAAATTTAATATAAACCTAGTTTTCCCGTTTTACCCTAAAAAAGGGCACGTCGATAAGCAAAGGGTGAGTTAACGATTTTTTTTTGATGGAGTTAGTCACAGTGATCACGGAAGCACAGAAAAAAATAGTTCAGACTATTACACGCAAAAAAAATAAAAATAGTTGAGTGATCGAAACCACTCATGGCCAATAGTTGGGTGATCATAAATGCAATTTTTCCTTTTTTTAAAAAACTTAAACTACTATCTCATCAGAGAATTGAAATAAACTTGAAGGCTAGCTCAAGTATTGTTCCCATGTTATATGCTCCTCATACATTTAAGTTTAACCTGAATTTGTTAAAAGAATACCTTGATCTAAAAACATATTAACGATACCAAAACTTAAATGATTACCCACATTTTCACTATTTTTAAATTTAAAAGTAAATAAAATATTATAATACTTTTTACAAATAAATATTACTCCATGTTTTTCCTACTAGAAGTTAGTTGCATGCAAGCAAACATTTTAGATTTATTATTTATCATGCACACACATAGGGTGTGCATGACATGCATGATCACTACTATAGTATTAATAAATCGCTTTACAAGTAACATGAACCCAACCCCCCCCCACCCCCCCCCCCCCCCCCCCCCCCCCCCCCCCCCTACTCTGCCTTGTTCTTATCATTCAGTTTGAATTTTTCTTCCTTAATTTGTAAACATGGCAACTTTGAGTTTCTTAGTTGGAATCATAGGTAAGAACACACAGAACACATTCTCTTTGATTTTGGTTATCTTTATATACAAGTAAATGAAGATGAAATATTCATGTTCTTGGTCTTCTTTTTTTTTTTTTTTGCAGGTAACATCATCTCGGTCTTTCTTTTTCTATCTCCTACGTAAGTAAATTCAAAACCCTTATATTGTGTGTGCTTGTGCGCGTGTTTTATGTCTTTTTTATGTTATCTTATTGTGTATTTATGTGTTTTATCGGCGTGTCTTTGTATTTCTTTCTTGTTTGACGAGTGAAAAAATGACCATCAAATCGGATCTTTAGTTGCTCGACACATATATCAAACTTATAGGCCTTTCTCCATTCGAAAAAAAAAACACACTTATAGGCCTTTCTATTAGTTATTCCCGTCCATTCATTATTTTGTGTGGTTTGGATGAAGAGTAATCCTTTCCCGAGAAAAATAGGGACTTTTAGGGCTAAAAAACTGACAATTTTCACTATTAAAATGTCAAACCATCAGTTAAGTCTATCACTTTACTTTTGGGCAAGTTTTGCAATTTATTTGAAAAAATGATAAATTTTAATTTTTTTTTATTGTTTTAACTCGTCTTTAATATATGACGTAAAATAACTAAATAGTAAAAATTGATAATTATAATAACAGAAATGCAAGTTTAAAGTTATAAAGCAATTTTTTATAAATCTAAAGAGAAATGATTTTTTTTCCAATCTAAATTCTCCCTAGATGCATCTATTTAATTAAATTCTGAATTATTTATGATTCTTAATTTATGGATTGGGCTATCAAAATCTGGTCGACATATTATTTTTTTTCTTCTGATTCTGTATTAACCGATAATACGGTAATACTTAAAGAGGAAGTTTTGTGTGAAACGGTCTCACACATGAGACGGATCTCAACGAGAGAGGAAATCGCTCATAAGGGCCAAACATTTACTCTCTCAACGATATCCATCTCACGTGTGACACCTTCTCACACAAGTTTTTTACTTTTTGTCATACTTAAATTGCAGTGCTACATTTTCAAGGATAGTTAAGGAAGAATCAACACAAGAGTTTAAAATCCTACCTTACATTTGCACATTGTTGGTTTGCACATTGTGGACTTATTATGGGCTCACAAAGCCAGGGGAATTGCTTCTAGTCACTATTAATGGATTTGGAATAATTGTGGAAGCCATTTATGTCATCTTATTTCTCATTTATGCTCCACCAAGAATGAAGGCAAGTGATCATTATTTTTAAGGAATTTAATTTCTTAATTAACTATTACCACATTATTATTGAAATTATAATTAATTTCACTTTTGATATGGCTAGGTTAAAACTGCAACCCTAGTCGGAATCTTGAATTTTGGATTCGTGTTAATCGTGGTTTTAGTTACTCGATTTTTGTTTGAAGGAGAGGCGCGTATCAATGTCATTGGTACATTGGTCGCAGGCTTCAGCATAATCATGTACGCCTCCCCATTATCCGTCATGGTTAGTGTTACAAAATTATGTGACAAAATGAGTTTTAGTGTCAAAATTAAAATGATTTTTCATATTAATTAACTAATTAATTATTTTATAGACGAAAGTGGTTAGAACAAAGAGCGTCGAGTTCATGCCATTCTTCCTCTCATTTTTCGTCTTCTTGAATTGTGGGGCATGGTTTTTCTACGCTGTGCTTGAGAGCGATTATTTTATCGGAGTAAGTTCTATTTTCCCTACCTCTCTCCATTATACTAGTAATTTTTCTCTCTCCTTTTCATAGGTTATTTTTGTTAGAAAATATTACAACACAGTGAAGAAAACAGAATAAAAATTTACAACAGAATTAAAACTAAAACTGGAAAAAGGTCTTTATGGGTTTTTCCGAGTCGTGTAAAACAACACTGTCCTTAAGACAAATTCGCCCCCTCACCGATGTTGTGCTTGAGGATACGTTGGACGCCTGTCTCCCAGGATACAACGGACGGACCGGACAGTGACTGCACAATAGTACCTCCAGCGAACTTCGACGTGCTTGGACTGAGTCACCACGGAAAGAATAAGAGGGCCAAGGAAAACGCTGAAAGCAAGAAGGTGAGAGACTGTTGAATCGTGTGTCGAAAATGGCTGTGGAATGGCCATTATAAACTGCTCCAGAATATCCCATTTAATCACCTCATTAAACTGGGAATTAATTCAGTAATGATAATGAATGGGCTGTTACAGATCAAGGCTTAAAACACTTGACTGTTACAAAATAAAGAATTGAATGACAAATAAATTCGAATTTTTCTATTTGGACGGAAAAAATAATGCACAAAAAGGTGGCTTGTCGAGCTAGGCTATTTGAGAGCCACATTCGTGTTCAGTGGTCCGAGGCACAAATTATGAAATTTTAACTGAAATTTGCACCCCCCTGCGCACTCGGGCGCGAGAGAGAACCTATAGTCCACAAAATCTTAACCCATACAAATGGTTAATTGTATTTAAACTAGCTCACCTTTTTATACTAAGCCAATGTGTGATAAGTTCTCAAAACTTTACCCACCCATGGTTTTTCAATTATTTCCCTCCTTGTCCCATTGGGATGCCCTTTTTAAAATGAAGGAGTCTAGGGAATTTTCTCTTCCATTTCCATGTGGGATACTTACCCATTCCCAACTTACACATTATCTTTTGAGCATTCTAACTCCTACCTTCCACTAAATAATTTGGACACACCAATTTATTATTAACATGTAGGAGTTAATGAATCCACATTGAATCATAAAATCGACAAACGATTTTTCTAAGGAAGCGCGCGCAATTTCCTTCACACATTTACACATTTTTCTAACAATTTTCTAGAGGAAGTCTTTTATGAGACCGTCTCATTATGAGACGTATCTCAATGAGAGAGGAAATGAGCGTGCCTAAAGAATACTATTTACACTATCTGTCAATGAAACCCGTCTCATGAGTGAGACCATCTCACACAATTTTTTGAGTTGGTCTCCTGTAAAACGCGTTTTTCCTAGTGTTAGGAAAAATGTGTTTTTCAAAATCATCTGGCGGTCATCAACACACTCATTGGACATTCATAACACAACAACTGGACATCCTAAACATTGTCACTGGCTATCTATTAACACTTCCGTTCCTCTAAAAAAAAAAAAAAAAAAAAAAAACTTCTGGCTATCACTTTCAAAGGTTCTGACTATCAATCTCATATCCAGAAGGCTTTACATTGATATCCAGGACCCTTCTGGCTATCACTTTCAAAGGTTCTGGCTGTCAATCTCATATCCAGAAGGCTTTAAATTGATATCCAGAACCGTTTGAAAAGTTCTGATTATTTACAAAAATGCCACCATGCGTTTTTTAAAAACATGTCTGGCTATCACTTTCACAAGTTCTGGATATCAATCTCATATCCAGAAGGCACCATATCCATATTCAGAACCGTTGAAAAGTTCAAACTATTTACAAAAATGCCACCGCATGTTTTTAAAATACGTTTTTTCTAAGCGTTTCGCAAAACGCGTTTTACGCAAGATTTTGGCCAATTTTTTTTTCATTTTTCTATACATCTCTTTCACAATTTTTCATTGGTAATTTTTCTAGCATTGCCCTTTCTCAATTCGTACCACCAATCATTACTTTCTTAATTACAACACAATTACACAATACAAGGGCTTGTAGCCTTAACTTTAATATAACTATTCCTAATTTTATACATATATAACTAACGAAACAAAACTAAGAACTAAAGATATAAATCCAATAAGTAGAAATAGTATGAAAATGCATATGGAAATTTAAAATCCGAACTAAAAATAATAAAAACAGAAATGAAATCAGTAAAGTGGAAATATAGAAATACATGTGGAAAGAATGTCTGTAGTTTTATAGAACATGCCACTATTGATTAATAGCTGGTGGAAGGGGTGCTATTAAAATGATGATAATAATAATATAACTCAATAAAGCACAATAACTTTTTTTTTTCCTTTTGAACTGAGTGATCGAATCCTGTACATCTCTTATGCAGAAGCATCTTACTGTGTACATGGATATTGTCAGTGGCGAAGCGAGATTTTTTTTGCTAGGAGTCAAGAAAACATTATAGTATAATTTTTACATAAAATGAAGGTAGCAAAAAACATAATTTGTAGAAATACAAAACTAATCTCTCCAAAATTAGAGGTACTAAAATGTCACATTTCAAAATTTATAGGGACTTTGTTGTGGCTTCGCCACTGGATATTGCCATAGCAAACAATCTTTTGTAACCCCACCAATTATGAAAATAAAAACATTAATGCTAAATTTGACAATTTTTTTCTCGGGCGTAATAAACTTATACTTTTAGATTAAAAAACAACATATTAAGGGTAGTATATGTGTGTACGTATATATATTTTATAATAGACAAAAACTTGTATGAGAATACCATGACCCGTCTCATGGTAGAGACGGATCATTTTTGACCCATGATCCGGATCCATGACCTACGTTTTTTTTTAAATATTATTTTTTTTGGGTTTTATTGGGGTTTTTTTTTTTTTTTTTTTCAGTTTGCCAAAAAAAATAGTTATATAACTAAATGTAACAAACGTGTTACTTATATATAACAATATGTATACATAAAAGTAATACATATATACAGAAAAGTAACAATGTATTTTTTATGTTTTCTTCGTTTGCCAAAAGTAATACTTACTATAACTAAAATGTAACGAATGTGTTACTTATATGTAACAGTGTTTATACATAATTGTAACACATATGTATAGAAAAGTAATAATTCAACCATTTACACTTTAGAACTAAAAACACTTGTGTTAGTAACATTGTAAAAATAAGAAAGAAACAATTTAATAAACGAATGTTACATTTTTGTTGTATAATAACACTGTAAAACAATTATGTTTACTTGTATAATAGTATATCTATATGTTTTAAAATAATAAATTACAATGGGTTCAATTTATCATGATACATGTAAAAGTATTACATTATCTATAGAAATCTGTTACAATTTCATCTACTAAAGTGTTACATTTACTTGTACAAATAATTACATTCATGTATATAAGTTGTTATTTTTCAAATGTTACTTTCTTTCAAAAAATAAATCAAAATACTCAAAAAAAAAAATATTCTGGAAAAACACTATTACATTTCAGTATAACGATAATACATTTAGTTATTGTTAGTGTTACACGTATTTATAGTTAGTATTACAGTTGAAAGATGAGTAAAATGAGCTATTTTTTTTGTAAAACTGGTGTTACATTTACTTATAAACAATGTTACTTTATAAGTAACACAGTTGTTACATTTAGTTATACTAAGTATTACTTTTGGCAAATGAAAAAAAGTCAAAAATAATAATATAAAAACTAAAAAAAAACAAAAAAATTTTCTGGGATTTTTTTTTTGGGCTAATGGGTCGCAGCCATGTGGCAGATTTTGAGTGGAACATGGGTTGGGATCCTACGCTTCGCGAAAAATGTTGTGCACGGGTCATGGGTCGACCCGTCTCTTCTATGAGACGGATCTAGGTGTTTTCACAAGAGACCACCTCTTTATAATATACATGAGTCCTTGAAATAAAATTTTGATCCATTGTCAAAAATCATATGTCCGCCTGCAACGTACTCCTTCCGTCTCATAACAAATTTTTCAGTTTGCCATTTTGGGCGTCTTATTAGAAACTCCACTTACCCAAGGAAAATATTCCTTCCACTCTCTCTCTCTCCTCCCACTCACAATAACTATCAACTTACTATGTCCTACCCCACTTTGTCTCTCATTCCCAATCACACCACCTATTTTTCTTTAATTCTCATTCTTAACATTCTATTGAAAGTTTGTCATGGGACGGAGAGAGTATGGCTTATAAATTTTAATGTTACTAATGACAAGTAAATGCTCTCTCAGAAAAAAAAAAAAAAAAGACAAGTAAATAAAGGCTAATAATTTTGATGATTTAGGTATCAAATGGAATTGGTTTAGTGCTTGGAACAATGCAATTGGTGCTTTATGCTCTATACAAAAATGCTAAACCATCTACCAATATAGTGGAAGATATGGAAGACGGAAGTCAACATGAACCCCTCATCTCATCTTGAGATCATGGTCGATAAAGATGAAATAATTTGGTAGCATTTTACATGTCAAAGTAAGATTTTTAATATTTTGATGTATAATCTCAACATAAGTTCTTAGTTTTTAACAAATAAGTGACGAGATTTTGTCACGCTCTTTTTTTCTTAATGTTTACGTTGTTGTGAGACAATTTAATTTATTGTTTAGCAAATCTCCGACTGTTTCATTAGCCATATCTCGACTATCAATGAATTTGAAACTGTTATAGCGGAGTTTTGTGTCATAATATTGCACTAAATTATCGATACATTTAGTTTTATTGGAATTTTGATGTATTACTGTATAGTATGGTTGAGGTGAGTTTTATAGTAGCGCTAATGTATCAATATCAATTCCAATCCTATGATAATTAATTAGGGCACAAATTCAACTCAATTCACGTCTTATATTATATTCCATACCTGTTCGAAATAGTTCATAATTTTTGATGGTTAAAGTTACTTTTCCTAGTTTAAAATAACTGCTGTTGTAACACCTTTTAAAAGTAAAAAAAAAAAAAAGATTATTACTACGGTAATGAATAAAATACCAAATATTTCCTAGTTTAAAATAACTGCTGTTGTAACTTTAGTAATTGTTTAAAAGTAAAAAAAAAAAAAAGATTATTACTACGGTAATGAATAAAATACCAAATATAGCTTCTTTTTTTGAAAGGAATACCAAATACTGTATACCTTTAGTAATTGTTCCTCATATTTCACACAGTAAAATAATTAATAAATTTTAATAATTTTCAATGTGAAAATAAATAAATAGCTTGATTTTTGTCTTGAACTAATAATTTGATCTCAAAGACGTAGTATTTATCATGATAAAATTTTAAAAATTATCTTAGAGTATTTCTGATGGTGTTAATGTTTGTTTGATTATGTGAAGTCGGTCGATAAATGTTAATTTATTCGAACCTGAATTAACTTTTTTTTTCGAAGGAACCTGAATTAACTCGTATTATTCTTTTAGTTTAGCTATGTGGATTATTCATATATAAATGTCATAATGGAAGATAGCATTCCAGTTCCTACATCGAAGGGGAATATTGAGCATAAATAGAACAAGAAAATATTGAAATAGATAAAATAATTTTAAATGAGTGAGCTCCAAACTTGCAGTGAAACACGTGTGTGTAGATTCCTAAGGCTCCGTTTGTTGGCAGAAAACAACTTCCGGAAAACATTTTCCCCATTTTCCGGTGTTTGTTAAACACCGGAAAATGGGGAAAATGTTTTCCAAGGAAGTGGTTTTCTCCATTCCTAAGGAAAACGTTTTCCTTACCTCCACCTAAGGAAAACGTTTTCGGAAAATGCTAACACTCAATTGTTGTTTTAACTCCAATTTTTGTTTTACGAAAATTATTTTTTAATATACCCATGTTAATTAAAAAATGTCTAAAAACTTTTATTTTTATGAATATTTTGCAATATGTTAAATTATTAACTTTAGTCCATTATAATTACAAAACTACATTTCCATTTTACTTTATAATTGAAATTGGAGATAATGACTAATTTATTGATTATTCTTTTTAATATATACTCTAGGTGATCAAAATTAATGTATCTAAAAAGTTTTCCGGAAAGCATTTTCTTAAAATTCACCAAACAGTGGAAATTACATTTCCGAAAACATTTTCCAAGAAAACGTTTTCCGGAAAATGCTAACACTTCAATTGTTGTTTTAACTCCAATTTTTGTTTTCCGGAAAATGCTAACACTTCAATTGTTGTTTTAACTCCAATTTTTGTTTACGAAAAATATTTTCCGGAAATGTAATTTCCACTGTTTGGTGAATTTTAAGAAAATGCTTTCCGGAAAACTTTTTAGATACATTAATTTTGATCACCTAGAGTATATATTAAAAAGAATAATGTTTTCCGGGGAAAACGATTTCTTGGAAAACATATGCAAAAAATTCATAAAATAATTGAAGTGTTAGCATTTTCCGGAAAAAGTTTTCTTGGAAAATGTTTTCCGGAAAACGATTTCTTGGAAAATGTTTTCCGGAAAACGATTTCTTGGAAATGTTTCCGGAAAATGTAATTTCACTGTTTAAATATACCCAGTTAAAACAACAATTGAAGTGTTAGCATTTTCCGGAAACGTTTTCTTGGAAAATGTTTTCCGGAAAACGATTTCTTGGAAAATGTTTTCCGGAAAATGTAATTTCCACTGTTTGGTGAATTTTAGAAAATGCTTTCCGGAAAACTTTTTTAGATAACATTAATTTTTGGTGAATTTTAAGAAACAATTGAAGTGTTAGCATTTTCCGGAAAACGTTTTCTTGGAAAATGTTTTTCCGGAAAACGTTTCTTGGAAAATGTTTTCCGGGAAACGATTCCTTGAGAACATTTTACAAAGACAAAAGGGTTTAAATAAATTTCTTACTTTCAAATAACCCCCTCCCCTTCCCCCTTCCCTTCCTCTCCCCCTTTCATCCACACCCCCATCCGAAATGGGTTCTTCAAACCCAGATCAAGAAATGGGTTCTACCCCCAAATTCGTGTCTGTCCCACCCAGCAATTCCAATCCAAACAACCACCATTTCCCAATGAAATCTGACCCCATCTGGGTCTTTCTTTTGCTACAAAATGTTGACAATCTGACACTAATTTGGGGGAATTCTTGAAAGTTTTACAAAAATCCCCATCTGGGTTTTACACTTGCTGCTTTTTTCCCATGAGGGTCTCACTTTATCTTGGAAAATTCCAAACATTTGCACCAAAAATCACACTCATTTCCACAGTTTTGACTTTTTCTGACCTCAAAAACTCAAAATCCCAATCTGGGTTTTGCCAAAAACAATCTTTTTCAATTTGGGTTTCTCACATTTACACTTTTCTCACTGTGTGTGTTTTCCGATATTCAGGAGGGTAAATGTATCAGTATCTCGGTGACAAATGCTGGCAACCGACACAAAAGACCAACTCTCAAATTCATGCCTCACCGGAAACCCAATCGACGATTGCTGGAGATGCGACCAAAACTGGGCAAACAACCGCCGTTCTCCGATCAGATGAAGATGAAATGGGTATTACTTAATTAGCGGATGTTATATTATTTAACAAGTTGATTTCTGATTTGGGTTTGAAATTGAAATTTCTGATTTGGTTCGAAATTTTCAACTATTGTTGCAGAAGAAGAATTTAGGATGTGGGGGAGTGATTTGTTTGATGGTGGTGGTATTTTGATGGTGACTGTGAATGACGGTGGTGAGGGGCAGTGCTGGGTGTTGGTGGCGAATAGTGTGGTGGTGAACTGGTGATGATGGTGGCTGTGAATGACGGTGGTGAGGGGCAGTGCTAGGACTGGGAAGAGAAAGGGAAGGCGAAGGGGAAGGGGAAGGGAAGGGGAAGGGGGGGGTTAATTGAAACTAGAAAAATTACTTTTAACCCCTTTATTTTGTGAAATGATATCACACTATCCTTATTGTGTTTTGACCTTTTTGCCCTTAAGAAAGACGTCATGTGCGTGGCACATGATAACTTAACGGCAAAAAGTGGACGGCGTTAGCAATAGGTACCTCCGCTGCACAAAAAAAAGTTGAGGTACTTTCATGGGTCAAAAAAGAGATAAGTTACTAAATCCAAACAACCTTTATAGTTAAGGTACTTTTGGTGCATTTTTTCCTATAAAAAATGAACGTAACATTTTTTTTTCTCAATTGTAACAATTTATATTCTTAAATGTAACATTATATCTAAAATGTAACAATTATTTATTGAGAAAGTACACAATTGAAATGCAAACCCGATTATATATATAATTTTTTACTCTTTTTTTAAAGAAGAAAAGTAACATTTACTAAATAAAAATGTTACATTCATCTATATAGAAAATTATAATCATATATTCACATTGTTACACTTCAAATATTACCTTTTCTAACCACAAAAACTACCAAACAATTTAATTTTTCTTGTAAAATTGTTGTTTACATTTGACTGTGAATAGTGTTACTTTTTGAAAATGAAACTGTTACTTTTATCAGAACAGAGTGTTACATCTTAGCTGATGAGCAGCTCAAACTTTTTGTGTGTAAAAAAAATATGTTTTTTTTTTAAAAAAATAATCAAACCATATCATGACCTATGTAGTTTTATTCGTCTCGTCGAGACGAAAACAACGGTATTTTTAATTTTTTTTTCCTGAGTTATAAATATCAAGATATAGCATTTTAAAGTTATTGAGTTTTTTTTTTAAATGCCACGTGACGCGCTGGGAGTGGAGGAGTCGCTGGCGGCGAGCGGGTCGGGTCGGTCGACACGCCCATGCAACTGTTGTATATAAGAATTTGTCTAGGTATTATAAGTATAAAGTAAAGTATGAGACGCCCTCCACGAGGTAGCTCAGCGGTAAGGAGGTGAAGGATGGTAAGACCTGTGCAGTGGTGAGTGAAAATTCGCTCTCAAGTGTTTGTAATGGTGAGAGGAATTTTCGCTCAAACCCCGAGCGAAAATGTTCCGCTCACAATGTGAGCGAAACTGGGAGTGAACCAAAAACGGATTAAATGTTTATTTTTTAATTTGATTTATCTCAAAGGATGTCGTTTATGCTAAATGTAAAAAACGTTCATAATTTTTTTTTCCCTATAAATAAAGCCTAATATTTCATATTTCTTCACACCTCTTCTTCCATACTTTCTCTCTCAAAAAGATTAAGCAAAAAAAATGTTGTTCATTACGAGTAATTTCGAAACCAATTCTCGAAATTCTGGAAATGATTCTAACAAGCTTGGCTCGAGTGAGTTCTGGGCTAACAAACCTAAAAATAGGGGAAAGTGAAAACAAAAGTCAACTCAAATTGAGCAAGACGATACATTCACGTACACAGGGAAAATTCACACGTCGGAGATAGTATCACTGAATACATGGCACCCAAACGGGCTCTCCAGAACAAATCCACATACTTGGCTCTCAAAGCAGATCTGATTAAGCATATATATGCTATCAAGAACTCTTGATATTGTGTAACATTTATCTACTATTGTACTAGCTTTGTTTTCATATGGATGTTATTTTTGTGTGTTTAATGTTTAAGATATCATAATTGACGTTTATTTATGTGTTTAATTTACAAAAACTATGTAGCTACAAAAATAAATAAAAATAAAAATTGTAATGTGAATTAGTGAAAAATTAATTTTAATATTATTATTTATTTATTTATAAAATAAAATAATTATTTTTATTTATTTTCAAATATAAAAATCTGGTGAGCGAATACTACAGAATATCAATTTTTATGAGCGAAATTTCGCTCACCTCGTGAGGGAATTTTTCGCTCACCATTGTACATGCTCTGAGAGAGGTTCTGTTTTCGAGTGGTGGGAGGAGCAGCTTGGTGACAAGTGATGTAAGTTCTGCTGGACATTCCTTTTGGAGCCACATACAAACTTGGCGACTGAGATTAGACTCGGATTTACCAGTCTATGGATCTGAGAGGGTGGTTCACAGGCCCTAAGATTATGAGGGCGCAAGCACCGACACCTACGTCTTAAAAAAAGCAGGAGATAAAATGAGTGAGATGAATAATAAAAATCATTTGCCATTTTAGGAAAGTGTAACTTATTAATGTGGCGCCCAAAAAGGAAATTTGTCCACATTGTTATGGGACGGAAGAAATATGTAGATGTATAAAGCGCAAATGATTTTCATTCCAAAAAATTATTTACTAAAACAAAAAAAAATGTTAATAGTATTAATATTTTGTTAATATTAATGTGAAATTTAAAAGTTATCTTTTACTAATTTTCTCACATTAAATATTTAGACCACTAAATCCAAATCCAAAAATAACAACTATATTTCACAATAAATCCAAACCACCACCACCATCCTTAACTACCTAACACAGTTTCTCCAAGAGGTGAGCACAAGAATTAAAAAAAAAATTATGTGTTGTAGAAAATGAAGAGAGCGAAGATGTAAATAATAGTTTTGGTTGAATAAAATGAGTGGTGAAAAATGAAGAGAGAGAATGAGTGATTGATAAATTAAATATACAATTATACTGATGGCTATATTGGGGAGTATCAAGTAAGCTGAGATACACCAAAATGAAAATAAGTCTCATATTAGCTGGAACGGAGAGAGTACTCTCCTTGATTCATGTGATTTTTTTTTAATGCAAATTGTTAATGTAAAAGTTTTAAAAAAGCTTTTTGCTAAGAGTTGCTTTTTTAAAAGTAACTATTTTTTGTAGTTTATAATATCACCAACTCCTACTCCTACTCCTACGTAAAAAAAAAAAAGATCTCAATCACGGTAAAGAAATACTCTCTTAGTCTCAAAATACTTACGGTTTAAAGAGTTATTTTTGTCTCAAAATATTTGTAGTTTCAATATTATCCATGAATCTTTACTTTTGTTTACCAAATATGCTCTTATTGATGACAGTGAAATGTACATTGCACAAGCATTTAAGAGAAATGCTAAAAGTACAAAATAAAGTCATAAAATTTTGCTCATAAAATGATATGATGATATTTTATTAGTTGCATCGATAATGGACCCACTTTACTCTACTTATAAACACCAATAAAATCATGGGAAAAAAATACCAAAAATCCCCCTTGAAAAAACTTTCATACCCAAAAAAAAACACAATTTTTTTCTTCAATCTAGAAAATCATAAATTTATATTATCAATACCAAAAAGTCCAAACATTAACTATTTAACTAACGATGTTAAGTTTGAACATTCGTATTATTAAAAACTTAACTTTCTTTTCATTTAATGACATGTTAGAAATATTTATATAAATTACAACGTCAAATAATTATTATAATAATAGTAATATTATTAAATAATAATAATATAATAATAATAATAGTTATAGCAACAAAAATTAATCATTATTATTTAATTATCTAATTTTTAATATTTAAAATATGATTTTTTTTATATTAGAGAAGTAATTGAAATGTGCTTCTTTAAGTTTTTTATTTTTTTTATTATTATATAAGATCATAAACATAATTAAAATTATGAAGATATTCTTTTCAATATTATCATATTCATTATTGTTTTTCATTCTTATTATTTTTATTATTAACTGTATTATTAAAAATTATTAATTAACCAAAATAATAATAACAATTAATATATTTTTTGTTTTTATAACTATTAGTATTGTTATTATATCTAATAATAGCACAATTAAATTATTTTTCATTGTAAAATGATTTTTTATTTTTAGTACGTCATTAATTGAAAGAAAAGTTTTTTTTTATTAATATGAATACTTAAACCTAACCGCGGTAGTCAATTCGTTAATGTTTGGGCTTTTTGGTATTCATAATTTAATTTTAGGACTTTTTAGATTGAAAAAAATTTTTGTAGTTTTTTTGGATATGAAATTTTTTAGAGGGGTTTTTTGGTATTTTTTTTTTCCTAAAATCATCACATATAAAATTTTGTGAGCGATATTTTTTTTGACTATTTTGTGCTGCTTCAGTATTTAATTGCATAGGTTATCAATATTTTTAAGGGTGATTGAGTTTTTTTTATTTGTAACGATTATATTTCTTAATACTTGTGAGTGCAAGAACCTCTAAACTAAAAGTGTTTTTAGAATATGGAGAATATTAAAGAGTTCAATTATAGTATACTTAAAAATAATTTTGACATATAAAAAAGTTCGCAAAAAACTCTTACCATCTTGAATGCATCTTGATGAGACCAAGCCGCAAAAGCAGGATTAGGAGAGGACTCGCCATCAGCGGCGACAAGCGCAGAAGGGGGAGCAGCCGTGTGCCATCAATGTACCCGAATAGCTCCTGACAAGAGAGAATAGAGGATACTTGATTTTTCCATAACAAATAGTTAATGGAAGTGAGCTTGACAGTGAGCATATGAATCAATGTAGCAAAGGGGAGCACATCAGAAGAGGAGGAAGAAGAGGCGCCTGTCATTGACAAAAGGAATAGCCGGAAAAAATTATGGTTTTGGTATTGTCAGGCTGATACCATGTAGAGAATGATAATGTAATATTAAGTATTTCATTCACGTTGAAGTTTATGTACATACATTGAAGATATTTATAGCAAATGTACAAGTAAAGGATAATGACTAGAAGTCCTATCTACAACAAACTAGAGATAACTGCAACAAACTAGAGATAAGAGATGAGAGAGTATTTGAAATACTCCCATGATTTCCGCCAACACTATGATAATTAGTGGAATGAAGAGAGAATTTTTCTTTTCCATTGGTTAATAGAGCCACACCCATAACAACTTTATTAAAGACCGTGATTGTCTACACCATAAAGCATGCACATCTGAATTAGGATCAGAAACTTATACACTACAAAAAAAAATTACCCAAAATTATTGGGTTAGTCTCTTGTAAAACGCGTTTTTTTTAATGGTTAGAAAAAACGTGATTTTCAAAACCTTCTGGCTATCACTTTCAAAGGTTCTGGCTATCAATCTCTTATCCAGAAGGCTTTATATTGATATCCAGAAGGCTTTATACTGATATCCAGGACCCTTCAGGCTATCACTTTCAAAAGTTCTGGCTATCAATCTCATATATCCAGAAGGCTTTATATCGATATCCAGAACCCTTTTGGCTATCACTGTCAAAGGTTCTGACTATCAATCTCATATCCAGAAGGTTTTATATTGATATACAGAACCGTTGAGAAGTTCTGATTATTTACAAAAATCTCACCGCACGTTTTTTTTAAAGAAGTTCCACATATTTACAAAATGTCACCGCGTTTTTTTAAAACACATTTTTCCTGAGAGTTAGGAAAAACGCGTTTTTCCTAAGATTTTGTGAAAATTATTACTCCCTCCTTCCCGAATTAAGAATCCTACCTCCCGTTTGCATGGAGATTAAGAAATGGTGGAAGCAGGGCCGGTCTCGTGGATTTTCGGGCCCTAGGCAAGCCATTTGATCGGGGCCCTTAATTTTCCCTTACAAGCAATAGTGCGGTGCCATTTTCAAATATCCACATGTATTTTTTTGTCTTCGTCATTGTTCTTACTAATGAAGGTGTTTTGTTTGTCGACTTTTTGTAGGTTTTAACACTATAACAGTTGTTGAATTGAAGACTAACGACAAGAATCAAAAAAATTTATTAATAAAAATATCAAGTTTTTGGCTTAGACAATTGGATTCGGTGTTTGGATTGGATTGAGATAATTATAAATGAAATATGAAAACAATGCAATAAATTTTAGTAATTATGCAAAAATAAATAAATAAAAATTTAGTCCAGATGTTAAATGTAAACAATTCATATAAATATATTGCAATAATGTTGAAGCAACTCGAACTTAGGTGGATGGTTTAGCAGCGCATTGGCAATACACCTTCATCCACTGGGCCAAAGATTTCATTGAAATAAAATACAAATTTATTATATATCAACCAAAAATTAAAATTTGGGGCACTAAAAATTAAAATTTGGGGGGCCTAAAATTAGCCAAAAATTCGGGGTCCAAGGCGGTCGACTTACTCACCTTGAGTCAGGGCCGGGCCTAGGTGGAAGTAGGTGGAAGTAAAGTAAGTGTTGTGAGTGTAAAAGTAAAGTATGAGAGAGAATGAGTGAGATGGAATAGTAAGTTGATTGGTGTTGTGAGTATAAAAGTAAAGTATGAGAGAGAATGAATGTGATGAATAGTAAATATTCTTTCTCATTTTTTAAAAGAGACTCTTGCTTTAAGACGTAACAAAATAGAAAGTATGACTCTTATCTGAGACGGAGGGAGTACTAAATTAGTGCTACTATTATTAATAATGGAATCAGTAATTTAATTTAATTGCAAGGGTTTGTTTCTTCTCTCTTGGGACACCACTAACTGACATGTCAGACACCCTTTTGTTTATTTTACGGCTGAACATTGAGCTGTTAGATTACTGTATCATAATTTCGTCCATTCATGAATGGCCAAACCGGATCGAAACCGGAAACCCAACCAACCGAAACCGGACCGGAGAAGCACGGAACCGGAGCAAACCGGCGAATAAATCGGAACCGGAGTAACCGGAACCGCCATTCATCCGGGCCGGTTACGGTTCACATAAATGGCGAACCGGACCGAAAATCCCTTGTTTTTCAATAAATTTTAACCTGTTTATTCATTATTGTATGATAAAAAAAAAAGGGCGTGGAACCAGACCGGAACCAAATTGTGGTAACCGGAACCAGTGTAACCAAAGGCCGGTTAGGGTTCACATAAATGGCGAACCGGAACCGGCGTTGGCCATCCCTAACTCCTTCTAGGCTCTAAGCCATTAAGGTTTGTTTATTTTTGTTTATTTAGTTTTTAATGATTACTCTCTCTTTTCTCAAATACTACTCCATCCGTCCCAGTTTATTGTTCTGAGTTTGATTTTGCACGGGGATTAAGAAAATAGTCAAACAATGAATAAACAAAAGAAAGTGGGAAAAAAATTAGAAGAGAGAGAAAAAATTAACACAAAAGTTAATTTTTCTTCCTTTTCCTTAGAAGAGGCTGTCCCCACTCTCACCCACTTGCAAAGATCACATCACAAGCTCTTGTCATCTTGTACTTGGAGGGAAACTTAAAAAAACCCACCAAATTTAACCTCCTTGTTTTTCAAGGACTAACACACAGTATTTACACCAATTAACAAGAGGGAAATTTAAACTTGAATGGAGGGAAATCCTAATTTTTTTATTACATAATCAGGCCTATTTATACTTGAGTTTCAGAAAATTTACTGTTGGAATAGGGATCTTAAAGGAAACAAAGGAGAAGAAAAGCTGAACCGGAAGCAGGCGGGCGCTCGGTTTTGATCAAAAGAATTGGGTCTGGCGAGGGAGGTAAGCGGGCGCCTGGTCCCGCGTCATGAGTTCAGGAAAGTGTAGAATTTTGGGAATTCTCATATGTTTAGGTTTAGGTCGTATTCTAAGTTGTATATTTAAGCAGGGTTCCGCCCTATAACTCATTGTAACTCCATATTTACATATTATAGTGCAAGATCCTGGCTTGGTAGTGCCCCCGTAGTCAAGATTATTGACGAACTGGGTAAATAATTTCTTGTGTTCTTTTGTCTTTTGCTTTGGGTTATTTATTTCTTGTGCTTGTTTGTGTGCTATTGATTTCTTGCGATTTGCTTGGGTTGGAAGGGCTTATTCCACAACAACTGGTATCTAGAGCTCCGGTTAAACTATCCGGATTTATCGGACGATTAGGGTTTATGAAGCAATCAAGAATGGGCAAGGATAAACAAGCGGTGGAGAAATTTGATGGTCTGACTATGCGTTTTGGAGGATGCAAATAGAGGATCTCTTGTACAACAAAGATCTCTATAAGCTTTTAACATGAGTCAAGCCGGAAAGCGAAAAAACAGGAAGATTGGGATCTTATGAATCGGAAAGCCCTAGGGGTGGTTCGATATACTTTGTCAAAGTGGATCGCGAAGACTACCAAGAAGGCGAAAACCACCAAGGAGCTATTGGATTATCTTACTGAGAGATTTGAAACTCCATCTGCTGCAAATAAGGTTGATTTGATACGCAAGATGGGTAATCTCAAGATACAAGAGGGAGGATCCTTAGCCAAACACATCGATGAGTTTATGGATGTTATAGACTCATTGGCAGCATTGGATATTACGTTTGGGGATGAGGTTCATGCTTATCAATTGCTAGCGTCCTTACCAGGAGTTGGAGCAGAACGGTGACAGCGTTAAATGCTTCAGCGGGTAAGAATAAATTGAAGTATGATGATGTCAAGGACTTTCTTCTAGGCGAGGAAAATAGTATTGAGAAGTTGGGGATACCATCTACTTCGGAATCGGCTTTAGATACAACTAGCAGGGGAAATCCGGGTAATAGCAACAAGGGAAGAACTGAATCAAAGGAAACCTAGGAGGTGGTGAGTACAGGCCTAGGGAGAACAAGAATGTACCAAGGGTTGCCAAGGGATTGGTTGAGTGTTATCATTGTAAGGAGTTAGGACACTACAAGAGGGATTGTCCCAAGCGAGGGGATAATTCGGTGAATGTGATAACTGAGGGTGAAGATGTACTGATTCTGAGCGTTAGTAGTGCGCTAGAATCATAGGTGATGGATTTGGGGGAATCGTTCCACTCATGCGGGCATGCAGAGGAGATGGAAAATTACACTTCCAGTGATTTCGGAAAAGTCTATTTGGCGGATGGCGAGTCTTTGGAAATCAAGGGAAGGGGGATGTCAGAATAGGAGCATCAGACGGGAAGGTCTTACATCTACACGGGGTCAGACACATTTCGGGTTTGAAAAAGAAACTGTTATCAGTTGGGCAGCTGGATGAAGAAGGTTACTCGGTAACTTTTAGCTGCAGGAACTGGGTTATTACCAAGGAGGATCTTGAGATTGCTCGGGTAATAAGGATGGAACATTGTATTTGGCGAATAACACCAAGGATAGTATCGCGGTGGCGTCAGCCAAGGGTGATACGGATTTGTGGCACTGTCGATTGGGTCACATGAGTGAGAAGGGGATGCAGGTACTTTGCTCAAAAGGGAAACTACCGGGTTTAAAGACAGTCATAGTGGGGATCTGCGAAGATTGTGTGTTTGGCAAACAGGCGAGAAGCAACTTCTCGAGGACTGGTAGGGCTTTGAGGGAAGCAAAGTTGGAATTGGTTCACACGGATTTGTGGGGGCCGGCCCCAGTAACTTCTCTAGGTGGTGCGTCATATTACATGTCATTTTTTGATGATTCGACGAGAGTGGTATGGGTTTATTTCTTGAAACACAAAGATGAGGCATTCGAGGTGTTTAAGAAGTGGAAGGCCTTGGTGGAGAATCAGACGAGACTTAAGCTCAAATGCTTGAGATCGAATAATGGTGAGGAGTATGAGCTCAGGGATTTTAAGGAATACTGTGATACGAGTGAGATTCACATGGATATTCTAAACTTGGGTGGGAGCAAGACGGTTCATGATGACCAAGGTCAAGGGGTCACTGAAGATGAACCACATACTTCAGGACCGGATATTCCGCTGCGCAAATCTAACAGAGAGTGTAGATCGGATGGTAAGGCTCTAGGTTTCTCAAGCAAGGATAATGTTGGTCCCAAAGGGCAACAAGGGTATAGAACCGCTAGAGGGGGGGGGGTGAATATCGGTTTCAAATATTTTTCGAAATACCCTTGAAAATCAACCAAGTGCTTATCAGTTTGGTCTATTGCGGTTTAAAGCACTAGAACCGTTCAGATAAAATGCACAGCGGAGTTTTGCGGTTTTGGCCAAACTGAATTATAAAGAGTAGGGCAGTTTAAGTGGTTGAAAAAGGAATGATGCAACTGACAAGGTACAACTGAAGTATCACAGAAGTATGCAAATCATTTATCAAGTCATTTCACATAAGAGTAAATAAAGCTCATAAACAGAAGTGTAAATGACAAGACAGAAATTAAAGATCAAAGACACAATTTGAAGAGGTTCGTTCTTGAAAGAACTACGTCCACTACCTAGGTGGTTAGCCTAGGATTTTCTAATAGCTACTAGACTTGTATTGATTTAGAGGAGTTTTTACAAGATTAAAAACGAATCCAAACTCTAAATAAACAATCTAACCTAACAATGCTATTATAACAACCTGTGTTTTTGAGGTATATAATCTATAAGAAAATATACTCCGGGTGTGTGGTGTGGAAAGAAATCAAGAGCTCAAAATATCTAAGTGATGGCGAGCAAGTGATTACTTTCTGTGCAAGGCTGAGTTGTGATGGTTTGAAGGCTTGAAGCTTTGATGAAGAACTCTGGGTTTGCTAAGCAGATGATGAAGATATGAATATCTGGGTTTTCAATCTTCAAAGCAAACTTGAATACTTGGGATATTCTCTTTGAAGCTCAGCAACCTTCATTGTTGAAAAATGAAGGCTATTTATAGTGAAGGCATTAGTGACCATTGGACAAAGAGGTGAGTCATTGTATGGCGGTTCTATGCGCTGTCACAATCCCATTGGTTGGCCTGTCACTGTCGTCCTTTGCTTTTGCTTTATGGCAGGAAGTTGTTGGATCACTACCTGACATTGTCCTTTTAGTTGTTGGAAAAGTACAACGGTAACTTTTCAAAAAGCGAGACAAACTGACATTCCAAGAATAACTGAAACATGACTTGAAGTTTAAGGACAAGTCACCAGTCATTCATTTACGGTTGAAAAGCGAATGTTTGTCTTCAAGGAGTAAATGACAGCAATAACTTCTTCAATATCTTGGTCGGCGGTTCCACCAGATGCATGTGCGGTTTCATGAATGAACATGAAGTGCGGTTTCATCAAAGACATAAACTGCGGTTTGATGAAGGACTTAAGGCACCATGCTGGCGGTTTAAAGATGGCGGCTTGAGGGACACTAAACCGCTAAGGATAAACCGATCATAACTCAGCCTAACTACTAATCATCTAGAAATGGACTTGTCTAAAAATTGAAGTATAACTTCATTACATGTAAACCTAAAGTCCACAAAAAGACACGTGGAATGGGTCAATCAAATCAGGTGGGTGTACTAACAATCTCCCCCTATTTGATTGATGCAATTACCACACTATGATAGAGCAAACATTGTACTTGGTAAAAACATGCTCAAATGAATATGTATTGAAACTGCATGTCCTAAGTCAAATGCACACACAATGCTAGATCATAGATTTCTAATCTATGAACAAACAAAGGAAATGAAGGATAGATAGAAAAGAAATACATTCAGATGCATATAAAGATATATGATTATGATAATCAGATATGCATGTTTAAACTGAATGTTTAAAAACACATACACTTAGAAAATTTTTCATGATGAATTAAAGTGCAAGGGTTTTGAAAATGCATTGTTCCACAAACAAGTAGTTTGAATAAACAAGGTTTTTGGAATAAGATGCAATGCATTCATTTTCATTATAATCCTTTAAAGGTTTTGGAAGTTACAAAATTACAAGGAAAATAATGAAAGGCAAAACTGATTACAAAAGGATAGAAAGAAATCTAGTCAGTTCTATCAGGAACCCTGGCAGCGGCTTGGTCTGTGGTTTGAGCATCAGAAGGCTCAACTAGGCTGGCGGTTTCAAACACGTATTCAGCTGACTTAAGACGAAGATGGGTCGGTTCATTTACCTTCTCTAAGATTTTTTCAGAAAGCTTCTTCAGGTCGTTGGCATAGTGAACTAAGTAGTCAGTTGATGAAACCGTTAGATCAGCTAGTTGGTCTAACTTCTTCTCTAGAGCCTCATTCATTTCTTGGGCCACTTCAAGTCTGAGAGAAGTAAGCTCATTCAGAGTTTCAAGCTTATGTTCTAATTTGAGCTGGTTCTCCAGAAGGGTTTCAATCTTGAATTCCATTCTCCCAATCCGAGGGTCAATAGCATTCTCCCTCTTAATGGCAGCAACAAGGAAGGGCAGAGAGGAAATAAATGCAGATTGGGTAAAAAATGAATCCAGAACAAATTGAATCTTTACTGGATCATTTTCAAAAAGGGAGGAAGGGAAAGGAATGACAGAAAATGAAGTGTAGGGAAGAGAAGGTGAAATGGAAAGAAGTTGGGTATTGGAGAGAGGAATGGAAGCATAAGGAGAGAACTGCCATCTATAAAGATAAGGAAATAAGTGCAGTTTATCCTAAAGAAAAATTGAGAGCAGAGAGAAAAAATGACCTCAACTGCCAGATCTTTAATGATTTGATCAAGAGTTGAAGCAATGAGTTGATCTGAAGAAGCTGAGATTCATCGGCTGGAAAGATTGCGAAAGGATTTGGTCGACCAGACTTGAGTCGTTGCTCTTCATGTTTGTTAGCGGCTCTGATGATGGCTCCATGGCGGCTGGCTTTGGAAAAAGTAGCTCTAAACCTCTTTAGGTAAGCCGCGATGTCCTGTGCACACTTCCTTTTCAAACCACACGGTTTGGGAGTCCTAACTGCAACTTTGAACTCAGGCAAAACCGAAGGGGCAGAGATATTGATCAGTTGCGGTTGAGCCGACGGTGGAACTGATGGGGCAAAAGGCAGTGTAGGGGATCCAGAAGGTGAAGGAGTGTGCTCTGATGAGTCAAACTCTAGCTTTCGTTTCAATGAAGGAGGAGCGGTTTCAACCAACATGGGGTCTATTTCGGCCTTTCTCAGTTCAGCTCTTTCTCTCAATTCCTTTGCAAATGGGCCTTCAATGGGTGAGTGATCCTTCTTGTCATGAGCTTCAGTGAAGTCCACTGCACCAGGTGGCCTTGATTGCCAGTGCTCCACAAAATCATATTTCTTGATTAATCTTCTCTTCTTCTTCAGCGGTTGAACCTCAAGATTGTCATCATCTTGCTTAGGTTCATCTTGAACTGCCTCAGACACATCAGTCTGCTCAGGCAATACTGCAGCCTCAAACTCATCGGTTTGCTCAGGGTGAATCGCACTTGTAGATACCTCGGTTTGTTCAACTAGAACCTCAGCCTTAGACACTTCGGTCTGCTCAGGCTCATCTACATCCACAATAACCTCAGCCACATACTGTTCCGCAGTTTGATCAGGCTGAACCGCGGCATCAGACATGTCAGTTTGTTCAGGCTCGGTTTGAGTGGAGGGTTTGAGGTTGGGAAGGGTAGAAAAGATTAGTTGTAACTGTTCTTCAGTGAATTGAACAGTTGGCAGTTTGAGAGGGGATTTTGGAGGTGAGATAGGTTTGGGTTCAGAGGTGGTGGCTTTCAGTTTTCTCAAGAGATTCACATCTTGTGCAAAATTCATGGATTATTCAACATTCGGCTTGATTGGGGAAAGGGGTTTTATCTGGGGTTTAGATGAGGTAGGAGGAGTTGATTTAGTGAAGGGAATTGGTTTAGATGAAGGTGGAAGCGGTTCAGAAGAGGGATTGGATAAAATAAGGAAGGATTTCGGTAAGGAAGGTTTTGGAGGAGGATTGGAAGAGGATTTGGAAGTGTCAGTAATTTTGGCTTTGTTCTTTCTTGGAGCCGCGGTTTCCCTAGGTTGAACCGCATGTATTGCAGGCTCCCCCTCAACCGCAGACTCCCTCTCAACTGGAGTCTCAGTTCCATCTAGGCTAACTCCTAGCCTATTCAAGGTGGCAGTTTGAGCTACTTCTCTAGCTCTTGTAGCTGCGGCTTGATCTGCTATGGCACCGGCATAAGGTTTGCCTGACTTATTGAGCCGAGCCTCAGGATAGGGTCCTCTTTGTTCTTCAGTCAATGGATCAGCATTCCATACCGCTTGTGCAAACCGCCATCCAAACCCGGTTCTGAAAGCATCAAGCTTTGAAGCACCAAATAATGTCTTCTCATTCGGTTGCACCCACTCAGCTTCGTTTGCCACAGAAGCCTTAAAGATCACAGAATCCTGATGAAGGAACTTTGTTAAGAGTCTGCACTGAGTTCTGATCTTTGTTTTTCCAGCGGCTTTGGCAGATGTATGGCGGCTGAGGGCATTGATCATTTCTTGCATGATGATCCTTGGCCAGTTGTGAATACATGTGTTTGAAATTGAGATATTCATAGTAACATTAAAATTATGAGAGTCGCCACGCCGTTTTAACTATAGCCAAAACTTTGAGAAAAAGCATGTTTAATGGGTTCGGGGGTCAAATTACAACAAGAGAAGAATATTTACGTTATCACTCCTATTGCCCGAATGATCGGTCTTTCTATCATGATGAATGTGTTAGTAGTGTGTTAGTGATTTAGACCGGATCCGAAGATTGCCTACGTTCCTCTCAATGTGAGAAGCTCAGGTCAGCGTAGTTCGCACATAATTAGAATGTGGAGAGAGAATAGGGATCATGCATAATGAAGAGGGAGGATAAAGAAACATGCAGGATGATCACATCCTAGAATAATGACTATGCCATCAATGAGATCTCAATGAACATTCATCACATTCATCATGGGAGGATTATTGATCATGGGAGTAATTACCTAAAGTTTAGGGTTTAGAAATAGTTCTTAGATCATCCTTGGGTTGATGAACCCTAGATCATCATCGGCTATGAAATAACATGCAAACATGAAAATCGCAACCCTAAATATAGCATAAATAAGGTTTTAATCTATGAACACGATGAACATATGAAGAACATATTATGAACATATGAATGAACATGCAAAGCATATGAAGAAACTATGAATAAACATGCAAGAACATGAATATTAAAGATCTACATTAGAAATAATGCAAGAACGTGAAGAAATAAGTTAGAAAACTTACCTATGTTGGCAAGAAATAAACCTTGATCTCCTTGGAGGTTTGAATGCTAATTAGAGAGCAAAATAGTGTTTAAGAACTCTCAAATTCGGGTCTCCAATCCCCAAAACCGGAATCATGGAATGGATTTATATAGTAAACTGAGGGGAAGATCTAACGGTCAGGATCATCTGGAGCAAGGTTGGCCGCCTGGTCATGATTGAAGACGGTGACAATGTTGGCCGCGTGGCCAAGGTCGAGGCGTGGCAAGGTTGGCCGCGTGGCCAATTCTGCTGGCTGACTTGATTCTTAAGCTAGGGTTTCTGCATGGTTTTAAGGAAACCATAAATTGCCTATTTTGATAGATTTTGTCATAAATGAGGTATTTCGGGAATCCGGGACAAGTCTTTGCAAGGTTTCTAATTCCTATAAAGTCCTTGTATTTTTGGGAAAGTCCTAATAAACTCATTTTCAGGTCGGGTACTAACAGTAGCCCCTCGGCGACGCTTCTTGCAAGGCAATGTGGGGTCGACGATAAAGAAGGATCCGTCTGAAACATGAGTTTCAAAACAGATGAAAGGTAAGGGAACGACTGAACCTTGACAGGCGACCTACGTATCCGCGGGGGAATCAAGCCAAACGTAGTTCAAATCTGATGGGGAAATTGAGAATGATTGTCCTCTGATGGGGAACAACGTCTTCTGCTGGGGAAAGTGCATCTGCTGGGGATGATAGATGACCACGTCGATCGGATGGCTGAACCTTTTCAGGTTTCCTACGTATCCTCGGGGGAATCAAGCCGGTCATAGTTCTGAGCGACTGGGGATAAAACGAGACATCAGACATCTGATAGGGATAGTAAACCTACGGGCACTATCCTGTATGAAGAACGAACATTCGTTAGGAAATGAATTCATTTGAAGCAAGAGGGATAATAGGACAATAAACTCGACCAGAAACGCCCGGGTTTCTGCCGATCACGCTAAAATAATAGATGCTGGATCTCTCGCAAACAGAAACGCCGAGGCTTCTACCAATCGCGATCGATCTAGGATGCGTATGTCATAGAGGCGCCGAGGTCTTTGCAACCGTATGAATCCTAAGCAAATATTAGGAAATGCTAAAATAATAGATGCTGGATCTCTCGCAAACAGAAACGCCGAGGCTTCTGCCAATCGCGATCAATCTAGGATGCGTATGTCATAGAGGCGCCGAGGTCTCTGCAACCGTACGAATCCTAAGCAAATATTAGGAAATGCTAAAATAATAGATGCTGGATCTCTCGCAAACAGAAACGCCGAGGCTTCTGCCAATCGTGATCGATCTAGGATGCGTATGTCATAGAGGCGCCGAAGTCTCTACAACCATACGAATCCTAAGCAAATATTAGGAAATGCTAAAATAATAGATGCTGGATCTCTCGCAAACAGAAACGCCGAGGGTTCTGCCAATCGCGATCGATCTAGGATGCGTATGTCATAGAGGCGCCGAGGTCTCTGCAACCATACGAATCCTAAGCAGATATTAGGAAATGCTAAAATAATAGATGCTGGATCTCTCGCAAACAGAAACGCCGAGGCTTCTGCCAATCACGATCAATCTAGGATGCGTATGTCATAGAGGCGCCGAGGTCTCTGCAACCGTACGAATCCTAAGCAAATATTAGGAAATGCTAAAATAATAGATGCTGGATCTCTCGCAAACAGAAACGCCGAGGCTTCTGCCAATCGCGATCGATCTAGGATGCGTATGTCATAGAGGCGCCGAAGTCTCTACAACCATACGAATCCTAAATAAATATTAGGAAATGCTAAAATAATAGATGCTGGATCTCTCGCAAACAGAAACGCCGAGGCTTCTGCCAATCGCGATCGATCTAGGATGCGTATGTCATAGAGGTGCCGAAGTCTCTACAACCATACGAATCCTAAGCAAATATTCGGTGAAGAATGGAAATTTTAAGAGGCTTCCCGTACCCAAAGATAACGAACATCAGTCAAAATAGCGCTAAGGGCACCTAAAATAAATCAAAGGGGAATGTACTAGGGGTAAAACTGAAATTTTGCATGTGGAGGCAAAGATGATGGATTGTTATGAAGTCGCAAACGGGATGAACTCTCGGGGAGTCACAAAGGTGATAGACTCTCGGGGAGTCACAAGGGTGACGGACTCTCGGGGAGTCACAAAGGTGATAGACTCTCGGGGAGTCACAAAGGACTCTTTGGTGAGTCACAAGGGCAAAGGACCTTTAGGGAGACGCGAAGGAGATGGACTCTCGGGGAGTTGCTAATATGGGAAACATGATCTGGGTTCCGCTTATCCTAATTTAGGAGGGAATGAGGCTACGAGCCATTGAGATCAAGGTGTTAGGTAAGGGACATTTTTCTTGGTTGCCTAGAGGTAGGACCTAAGTCTTTTTAAGGAAAGGGAATAAGGAAGATGGTGACCTCCTAATCTTGAGATAGGGATGCCAAAGATGTCACGGCTTCTTGGGCTTTAGATTATGTCTTGGAGATAATGTGGGTTTCCTAGGCTTACAGGCTAGGGATTGGAGTTCATTTAAGCATGAGGAGAGTATTCTATCCTAGGCTTAGTGCTAGGACTTGGAAAGGTCGAGGTTTGGGAACTTCCTAGATGTTAGGGTTTCGAACAAGGGTTTGGAAACTGGTGTTTAAGGACCATGACTCTCCTAGTTTTGGGACTAGGGTTTAGGAATTTCCTAGGTCTAAGAGGCTAGGGCTTGGAGTTGGAAAGGTTGTGACTTCCTAGGCTTGAGGCTATGGTTTAGAGCGAATGCGGCTTCCTAGGCCTGAGGCTAGGGTTGATTAAGTTTTGGACAGGGCATTGTATCCTAGGTTTTGGGTTAGGATTCAATAAGACGGGGGATTAAGATTGTAAATTTCCTAGGTTTCGAGACTAGGGTTTCGGGAATTTGGAAATGATGTTGCATGCGGGGCTTTAGAAATTCCCTAGAACTTGGGCTAGGGTTAAAGAGGATGTTGCGGTTTCCTACGCTTAAGGATATGTGACTACCTAGGCTTGAGGCTAGGGTTTGGGGAGAACGCGACTTCCTAGGTTTGAGGCTAGGGTTTGGAAAGAACATCGACTACCTAGGCTTGAGGCTAGAGTTTGGAGGGAATGTGACTACCTAGGCTCGAGGGTAGGGTTTAGGAAGGATGTGGCTACCTAGGATCGAGGCTAGGGTTTAAGAAGGATGTAACTTCCTAGGCTTTAGGCTAGGGTTTGGAAGGATGTAATTACCTAGGCTTGGGGCTAGGGTTTGGAGAGAATGCGACTACCTAGGCTTGAGGCTAGGGTTTGGAGGGAATGTGACTACCTAGGCTTGAGGCTAGGGTTTGGAGGAAATGTGACTACCTAGGCTTGAGGCTAGGGTTTGGGAAGATGTGATTACCTAGTCTTGAGGCTAGGGTTTGGGAAGATGTGATTACCTAGGCTTGAGGCTGGGGTTGAGAAAATGTGATTGCCTAGGTTTAAGGCTAGGCTTCGGATAGAAGGTGACTACCTAGGCTTGTGGCTAGGGTTCGGAGTGCATGTGACTTCCTAGGCTAGAGGCTAGGGTTTGTAGAGAATGTGGCCACCTAGGCTTGAGGCTAGGGTTAAGAGAATGTGATTACCTAGGTTTAAGGCTAGGCTTCGGATAAAAGGTGACTACCTAGGCTTGAGGCTAGGGTTTAGAGAGAAGGCGATTACCTAGGTTTGTCTTGGTTTAGACCGAGCAAGTTTGAGGTCTAAGAGTGTTGCGGTTTGGGGTAGGTGAGCTTGATACCTCATGGCTGGATAGGCTCGATAGGTTAGACCTAGGCTAGAGTGCTAGGGTTTAGCTAGGGTATGACTCAGACATGTGTTAAGGAGACCGGGGCCTAATGGAATGGTAGGCGTGAGATCTAGGAGATCGAAGGCTAGGCAGGGTAGCGTTGGGACATAAGGCTTTCAAGCGGGTAAGTCTTTTGTCCTAGAGAAACCGCGTTATGGGTTAGGACCAAGCAGGCTTGAGGTCGGCCAAGGAGCAATGGATTGGGATTGGATGATCCTAGTACCTAATACGCATGTCGGGTTTGGGCTCTAAGGTGTGCTAGGTGTGAGCCATGTGCGAGAAATGGGTCTGGACATGTGACCATGTTGGCGCTTTAGGTAAAGGGATTGAGTGTCCAAGACTTTGCTCGAGTACAATAGGTGCCTAAGTTGGATTGGGTATGCTTAGGACCTAATTTTGTCTTAGAGGTCATGCGTGTGACTAAGCTCGTTTGGCAATTGTGAAGGTAGGTTAGGGATGGGACCAGAGGTGCTAAGGACAAGAGTCTTGACCGGATGGGTTTTGAGATCCTTAAGGCATGTCGCGGTGCGCAGGAGATCCTATGTGTTTTGAGCAGGTTCAAGGTTTGGACTTGTCGGGGGAGCGATGTTTGAGATCCATGGAGTTCAAGGGTGGACCTTGTAGGTGGCGAGGTTTGGACTCGGCTTGGATTAAGTAGGTTAGAGTCCTTAAGGGGTTGAAGGTCAGACTAGGAAGTCTTTTGAGGCTAATGGGTGACACTAGGTTGGTACTTGGTAGGTTTAAGAGTGGTAGGGTCATGGCTTGGACATGACGGGAGTAGGGAGACGTAGATGTGTCGCTTTTAGTCAGACCAAGTAGGCTTGGGAATTAAAGAGTCCAAAGGGTGGAGGTCTAAGGTTATAGACCTAGAGAGTGGACAGTTTTGTGATCTACAGGGTTTAGGAGTTGAGACCTAATGTGTGGATCGGATATGCTAGAGACTTAAAAGATAGGCGATTGGTAGACTCGAGTGGTCTTGGGATCTAAAGGATCGCTCAACAGGTTAGACTGAGTAGACCTAAGAGGTTGGACCTAGGAGGATAAGAGAGCTATTGCTTAGATAAGGTAAGGATGAGTATGTGTTGGTAGGTTTGAGATCTAGGAGATCGGGTAGGCTTGGGGACCGGTAGGTTCGGGACCTAATGGGTCACCCTAAGGATTTGTCTTTGGTTAACTGGTTTAAGGTTTGAAGTTTTGGGTAGAACCGGTTTGAGGCCGAAGGGGTCATGCTACGAACTTGCGGAAGGTCGAGCTAAGAGGTTATGATGTAACCTAGGTAAGACTCACTGGGTAGGTTTGGGACCTAGGTAAGACTGATCGGGTAGGCTCGGGACCTAGAGAGTTTATGGTGTAACTTAGGCAAGACTGACCGGGTAGGCTTGGGACCTAAGGTTTTGAACCAGGTAGGTTGGGACCTAAGGGTATCCTATTGTGTAGGAAATAGGGTGAAGGACCGAGTCGGTTCAAGAATCACAAAGATGGGTCTCAGAGTGGACCGAGGAGGTTTATACAAATTTTGTGGAGACCGAGAGTGCGGGTTTATAAACAAAGTGTCGTGGAAGAGAAAACTTTTGAAAGTGTTATGATCTTATACAGATGCCTTATAATTAATTATGATTCTAATCAATCCAAATAGGTCGTCGCGTGCCGAGTTTGACGATGAGGGGTGCCCTTCTTCTAAGTGTATCCTTGTTGACGCCTCGGTATTCCCTGGGAAACCACATAGTCGACCCATTCCGTTGGGGATTATCTAATTTGGTGAGCGGGTACCCTCCCTCCTTTGAGAAACTCTACGTCAAGCTTGATGATAAGGGATGCCCTTCTTCTAAGTATATTCTTGTTGGGACCTCGGTATTCTCCGAGAAAACACATAGTCGACCCATTCTGTTGGGGAAGCCCCAGTTCGATAAGGGTGTAGAGCGGGGTATCCTACCTCCTTTAAGACGCACCCTTTTTTCTGCCTAGACCACCCTTTCGGGTTTTCAATCTAGCGGGCATCTCTTTTGCGTCATTTTTTTTTTTTTTTTGAAAATCATTCAGTCGACTCAAAAAAGGAAAAATAATTGTTTAAACATGCGGGGGCATTTTGGTGATAGTGAGAGGGAGAGAGAGAGATAGTACTCGCATTTTGACTCTTTGGACAATTGAGCGTATATAAAAGGAAGGAAGCCCCTGCTTGACAGAAAGTAAGTGTTTAGCTCTTTCCTAGATTGTAGAACAGAAGACTTGTCGAGACATTTGAAAATTGTTTTATTCAAGATTCTCATTTGATTGCTCGAGAATGGACCTCGTTGATTAGTTAATGAGTTATGGTTAATTGGTAAACAAGTAGCCTCAAATTAATAAATGTTTTGATCAATTGTGAGTGAAGAAGTCAGGAGTAGAAATATGGGGGAAGAGAGAAGAGAAAGAAAATTGGCTCGAGGTGGGTTGTGTATATTTTGGACCGAACCGGGAGGTTGCCTACGTTCTCCTCAAGGTGAGGAGCTCAGGTCCGCGTAGTTCGGGGATGACCCGCTTGACGATGGTGTCGGGTTTCAGTGGGTATGTGTGGGAGGAAAGAAAAGAAAGAAAGTTGGCCCAAGGTAGGTTATGTTTGGCTTTGAGTGGTTGCCCGGTTGACGATGAAGTTGGGTTTGAGTTTAGGGGTGTGAGGTTCGTTTGAGGTGAGTTGTTCTTTGTAGCTCATTGCGGTGGATTACTCCTTTGTAGTTGTTGCAGTGGATTGCTCCATCGTAGTTCTCATGGGTTGCTGCTGTTTATCTACTTTGTAAGGAAAGAAAGGAAAATATAACATTTGAGGTGAAAAGAAAATGAGACTTTTACTTTTCTATGGTGATAGCCCCTTCTATTTTTCTTTTTCTTTTTTTATTTTATCTCTTTGTGCACACCCTTTTTTTTTGCCTAGGCCGCCCTTTCGGGTTTTCAACCTAGCGGGCTTCTTTTTGTGCAATGCTCTAACTTTTGCCTAGGTCGCCCTTTTGGGTTTCAACCTAGCGAGCCATATTTTTTTTTTTTATATTTGTACATGAAACATTGGGCAAGACAAGCTCCTAGTTTGCTTTCGCCTCTCTCGATTGCGAGGTAGCTTCCTTATAGTTCAAGCGGCCTTTTGCTAGCCCCTTGATTTTCACCGGTAGAGCTCCATTGGATTATCACGTGCACCAATTAATGGCATGAATGACTTCGTGCACTTGTCTTACATTTACGATGGAATACGGACAGCCCCAGTGTAACGACATGTAGTACTCATGAAGGGAACAAACCAACCCTTTAAATTGTGGCAGCATGGATGTCTATTTGATGATGAGCAACCGCAGTCCATTTCTTTGTCACGACCTTATAAAAAGGAGTCTAATGGTGGGATGAGAGGCGTATGAGGATGGTGTATGGGAGAAGGTGTATATAGAGAGAAGAGAAAGTGATTCGTTCATCCCAATTGATCGAAGCATTTGTTATTTGGGACATTTTCTTAAAAGCCCTTCATTTTAACTTTTATTTCTAAATAAGACACAATATTTTTCTAATTGCTCAAAAACTCAAGGGACAAAAATAGCCAAGAATACCCCTAACTACCCCTTATAAGGGTGCTCCCCCTTTTCAGGCCATATTTTCAGGTCATATTTTCATCCCGCTCTGAGATTCATGTCTCAGACTCTTAGAAACACTGAGAATCATGTCTCAAACCTATAAAAACACTAAAAGTCATATCATAAACGTATAAAATCACTGAGAGACATGTCGCATACCTATAAAAACATTGAAAGTCATGTCACATATGACACGCCCCAAGTCCCGGGATTCCCTAATAGAACCTCGAACTTGGTGCGCGTAACTAACAAGAAACAAGAAAATAACGGGAAACAGGAACAATACCTGTTAAAAACAAAAATGACATGATATATATACTCAAGAGTAGGGAGCTAAGATAGCTCACACCAGTTCTAGACCAAGAAAATTAAAACCAAAATGGTTACATACAGCGGAAGACATGCCTAGCAAATAAGCTAGAAACAAGAACTGTCTAGGGACAACAAATACTACCCCAATACAAGCCCAGAGTTTACTAACTCATACAAGATCGTCCTTACCAAAATATAAAAGGACACTACTTCGAACAACAATATCCTGCTGAGTAAGTTCCCAGCTAAGTCGAGCCTCACTGCGTACTATCCCCTGCTTTCCTGGGGGGGGGGGGAAACAATTAAACAAATAAAAGGTGAGATAAATCTCAGTAAGCTATTAACATGCAACTATATGTCATGTTATCATGCAATACAAGTAGATACTCAACTAAACATATATCAAGTATCATCAAGTAACAAGTATAGGAGAGGCTAAGCCCACTCAACAAGTAATCAAGCTCAAGAAAGGTTCAGGTAACAAGTAGTCAAGTAGAGTGAGAGGCTAAACCAACTCACCAAGATGCACATAGGCCTATCACGCATTGTACCTGAATCCTTCCTTATTTCTCCCAAGAATACCATTTGTTGTCGATGCTTTTCTAGCTGAGGACAACCAAGAACAAGAACAGGAACTGCTGTGCGGTATATAAGAAGACCTGGTAACCAGTGTCATCCACAATAACAAGATCCACGTGGTGAACAGGACAGGAGTACAGTATATAAGAAGACCTGGTAACCAGTGTCCTCCACAAGAACAAGATCCACGTGGTGTTCAGTACAGTCGCATTCACTTAGGTCAGGCTTATTGCTCTAACCAGTGAAGCTATGCCCTTACTATGGCCAGTAGTAAGGGGTCGGGCGGAAATACATAGGGACCCGATTGTCACTTAAACCCCAGCTCTCGCGACAAGCGTGAACCTATATATTTTCGAACAAGCAAGGAGAACCAGCTGGACTCACCAAGAATGCACAAGTAGATGTTTACTTGAACTACAGAACAGAACTCAGTCCCTTATTAGTGGACTACTCTTTATGCACCATGTAATCATGTATCATGTGCTCACAAGAATATGCACCATGTAACTATGTATCATGTGCTCACGAGAATATGCACCATGTAACTATGTATCATGTGCTCACGAGAATATAAGTACACGTACTCAATTATTGCGAATACCAATCAAGTTTAACTATGGCACATAAGTGTCCATGTAACACGATCAATCCAAGTAAGAGCCCATTTATAACAGACTTCAGTCAAGTAGTAGGGTATATCATTTAGTCACATGCCAAGTTTGCACGTACATATTCATATCACATTTAACACATTAAAGTGTCTATCACTATACCCTTACTATCAAATAGAGCCCAATATCTTAGACTCTAAACACGTAGTAGAATAGGTCACATTGTACCTAGACACAGTCATACTTCACATATATGTATCGCTAGTAATCAAATACATTTTCTAACACATATTGTGTCCTGTAGTTATTCTTATTACTTAAATCGTAATATTCACGATTATATGAATTATCTTCATATTACACTAGTCCCTATTTTTTTCAGGAACCATTTCAAGACAAGATATCTTCTTTATATTTTATATACTTCATTGAGTATATACACGATTAAAAACTAAATCAATTACACTTTAGTGCTTATTTATAACACTTCCAATATACACGTATCAAGTTCAAGTATGTAGTAGAGTTAATCATTCTCTATCTAGTTCCATAACCCAATTCTTTGGTTATTCATACCACGTACCAATCAATCAAGAAGCCACATTCTATCAAGTAAATATATGCAAGATTTGCATATACATATCAAGACTCTTTCAAGTTTATTACCATACACCTATATTGGTGTCAAGGCACGTACAAGATTTTATAATCTTATATTCAAGTCTTAATCCAATTATTTGGATGTTCAAGTCATGTACGAGATTTTATTGTCTTATACTTCAAGTTACTGTCTTATCTTAAGACATTCAAGACATTCAGGACATTCAATACATATACAAGATCTTATCATCTTATATCCAAGTTCTCAATCCATTTCTTTGGATGATTAAACATGTACAAGAGTTAATTATCTTATACTTCAAGTTCAAGCTAGGAAGATGAATTATACATCTTTCACGAATTATTTTCCAATCCTTTTCTTAGGACATTCAAGCTCTAGACATTAGTTGGTGTCCCTAAGGTACACAAACATTGACTTCAAGACACATAAAAGAGTTATTACTCTTATATTCAAGTCATCATTTAATTATGATTCAAGTCCACATTTCATTTGTTCACAAAGGGACTATTTTCAGTACTAGAGTGTTCTACAACACTCATCTAGGTCATCTAGGGTAGTACCCTAAACCTAGACCAAGAATAATTCGAGTTTTCACTTTAAGTAAATGAGCTATACAACTTATACTTACAAGTTCATAATCCCCTACATAGGATATTCAATCTCTAGTCATTGTTTTAATGCCCCTAAGGTGCACAATCATTGGCTTCAAGACAAGCATAACACATAAGTGCTTGTTCATAGCACTTTTAAGACATATAAAAGAGTTCTTCCTTTTATACTCAAATTCTCATTTTAATTTAATGAGTAATCATGTTCAAGACTCACTTCTGATACCCCTAAGGTATCACAACACTTGCTAGGACATCTTATCTTAAGGCTATATGCCTTAACAAGGGTTATTTCCAACTTATACAATCATGGAACAAGTTTTACAATTTTTCAGGACATATGGGCGGCCGCACAAAATGGTGTGGGCGGTCGCCCAAAATCAGGCTTTCCAAGAACAAAATACTTCAGATAGATGGGCGGTCGCCCAGCCCAAAATGGGCGGTCGCCCAAGGCCCAAAAATGCCAAAATCCGAATTCTTTCCCAGGTTAAATAATTTTCCGTCCCAAACGTAGGAGTAACTTTTATTAACTCTTAGGCAATACCCAAAACATTATTTCAGGCTCAATTCATTTCTTTTACCGTCCCATAAATAATAGGACAATTTCCTTTTATTCCAATTTAATATTTCACCGTCCCCAAAAGTATAAGTACAATTTTATATTATACTAATATACCCATTTAGAGATACTTCCATTCATTTCCCCGTACCACAAATAATGGTACGATTTTTCTAATAATATTTAAACCAAGTTACTATTTTACCGTCTCACGAATAGGAGTATAAATTTCCTAACTTTCCCAGACACTTGCAAGTCTAATTCATTCTTGTTTTCAGTATACGTTTACTCCCTTTGTCCCAATTTTACAAGTATCACAAAAATTCCCCAAAACACAATTTTAACAAGAACAAGTAGCGGGAATAACATATATACATGTTATTACAAGTAAGGGGAAGCTAATAGCTTACCTAGTCAAAAATCAAGTTGACCCAAATAAATTTCTGATCGGCCTGGAACGCTCTATTCAACGCCACGAATATTTATCCGGGACCGGAATCACGAACAGAGGGATAATTAAACTCGAGGAGTCGAGAATAGGGTAAAACTGAACTCCCTATTATGGAACAGAGGAAAGAACGATAAACTTTGAGAAAGAAATGAATTGCCTTTCTTTCTCAGGCAAACAACACAATTTATACTTGGAACTTTCCAAGAATTGCAACTAGGCCCTGTTGGGTTTTATGCAAACATGCGCAGCGGAATGAAACCCAAAAGCCTAGATCCGATCACGATGATTAAATTAATATGGAGATGAATTTAGAACACTAACCGTGACGGAGCTTTAAAATTCTGAGATCTTCAATCTTTGTTCTTCGCGCTTCTTCGAATCACGAACGTAGGAACGACCGCAAAACTTGGATCACGAACTTTGAAGGAGTTGATGCCAACGCCCTCTATGTTTATCCACACGCGAACGAATTTCAAGAACGATTCTTGAACCAGATTGCTAGACCCAATAGAAACTCTTTCTACTTTGAAGGCTATATGGAAAATCAATGTTCTTGTTCTTGAAGAAGAAGAAGAACTTGTTTTTCTCTCTCTCGGAGGCTATCTAATTGATATGGAATCAAATCATACTGATTAGGTCGTTGTTAGAGGTTTATATACTTATTAGTCCTAAACCGTTTAGGAGAAATAGGTTAAAACCCGTCACAACACGAAATCAGTTTTTGGGCCCGAACAGGGCCTGCTCGGCCGAGTCCTTTAAGGTGCTCGGCCGAGCACCTTTGCTCCAGAAAATCTGACCTTCTGATTTCCCATGCTCGGCCGAGTCATATGAGGTGCTCGGCCGAGCACCACCAGAATTCCGATTTTAGCCTTTTAAACAATTCATCCTTTTGTGTGTGACCCCATAGGATTATATTAAGTTGGCAATGAGCCCAAACACATTTGTGCTCATAAATCATGAGCGGACTCTAGCAAGCCATCATGACTACCCAATTAATATAACTTGTATAAGTTCGTGAATCCTTTATAGAACATATTACAATCTCTTTGTTTCACGATGTCTATTGAACGTAAGCCATGGTCAATGGTCAACTTACAATGTTCAATGCTTTCTCGATCCAGAATGTATTGATAGTACAAATCTTATTTGAGCACGGCCATGCATTTCATCAACACCATTCTTCGAGTGGCCAAAGCTTGACATCTCTCTCTTACGAGGAACAAATCCCTTCTTGATTTATTACCTTTCCCTACATGAATCCGATTACGCCAATCACATTCTTTATAGCTACCCGATTAGGGGTAACGTTTGAATATGTCAAACGTAATGTTCATCGAGTGGAAGACTGTGATAATCTCAGGTCTAAAGATTCCAGTAATATAACTATATGAGACTTAATTATGACATTGTGACCATGACATAAATCTCATATGGGTCAGTCCAGTATTTGGTCTCCAACTAATACCCATAAGTTTAATTGTATCCCATACACCATAATCATCATATGATTATCCATTAAACTTATACTAACAATTAATCATAATTATCAGGGACGGGGATTATTATAATAAACATGCAAATGATATAATAATCAAACATTCAATATCTTTAATATATAAATAACATTAATCGTTTTACAAAACGTGCCTAGAGCATACAACACCAACAATCTCCCACTTGCACTAGGCCTAATTAATGTATCGAATACCCATAGACCTAACATGACCATCATGCTTTGCTTGTGGAAGACCCTTTGTCAATGGGTCGGCAATGTTATCATCAGTTGGTACTCTGCATACATTCACGTCACCTCTGTTAATGATTTCTCGAATGACATGGTAACGCCTAAGTATGTGTTTGGACTTCTGATGGTTTCTTGGTTCCCTTGCTTGAGAAATAGCACCATTATTAGCACAATAAAGGTCTATTGGATCAGCAATGCTAGGAACTACCTCTAGTTCAGTTATGAACTTCTTGATCCAAACAGCTTCTTTAGCAGCATCGGATGCAGCAATATACTCAGCTTCCGTTGTAGAATCAGCGACAGTACTTTGCTTAGAACTCTTCCAGCTAACAGCACCTCCATTAAGCACAAATACAAATCCAGATTGCGATCTAAAATCATCCTTGTCGGTTTGGAAGCTTGCATCTGTGTAACCACTTACAACAAGATCACCTTCCACACCTCCATACACCAAGAACGAATCTTTAGTCCTTCGCAAGTACTTAAGAATCGTCTTGACTGCAATCCAATGATTTTCACCAGGATTTGATTGATATCTACTCGTCATGCTCAAAGCATACGAGACATCGGGTCTAGTACATATCATGGCATACATGATTGATCCAATTGCGGAAGCATATGGAATCCCAATCATTCTCTTACGCTCATCAGTTGTCTTAGGACACTGATTCTTGCTTAGAGTTATGCCATGTCCCACTGGCAAATTTCCTCTCTTAGAGTTTTCCATGCAGAATCTCTTAAGAACTTTGTCAATATATGTATCTTGACTTAAACCAACCAATTTCTTGGATCTATCACGATAGATCCTAATGCCAAGGATATAAGCGGCTTCTCCCATATCTTTCATAGAGAAACACTTTCCTAACCAAGTCTTTACAGACTGTAGTGCGGGAATGTCGTTTCCTATGATCAATATGTCATCTACATATAGTACCAGAAATAATACTACGCTCCCACTAATCTTCTTGTAAACGCAAGGTTCATCTTCGTTCTTGATGAAGCCAAACTCTTTGACCGATTCATCAAATCGAAGATTCCAACTCCTAGAGGCTTGCTTCAATCCATAAATGGATCGTTGCAATTTGCATACTTTGTTAGAATTTTCTGGAATTACAAAACCTTCAGGTTGTGTCATGTAAACATCCTCAAGCAAGTTCCCGTTAAGGAACGCTGTTTTGACATCCATTTGCCATATCTCATAGTCAAAATATGCGGCTATGGCAAGTAAAATTCTTATAGACTTGATCATTGCTACGGGCGAAAAGGTTTCATCATAGTCGATACCATGAATCTGCCTATAGCCTTTCGCTACAAGTCTAGCTTTATAAGTATGCACCTTTCCATCCATGTCAGTTTTCCTTTTGAAAACCCATTTGCATCATATGGTTTTTACACCTTCGGGCGCATCAATCAAGTTCCAAACTTGATTATCATACATGGATTTAATTTCAGATTCCATGGCTCCAAGCCATTTATCTGAATCAGGAGCGGACATCGCTTCTTGGTAGGAAGTAGGTTCGTCATCAACTATGACTTCTACTTCATTGCTATCCGTCATGAGAAATCCATATCTCTCAGGTTCAGATCGCACCCTACCAGTCCTGCGAGGAACTTGAGTATTCTGAGTAGGTTCCACAACTCTTTGTGAAACTTGTTCAGATCCAACATTTTGTTCCATGTAATTTTCGGGTTCTCGAATTTCTTCGAGATTAATTTTACTCCCACTAATTTCTTTGGAGAGAAACTCTTTCTCTAGAAAGGTACCATGACGGGCAACAAACACTTTGTTTTCCGTGCGGTTGTAAAAGTAATAACCCTTAGTTTCCTTAGGGTAACCAACGAAAATACATTTATCAGATTTAGGTGTGAGTTTGTCAGATATGAGCTTCTTAACAAATGCTTCACAACCCCAAATCTTCATGAAAGACAAACTAGGTTTTCTTCCAGTCCACATCTCATGTGGAGTCTTTGGAACAGATTTTGTTGGAACATTATTTAGTGTTAGTGCAGCAGTTTCTAGTGCATGTCCCCAAAAGGTTAAAGGAAGATCAACTTGACTCATCATGGAGCGGACCATATCCAATAAAGTCCTATTTCTCCGTTCGGACACACCATTCCATTGTGGTGTCCCAGGTGGAGTTAATTGTGAAACAATTCCACAATCTTTCAGATGATTGTCAAATTCTTGGCTTAAATATTCTCCACCACGATCTGATCGAAGTGCTTTAATAGTTTTGCCAAGTTGATTTTGTACTTCATTTTGAAATATTCTAAATATCTCAAAAGATTCACTTTTATGTTTCATTAAGTAGACATAGCCATATCTACTAAAATCATCAGTAAAAGTTATGAAGTATTGATATCCTCCCCTAGCACTGCAACTCATTGGTCCACACACATCAGTATGTATCAGGGCCAATAAGTCATTAGCCCTTTCACTACTCTTAGTAAAATGTGCCTTAGTCATCTTTCCAAGTAAACATGACTCACAAGTTTCATATGATTCAAAATCATGTGAATCTAGAAGTCCGTCCCCATGGAGTTTTGAGATACGCTTCTCATTAATATGACCAAGACGGCAATGCCACAAATAAGTATGATTTACATCATTAGGTTTGGATTTCTTATTTATATTATAAACATTCTCATTATTCCCACTTTCAACATCAAGAACATAAAGGCCATTAAATGAACATGCAGTACAATAAAGCATATCATTTAAATAAATATAAAACTTCTTATTTTCAATAAGAAACTTAAAACCTTCATTATCCAAACAAGAAATTGAAATAATATTTCTACTTAAATCCGGAACGTAATAACAATTGTTCAAAACAAGAATTAATCCGCTAGGTAAAATGACATCATATGTTCCTACGGCTAATGCAGCAACTCTTGCTCCATTCCCCACGCGTAGGTCCACTTCGCCATCTTTAAGTAGCCTTCTATTCCTTAGTCCCTGCACATTTAAACAAATGTGAGATCCACATCCAGTATCTAATACCCAGGAGCTAGAAGTAGAAAGTAGAATATCTATAACATAGATACCTGAAGTAGATGCAGTCCCACCGCTCTTCTTCTTCTTTAACTCTTCCTTGTAAACCTTGCAATTTCGTTTCCAATGTCCAATCTCATTGCAGTGGAAACAAATTGCATCCTTTTGGGAAGCAGGTTTAGCCACATTAGCTTTGGCAACAATTGCCTTGCTAATCTTGGGTTTGACAACTTTTGCCTTACCCTTTCCTTTGCCTTTTGGCCATTTCCTTCCTTAGACACAATGAGTACAGGAGCGGTCTCTTTACCGATTTTCTTTTCTGCCTGCTTAAGCATCCCATGCAATTCAGACATAGTCTTATCCATCCCTTGCATATTAAAGTTCATGACGAACTGATTATAGCTTTTGGGCAATGAATTAAGAATAAAATCGGTAGCCAACTCAATCTCAATTGGATGGCCAAGCCTTTCTAGTTTCTCAAAGTAAGCCTTCATTTTCAAAACATGAGGGCTCACAGACTGTCCTTCGCTCATCTTGCATGAGACTAGGGCAGCTATGGTGTCGAACCTCTCTTGCCTTGCTTGTTCTTGGAACATATCTTTCAATGTAGCAGCAAGGTCAAATGCTTCCAAGTGTTCAAGAATCTTCTGAAGTTCTGAACACATGGCCGCAAGCATAAGACAACCCACCTCACGAGAATCATTCACATGTTTCTTGTAGGCATTTCTCTCATCCTTGGGTGCATTAGAAGCAGGTTCTTCTTCAGGAACGGGCTCATCAAGAATATAGAGCTTATCCTCATGCTTTAGAACAATTCTAAGGCTACGGATCCAATCCGTATAGTTAGCTCCATCTTCTTGAAGTTTCTCCTTCTCAAGGATAGATCGCAGTGATAAATTTGTATTCTGAGCCATTATCTACAATTATGCAAACATATAATTAAATATAAGTACCAACTTAATTAAAGATATTAAATTAATAGTATTTTACAAATACTCCCACTAAATTATATAACCTTCATATACATCCAATGTATAATATAATTTGAATGGGCTAAGATCCATATTTCACTTAACTTTGAGTCGGCTAGGGCACGACTGCTCAAAATAAGTTATTTAGGTAGACAACTCATTGTCAATCATATCGTATATGACTCTTAGATCTTTTATGAGATTTTAGATATCGTATATCTAACATGTTTTAATCTCATCTGTGCCTTAGGCCCAAAACTGTTTTGATAGCCTAATTAAGTTAAACCATTTTAAACGTATAGGAATCACTGTTTCCTCATCTTGCTCATAAATGGATAGAATCAATGCACCTACGCTAGGGCGTAACCCACACAAAACTACCCACGTACTCACAAGTGTTTTAATCATGGATTGACACGGAACTTAAATTTTTTAAAGAAGGTTCATGACATATAGCATGGTCAATGTTTATAGTCACATAATATAAACACATAAAGCAACGGTTAATAATTTAACTAATCTCATTAATTAAATTAAGATTTCATGTGATTGATTTATGGAGATAAATTCTTTAACACATTATTGAGAGCACGATTGTACGGTCGAAACTAAGCCAGAAGGCATCCACAATCCCGTACCAAATTTAGAAACTAGAAGGAACAACTATGTAAGGTCGAAACTAAGCCAAAAGGCATCCACAATCCCTTACATAAAGTAACTCGATTCTAAATTCTTTTGTCCCATCAATTCATTACTTTGACCTTGACATTTGTTTTCAGAAACACGGTTTCTCAAACCAGCCATCTGACAAACAAATTCAATCCAAAGTGATTTTAAACAAGCCATTTAATTTCAGGAAACACGGTTTCTTAAACCAGCCATCTGAAAAACAAATTCTGTCCAAAATCAACCTGCTCGGCCGAGTCCTTTGAGGTGCTCGGCCGAGCGCCTCTGTGTTCCAGAAAACCCTTTGCCTCTGACGACTCTGCTCGGCCGAGTCTTATAGACTGCTCGGCCGAGCACCACGAACAGAACAGTTCTTCTTGTCGAATTTTAATTCTAAGATTGCTTTCCCGATTCACTTAGGATTTGGTGTTCATAATGATCATATCATCATGTTCATCAAAACCTTGAATAAACGATTTATTCATGAATCAAAGATCATCAACAAATCAATCCAATTAATTTTTGATAATCTAAAGGAACATAATAATCAAATTATTATTGCAATCGTAGATCCCACATAACGTTTTTAAACGGTGCGATTTTATGATTTCAATATATCTCATATACAAACATAAAACTCAGATCACATAAAACATCTTGAATCCAAATTCACATAGCATGCCAAAACATATAATCCAATTATATCATTAACATGTTATTATTAAAATAATCATGATGAACGGGGCTCTGATACCACTGTTGGGTTTTATGCAAACATGCGCAGCGGAATGAAACCCAAAAGCCTAGATCCGATCACGATGATTAAATTAATATGGAGATGAATTTAGAACACTAACCGTGACGGAGCTTTAAAATTCTGAGATCTTCAATCTTTGTTCTTCGCGCTTCTTCGAATCACGAACGTAGGAACGACCGCAAAACTTGGATCACGAACTTTGAAGGAGTTGATGCCAACGCCCTCTATGTTTATCCACACGCGAACGAATTTCAAGAACGATTCTTGAACCAGATTGCTAGACCCAATAGAAACTCTTTCTACTTTGAAGGCTATATGGAAAATCAATGTTCTTGTTCTTGAAGAAGAAGAAGAACTTGTTTTTCTCTCTCTCGGAGGCTATCTAATTGATATGGAATCAAATCATACTGATTAGGTCGTTGTTAGAGGTTTATATACTTATTAGTCCTAAACCGTTTAGGAGAAATAGGTTAAAACCCGTCACAACACGAAATCAGTTTTTGGGCCCGAACAGGGCCTGCTCGGCCGAGTCCTTTAAGGTGCTCGGCCGAGCACCTTTGCTCCAGAAAATCTGACCTTCTGATTTCCCATGCTCGGCCGAGTCATATGAGGTGCTCGGCCGAGCACCACAAGAATTCCGATTTTAGCCTTTTAAACAATTCGTCCTTTTGTGTGTGACCCCATAGGATTATATTAAGTTGGCAATGAGCCCAAACACATTTGTGCTCATAAATCATGAGCGGACTCTAGCAAGCCATCATGACTACCCAATTAATATAACTTGTATAAGTTCGTGAATCCTTTATAGAACATATTACAATCTCTTTGTTTCACGATGTCTATTGAACGTAAGCCATGGTCAATGGTCAACTTACAATGTTCAATGCTTTCTCGATCCAGAATGTATTGATAGTACAAATCTTATTTGAGCACGGCCATGCATTTCATCAACACCATTCTTCGAGTGGCCAAAGCTTGACATCTCTCTCTTACGAGGAACAAATCCCTTCTTGATTTATTACCTTTCCCTACATGAATCCGATTACGCCAATCACATTCTTTATAGCTACCCGATTAGGGGTAACGTTTGAATATGTCAAACGTAATGTTCATCGAGTGGAAGACTGTGATAATCTCAGGTCTAAAGATTCCAGTAATATAACTATATGAGACTTAATTATGACATTGTGACCATGACATAAATCTCATATGGGTCAGTCCAGTATTTGGTCTCCAACTAATACCCATAAGTTTAATTGTATCCCATACACCATAATCATCATATGATTATCCATTAAACTTATACTAACAATTAATCATAATTATCAGGGACGGGGATTATTATAATAAACATGCAAAGGATATAATAATCAAACATTCAATATCTTTAATATATAAATAACATTAATCGTTTTACAAAACGTGCCTAGAGCATACAACACCAACATCTCAGACCTATAAAAACACTGAGAGACATATCTCAGACCTATAAAAACACTGAGAGATGTGTCGCAGACCTATGAAAACACTGAGAGACATGTCACAGACCTATAAAAACACTTAGAACTATGTCGCAAACCTATAAAAACATTGAGAAACGTATCGCAGACCTATAACAATACTGAGAGACATGTCACATACCTATAAAAACACTAAGAGACATATCGCATACATATAAAAATAGTGAGAGACAAGTCGCATACCTATAAAATCACTGAGAGCCATGTCACAGATCTATAAAAACACCAAAAGCAACCTTTAGCAAAAAATGTCCACGTGACGAATCTATATCCCTCCGCCTCAGCTTTTAATATACTCCCTCCGTCCCACTCGAATTATGACAATTTTCTATTTTCGGTGTCCCATTCGAATTAGGACAACCCAGAAATGGAAGTGCTTTATTTAATAGGACCCACATTCACACTCACAACAACTTTTCATTCGTTATTCTCTACCCCACTTTTTCTCTCTTACTTCATTTTTCATACTCACAACACCTGCTCCATTAACACTTTTTCCTTAATCCCCATGCCCAACCTAAAAATCTTAATTCGGGTGGGACAGAGGGAGTATATAGATTTTGTATCGTTCATTTTGTGATCCAATAGTTTATATGTTTGAATAGGCTTATTATGGGTCAGACCTATTAACTAAAAACCGCTAAATCATAGTAATTAATACATCATGTGGTAAATAAATTGGTTGCACGTGAGACTCGACTCGACTCGACTCTTCTTTTTTGGTTTTACAAAACTTTGGAATAATCTCTAGTATGAAATCTTAAATTAAGTACCAAATTGGCCTATTGTGAATTCAAAGCACACTCATTGAACAACCACTATGAAACTAACTAGGGTCAACTTTCTAATCCATGGTTAATGGAATCTTTCTTGTGCATATTATTCTGATCTTTTACTCCTTTTTCTTATTCATTTTCCTTTCTGAAAAGTGACCATTTCAAGCCAATATTGAATAAAAAAATTACACTACACTAAATTAAAAAATGGGCAATGCTAGGCTTACAAAAAAAGGTTACAAAATGAAGGATACAAGATGTGGTGGTGATATTTTATTGGCCACATCGATAGTGTACCCGACACACTTTAATTAAAAACACCAATACAATTATGACACTTCATTTTGTAAGCCATATTTTGTAGCCATTTCTTGTAACTTTATTACTCTCTCTGTCCTAAAATATATGTAGTTTAAAGGGTTGAAATTTGTCCTAAAATGTTTGTAGTTTTGCTTTTATCTAGACATCTTTGACATTGTTTGTCAAATATACCCTTATTTATGATGATAGTTGTTATTGTAAAAGCATTTAATTATTTTGGTACTTGAAATATTTCAAGGGTAATTTAGTCCATTAGACATGCATTGATTGCTTTTTTTAATTTGTGTGAAAATCCTAGAACTACAAGTATTTTGGGACGGATGGAGTATTTCCCTTAAAAAATAGATAAAAAAAAAAACTAAATTAATTACTAATTAGTACTATCCATATGGGGGCAGGGGGCAGCCATAATGACCAGGTTCAGCCACAGCCGAGCCCTCAGATATTTACCCACTACTTGAAACTGAAGTCGCTGCCCGAACTGCCAAATTCCCCTGCGAAGAGATTACTCGCTTCCCTTCTTTCTCTCACACACTCTCTAGCTCTGTTTCTCTCTCTTCACTCTTCGATCATATCTACAGCTATCAGCGCTCGAGTTCGTCCACGACCCCGATCGGACGGTCCAGAATGAACGGCGTGTCAGATCTCGTTTTTCTGAGGTTTTAGACCCTCCAATCTCTAGATCTGCTCCTTCCGTCTTCAAATCTTTGCTCTAGGTCAGATTCTCTTCGTTTTTTAAACTAATTTCCAATTTCCGGTAATTATAAAATTCTCATCATCGTGTTTCAATTTGAGTTTGATCTGCAATTCGTCGGAATCTAAACTGAATTCGAATCTGGAAGTTTGAATTGCTATTTTGCTTCTCGTTTTCATGTAGATTTGGTACTTTGCCGGCGGAGAAGAGAAGGATTATAATAGATCGAGCAACGGTATGGTGGAACGCCGGTGTTGGAAGGAGTGATTGATGAACAGTGCCGGAGAAGAAGGGGTGAACGACGACGGAGGGAGGGGTGACCGGCGCCTTGGATGAAGGGGAATGGGAGGGGTTAGAGAGAAAGTGTGTGTAGTAAATGAGAGGGGGAGGGTTCACGTGTTTTAGGGTTGGGTAGGAGGGGTAATTTCGGGATTAAAATATTTTATTAAAAAACCAGTGGACCTAATGGAAATAAGCTTTCCATTTAGTGGATCCGAAAGAAATAAACAAAATTGTTTGTCCAATTTCAAAAAATTGTTTTGTTTAGAGGACTTTTGAGAAATTTTTCCTTGTTATTTTGAGATTAATCGTTTACTTAGTTATGTGAATGGTTTGTGGGTCCATTTACCTTTTAATGAGTCGTCATTAATGAGTAAGATTAAGATTAATTCATCATATAAAGATATAGCAATCAAGCGAAAATGGTGAATAAGACAATTTTCATGAAATTGATATATGCAAGCTTATGTCTCAAGTCTAGAGAGAAAAGAAAAGAAATAAAGACCCTTTTATTGGAACTAAAAGATTTAAACTGACTAGTCCGGGGGTGGACTTTTACTTAAAGAAACAAAAATCGTCCAAGGTGGACTTTTGACTAAGGACACTCTAGAACCTATGAAGACTGAGTGGCCCTTTTCTTTTCTTTTATTTAAAGGAGGTAGCCCCAATTTCCTCTTTTGCCCATGCCCATGTATTCCGTTGGCGGGTGATGGCTCCGCTGTCAATGAGGCTTTGAATCTTTCTCCTCAATTGGAGGCAATCTTCGGTGTCATGCCCAATGTACTGGTGGTATTGGCAGTGTTTGGAGGGATCCAAGCCTTGCTTCACCCTACTTGGTTCATAGTTGAACAAAGGAGACAACTTGCCGGCTTGAACTAGACTTTCGAAGAGTTTGGCTAACAGCATACCCAAGTCATTGTACTCGCGCTCGTCCTTCCTTTCACGAACTGTCTTTCAGGACATTCAATACATATACAAGATCTTATCATCTTATATCCAAGTTCTCAATCCATTTCTTTGGATGATTAAACATGTACAAAAGTTAATTATCTTATACTTCAAGTTCAAGCTAGGAAGATGAATTATACATCTTTCACGAATTATTTTCCAATCCTTTTCTTAGGACATTCAAGCTCTAGACATTAGTTGGTGTCCCTAAGGTACACAAACATTGACTTCAAGACACATAAAAGAGTTATTACTCTTATATTCAAGTCATCATTTAATTATGATTCAAGTCCACATTTCATTTGTTCACAAAGGGACTATTTTCAGTACTAGAGTGTTCTACAACACTCATCTAGGTCATCTAGGGTAGTACCCTAAACCTAGACCAAGAATAATTCGAGTTTTCACTTTAAGTAAATGAGCTATACAACTTATACTTACAAGTTCATAATCCCCTACATAGGATATTCAATCTCTAGTCATTGTTTTAATGCCCCTAAGGTGCACAATCATTGGCTTCAAGACAAGCATAACACATAAGTGCTTGTTCATAGCACTTTTAAGACATATAAAAGAGTTCTTCCTTTTATACTCAAATTCTCATTTTAATTTAATGAGTAATCATGTTCAAGACTCACTTCTGATACCCCTAAGGTATCACAACACTTGCTAGGACATCTTATCTTAAGGCTATATGCCTTAACAAGGGTTATTTCCAACTTATACAATCATGGAACAAGTTTTACAATTTTTCAGGACATATGGGCGGCCGCACAAAATGGTGTGGGCGGTCGCCCAAAATCAGGCTTTCCAAGAACAAAATACTTCAGATAGATGGGCGGTCGCCCAGCCCAAAATGGGCGGTCGCCCAAGGCCCAAAAATGCCAAAATCCGAATTCTTTCCCAGGTTAAATAATTTTCCGTCCCAAACGTAGGAGTAACTTTTATTAACTCTTAGGCAATACCCAAAACATTATTTCAGGCTCAATTCATTTCTTTTACCGTCCCATAAATAATAGGACAATTTCCTTTTATTCCAATTTAATATTTCACCGTCCCCAAAAGTATAAGTACAATTTTATATTATACTAATATACCCATTTAGAGATACTTCCATTCATTTCCCCGTACCACAAATAATGGTACGATTTTTCTAATAATATTTAAATCAAGTTACTATTTTACCGTCTCACGAATAGGAGTATAAATTTCCTAACTTTCCCAGACACTTGCAAGTCTAATTCATTCTTGTTTTCAGTATACGTTTACTCCCTTTGTCCCAATTTTACAAGTATCACAAAAATTGCCCAAAACACAATTTTAACAAGAACAAGTAGCGGGAATAACATATATACATGTTATTACAAGTAAGGGGAAGCTAATAGCTTACCTAGTCAAAAATCAAGTTGACCCAAATAAATTTCTGATCGGCCTGGAACGCTCTATTCAACGCCACGAATATTTATCCGGGACCGGAATCACGAACAGAGGGATAATTAAACTCGAGGAGTCGAGAATAGGGTAAAACTGAACTCCCTATTATGGAACAGAGGAAAGAACGAGAAACTTTGAGAAATAAATGAATTGCCTTTCTTTCTCAGGCAAACAACACAATTTATACTTGGAACTTTCCAAGAATTGCAACTAGGCCCCTCAAGTTCTAACTTCCTACAAAAAGGCCCCTTAGAGTCATAATTTCACAAATGACCCTAAAGTCAAAACTAGACATTTAACCACCTTAATATTCTAAAGCAGTTAATAAATTAATTCAAGTAAAACTAGCACATAATATGCAAGTTCAAGCATTTAAGCAAGCACGTCAAGAATTTAACAAATACGTTAAATATTTAACGAGATTAAGGATGGGCGTTACATCCTCCCCACCTTAAAGAAAATTCTTCCTCGAATTTTTACTAGATCAAGATTATAACATATATAATCAGCAAATAGAACTCAAGAACATCACGACTATGCACATATACTCACAAATATTCTATGCAATTTAGATGTATCAATTATAACATCAAAACACATAAAGTCAAGTAGACTCGATTAGTCAATCCACTATATCGGTGAAACTTGACATATCCACTAGAAATAATAAAACTGGTCATATCCTCCAGATCACTGTAATACTAGTCAAATCCACTAGGCAATCTCAGATACTGAAGTTGTGATGATCCATCGTTTCAATATTCAGAACTGACTTTACGTATATCAATCCATCAAGACAATCCATCAAAAGATGTAGGTCTCGGTGTCAAATAGTTAACAATGGAGCTGCCTTCGAAATTCATTCATGAATCTCTAACAAGACCAAGAAATCTCAAGAACACACGTACCTTGGTTGTTTCCACTTATAGGTCAACACAGATACTCATTTCAGACATCCACTACAAGGTAGATATATCCTCTATCAAGAAATTCTCAAGTTGAATCTTCAACTCGTTTAACTCAATCGATGTCAAGAACATTAATCCAGATGTCAGCACTGTATTCGCACTGTCACAACTCAAGATAATCCAAGTTTCTCATCAAGAATGGATACATCCATCTGGTTTGGTATAGAAATTCCACTATCAATCACATAGGTTAAATACCCAGTACAATCTCAAGAACCCTTTCTAGACTTTCAATGCAGAACATAAAGGTTATGCATACATCTATCATACTCACATATATAGTCAAGCATACTAGCATAGAAATAATTACCATCTATTGTGGTAAACAAGAATGGCATAACATATAGAAAGCCAAATCATAACACGTAAGAGCCAAGCCATAACACGTATCACATCAATGTCCCATCTAGGTAACATGACCAAGTTAACATAGAACGTATAGGGTGTTATCACCCACACTTCTATCAAGCTCTTATCAATACAATATCAAGCACGTAGTCTCTTACTAGAGAATACACTTTCACATAATTCACGAGATAATGACAAGCATGCATATATAGCACGATACAATGTCCACAAGACAAGATAGATATGCCTAAGTCTTTAAAGACTCGCGCTCTCGATTCTCAAACCATCTAATCCAATTGGATTAACACTATCAACACCAGTCCTATGCCTGGTATAACAACAAGTAACGAAGCACTCGGCGTCGAAAACACACCCAAGACTAACCCAACCTAGGCCATAGACCCTATCCAGGCTAAGAGCTAAACCATAGCTCTGATACCAACCTGACACGCCCCAAGTCCCGGGATTCCCTAATAGAACCTCGAACCTGGTGCGCGTAACTAACAAGAAACAAGAAACTAACGGGAAACAGGACAATACCTGTTAAAAACAAAAATGACATGATATATATACTCAAGAGTAGGGAGCTAAGATAGCTCACACCAGTTCTAGACCAAGAAAATTAAAACCAAAATGGTTACATACAGCGGAAGACATGCCTAGCAAATAAGCTAGAAACAAGAACTGTCTAGGGACAACAAATACTACCCCAATACAAGCCCAGAGTTTACTAACTCATACAAGATCGTCCTTACCAAAATATAAAAGGACACTACTTCGAACAACAATATCCTGCTGAGTAAGTTCCCAGCTAAGTCGAGCCTCACTGCGTACTATCCCCTGCTTTCCTCGGGGGGGGGGGGAAACAATTAAACAAATAAAGGGTGAGATAAATCTCAGTAAGCTATTAACATGCAACTATATGTCATGTTATCATGCAATACAAGTAGATACTCAACTAAACATATATCAAGTATCATCAAGTAACAAGTATAGGAGAGGCTAAGCCCACTCAACAAGTAATCAAGCTCAAGAAAGGTTCAGGTAACAAGTAGTCAAGTAGAGTGAGATGCTAAACCAACTCACCAAGATGCACATAGGCCTATCACGCATTGTACCTGAATCCTTCCTTATTTCTCCCAAGAATACCATTTGTTGTCGATGATTTTCTAGCTGAGGACAACCAAGAACAAGAACAGGAACTGCTGTGCGGTATATAAGAAGACCTGGTAACCAGTGTCATCCACAATAACAAGATCCACGTGGTGAACAGGACAGGAGTACAGTATATAAGAAGACCTGGTAACCAGTGTCCTCCACAAGAACAAGATCCACGTGGTGTTCAGTACAGTCGCATTCACTTAGGTCAGGCTTATTGCTCTAACCAGTGAAGCTATGCCCTTACTATGGCCAGTAGTAAGGGGTCGGGCGGAAATACATAGGGACCCGATTGTCACTTAAACCCCAGCTCTCGCGAAAAGCGTGAACCTATATATTTTCGAACAAGCAAGGAGAACCAGCTGGACTCACCAAGAATGCACAAGTAGATGTTTACTTGAACTACAGAACAGAACTCAGTCCCTTATTAGTGGACTACTCTTTATGCACCATGTAATCATGTATCATGTGCTCACAAGAATATGCACCATGTAACTATGTATCATGTGCTCACGAGAATATGCACCATGTAACTATGTATCATGTGCTCACGAGAATATAAGTACACGTACTCAATTATTGCGAATACCAATCAAGTTTAACTATGGCACATAAGTGTCCATGTAACACGATCAATCCAAGTAAGAGCCCATTTATAACAGACTTCAGTCAAGTAGTAGGGTATATCATTTAGTCACATGCCAAGTTTGCACGTACATATTCATATCACATTTAACACATTAAAGTGTCTATCACTATACCCTTACTATCAAATAGAGCCCAATACCTTAGACTCTAAACACGTAGTAGAATAGGTCACATTGTACCTAGACACAGTCATACTTCACATATATGTATCGCTAGTAATCGAATACATTTTCTAACACATATTGTGTCCTGTAGTTATTCTTATTACTTAAATCGTAATATTCACGATTATATGAATTATCTTCATATTACACTAGTCCCTATTTTTTTCAGGAACCATTTCAAGACAAGATATCTTCTTTATATTTTATATACTTCATTGAGTATATACACGATTAAAAACTAAATCAATTACACTTTAGTGCTTATTTATAGCACTTCCAATATACACGTATCAAGTTCAAGTATGTAGTAGAGTTAATCATTCTCTATCTAGTTCCATAACCCAATTCTTTGGTTATTCATACCACGTACCAATCAATCAAGAAGCCACATTCTATCAAGTAAATATATGCAAGATTTGCATATACACATCAAGACTCTTTCAAGTTTATTACCATACACCTATATTGGTGTCAAGGCACGTACAAGATTTTATAATCTTATATTCAAGTCTTAATCCAATTATTTGGATGTTCAAGTCATGTACGAGATTTTATTGTCTTATACTTCAAGTTACTGTCTTATCTTAAGACATTCAAGACATTCAGGACATTCAATACATATACAAGATCTTATCATCTTATATCCAAGTTCTCAATCCATTTCTTTGGATGATTAAACATGTACACGAGTTAATTATCTTATACTTCAAGTTCAAGCTAGGAAGATGAATTATACATCTTTCACGAATTATTTTCCAATCCTTTTCTTAGGACATTCAAGCTCTAGACATTAGTTGGTGTCCCTAAGGTACACAAACATTGACTTCAAGACACATAAAAGAGTTATTACTCTTATATTCAAGTCATCACTTAATTATGATTCAAGTCCACATTTCATTTGTTCACAAAGGGACTATTTTCAGTACTAGAGTGTTCTACAACACTCATCTAGGTCATCTAGGGTAGTACCCTAAACCTAGACCAAGAATAATTCGAGTTCACTTTAAGTAAATGAGCTATACAACTTATACTTACAAGTTCATAATCCCTACATAGGATATTCAATCTCTAGTCATTGTTTTAATGCCCCTAAGGTGCACAATCATTGACTTCAAGACAAGCATAACACATAAGTGCTTGTTCATAGCACTTTTAAGACATATAAAAGAGTTATTCCTTTTATACTCAAATTCTCATTTTAATTTAATGAGTAATCATGTTCAAGACTCACTTCTGATACCCCTAAGGTATCACAACACTTGCTAGGACATCTTATCTTAAGGCTATATGCCTTAACAAGGGTTATTTCCAACTTATACAATCATGGAACAAGTTTTACAATTTTTCAGGACATATGGGCGGCCGCACAAAATGGTGTGGGCGGTCGCCCAAAATCAGGCTTTCCAAGAACAAAATACTTCAGATAGATGGGCGGTCGCCCAAGGCCAAAAAATGCCAAAATCCGAATTCTTTCCCAGGTTAAATAATTTTCCGTCCCAAACGTAGGAGTAACTTTTATTAACTCTTAGGCAATACCCAAAACATTATTTCAGGCTCAATTCATTTCTTTTACCGTCCCATAAATAATAGGACAATTTCCTTTTATTCCAATTTAATATTTCACCGTCCCCAAAAGTATAAGTACAATTTTATATTATACTAATATACCCATTTAGAGATACTTCCATTCATTTCCCCGTACCACAAATAATGGTACGATTTTTCTAATAATATTTAAACCAAGTTACTATTTTACCGTCTCACGAATAGGAGTATAAATTTCCTAACTTTCCCAGACACTTGCAAGTCTAATTCATTCTTGTTTTCAGTATACGTTTACTCCCTTTTTCCCAATTTTACAAGTATCACAAAAATTGCCCAAAACACAATTTTAACAAGAACAAGTAGCGGGAATAACATATATACATGTTATTACAAGTAAGGGGAAGCTAATAGCTTACCTAGTCAAAAATCAAGTTGACCCAAATAAATTTCTGATCGGCCTGGAACGCTCTATTCAACGCCACGAATATTTATCCGGGACCGGAATCACGAACAGAGGGATAATTAAACTCGAGGAGTCGAGAATAGGGTAAAACTGAACTCCCTATTATGGAACAGAGGAAAGAACGAGAAACTTTGAGAAAGAAATGAATTGCCTTTCTTTCTCAGGCAAACAACACAATTTATACTTGGAACTTTCCAAGAATTGCAACTAGGCCCCTCAAGTTCTAACTTCCTACAAAAAGGCCCCTTAGAGTCATAATTTCACAAATGACCCTAAAGTCAAAACTAGACATTTAACCACCTTAATATTCTAAAGCAGTTAATAAATTAATTAAATTAAAACTAGCACATAATATGCAAGTTCAAGCATTTAAGCAAGCACGTCAAGAATTTAACAAATACGTTAAATATTTAACGAGATTAAGGATGGGCGTTACAACATACCTATAAAACACTTAGAACCATATCACATACATATAAAACACTTAGAACCATGTCACACACCAATAAAAACACTTAGAACCATATCACATACTATAAAAACACCTGGAACCATGTCACATACCAATTAAAACACTTAGAACCACGTCACATACCTATAAAAACACTGAGAGACATGTCACATGCACATAAAAACACTTATAAACATATCACATACCTCTAAAAACATTGAGAGCCATGACACAAACCTATAAAAACACTGAGAGTCATGCCGCAGACTTATAAAAAACTCTAAGATACATGTCACAAACCTATAAAAATATTGAGAGTCATATCTCCGACTTGTAAAAACACTAAGATACATGTCACATACATATAAAAACACTGAGAGCTATGTCACAGACCTATAAAAATACTGAGACAAGTGTCTCAGACCTATAAAAACACTGTGAGATATATCTCAAATCTATAAAAACACTGAGAGACGTGTCTCAGACCTCTAAAAACACTGAGAGACGTATCTCAGACCTATAAAACACTGAGAGACATGTCACATACGTATAAAAACACTGAGAGACGTGTCGCAGACCTATAAAAACACTGAGAGACATGTCACATACGTATAAAAAACACTTAGAACTATTTCGTAAACCTTTAAAACACTCAGAAACGTGTCGCAGACCTATAACAATACTGACAGACATGTCACATACTTATAAAAACACTGAGAGACATGTCGCAGACCTATAAAAATAGCGAGAGGTAAGTCACATACCTATAAAAACACTGAGAGCCATGTCGCATATCTATAAAAACACTAAGAGACATGTTGCAGACCTATAGCCATGTCTTACGCCTGTTAAAACACTGAGAGCCATGTCGTAGACCAATAAAAACATTGATATTCATGTCTCAAACATATAAAAACATTGAGAGTCATGTCTCTGACTTATAAAAACACTGAGATACATGTCACATACATATAAAACACTGAGAGCTATGTCACAGACCTATAAAAATACTGAGACAAGTGTCTCAGACCTATAAAAACACTGAGAGTCATATCTCAAACCTATTAAAACACTGAGAGACGTGTTTCAGACCTATCAAAACACTGAGAGACGTGTCTCATGTTGGGTTTTATGCAAACATGCGCAGCGGAATGAAACCCAAAAGCCTAGATCCGATCACGATGATTAAATTAATATGGAGATGAATTTAGAACACTAACCGTGACGGAGCTTTAAAATTCTGAGATCTTCAATCTTTGTTCTTCGCGCTTCTTCGAATCACGAACGTAGGAACGACCGCAAAACTTGGATCACGAACTTTGAAGGAGTTGATGCCAACGCCCTCTATGTTTATCCACACGCGAACGAATTTCAAGAACGATTCTTGAACCAGATTGCTAGACCCAATAGAAACTCTTTCTACTTTGAAGGCTATATGGAAAATCAATGTTCTTGTTCTTGAGGAAGAAGAAGAACTTGTTTTTCTCTCTCTCGGAGGCTATCTAATTGATATGGAATCAAATCATACTGATTAGGTCGTTGTTAGAGGTTTATATACTTATTAGTCCTAAACCGTTTAGGAGAAATAGGTTAAAACCCGTCACAACACGAAATCAGTTTTTGGGCCCGAACAGGGCCTGCTCGGCCGAGTCCTTTAAGGTGCTCGGCCGAGCACCTTTGCTCCAGAAAATCTGACCTTCTGATTTCCCATGCTCGGCCGAGTCATATGAGGTGCTCGGCCGAGCACCACAAGAATTCCGATTTTAGCCTTTTAAACAATTCGTCCTTTTGTGTGTGACCCCATAGGATTATATTAAGTTGGCAATGAGCCCAAACACATTTGTGCTCATAAATCATGAGCGGACTCTAGCAAGCCATCATGACTACCCAATTAATATAACTTGTATAAGTTCGTGAATCCTTTATAGAACATATTACAATCTCTTTGTTTCACGATGTCTATTGAACGTAAGCCATGGTCAATGGTCAACTTACAATGTTCAATGCTTTCTCGATCCAGAATGTATTGATAGTACAAATCTTATTTGAGCACGGCCATGCATTTCATCAACACCATTCTTCGAGTGGCCAAAGCTTGACATCTCTCTCTTACGAGGAACAAATCCCTTCTTGATTTATTACCTTTCCCTACATGAATCCGATTACGCCAATCACATTCTTTATAGCTACCCGATTAGGGGTAACGTTTGAATATGTCAAACGTAATGTTCATCGAGTGGAAGACTGTGATAATCTCAGGTCTAAAGATTCCAGTAATATAACTATATGAGACTTAATTATGACATTGTGACCATGACATAAATCTCATATGGGTCAGTCCAGTATTTGGTCTCCAACTAATACCCATAAGTTTAATTGTATCCCATACACCATAATCATCATATGATTATCCATTAAACTTATACTAACAATTAATCATAATTATCAGGGACGGGGATTATTATAATAAACATGCAAAGGATATAATAATCAAACATTCAATATCTTTAATATATAAATAACATTAATCGTTTTACAAAACGTGCCTAGAGCATACAACACCAACAATCTCCCACTTGCACTAGGCCTAATTAATGTATCGAATACCCATAGACCTAACATGACCATCATGCTTTGCTTGTGGAAGACCCTTTGTCAATGGGTCGGCAATGTTATCATCAGTTGGTACTCTGCATACATTCACGTCACCTCTGTTAATGATTTCTCGAATGACATGGTAACGCCTAAGTATGTGTTTGGACTTCTGATGGTTTCTTGGTTCCCTTGCTTGAGAAATAGCACCATTATTAGCACAATAAAGGTCTATTGGATCAGCAATGCTAGGAACTACCTCTAGTTCAGTTATGAACTTCTTGATCCAAACAGCTTCTTTAGCAGCATCGGATGCAGCAATATACTCAGCTTCCGTTGTAGAATCAGCGACAGTACTTTGCTTAGAACTCTTCCAGCTAACAGCACCTCCATTAAGCACAAATACAAATCCAGATTGCGATCTAAAATCATCCTTGTCGGTTTGGAAGCTTGCATCTGTGTAACCACTTACAACAAGATCACCTTCCACACCTCCATACACCAAGAACGAATCTTTAGTCCTTCGCAAGTACTTAAGAATCGTCTTGACTGCAATCCAATGATTTTCACCAGGATTTGATTGATATCTACTCGTCATGCTCAAAGCATACGAGACATCGGGTCTAGTACATATCATGGCATACATGATTGATCCAATTGCGGAAGCATATGGAATCCCAATCATTCTCTTACGCTCATCAGTTGTCTTAGGACACTGATTCTTGCTTAGAGTTATGCCATGTCCCACTGGCAAATTTCCTCTCTTAGAGTTTTCCATGCAGAATCTCTTAAGAACTTTGTCAATATATGTATCTTGACTTAAACCAACCAATTTCTTGGATCTATCACGATAGATCCTAATGCCAAGGATATAAGCGGCTTCTCCCATATCTTTCATAGAGAAACACTTTCCTAACCAAGTCTTTACAGACTGTAGTGCGGGAATGTCGTTTCTTATGATCAATATGTCATCTACATATAGTACCAGAAATAATACTACGCTCCCACTAATCTTCTTGTAAACGCAAGGTTCATCTTCGTTCTTGATGAAGCCAAACTCTTTGACCGATTCATCAAATCAAAGATTCCAACTCCTAGAGGCTTGCTTCAATCCATAAATGGATCGTTGCAATTTGCATACTTTGTTAGAATTTTCTGGAATTACAAAACCTTCAGGTTGTGTCATGTAAACATCCTCAAGCAAGTTCCCGTTAAGGAACGCTGTTTTGACATCCATTTGCCATATCTCATAGTCAAAATATGCGGCTATGGCAAGTAAAATTCTTATAGACTTGATCATTGCTACGGGCGAAAAGGTTTCATCATAGTCGATATCATGAATCTGCCTATAGCCTTTCGCTACAAGTCTAGCTTTATAAGTATGCACCTTTCCATCCATGTCAGTTTTCCTTTTGAAAACCCATTTGCATCCTATGGTTTTTACACCTTCGGGCGCATCAATCAAGTTCCAAACTTGATTATCATACATGGATTTAATTTCAGATTCCATGGCTCCAAGCCATTTATCTGAATCAGGAGCGGACATCGCTTCTTGGTAGGAAGTAGGTTCGTCATCAACTATGACTTCTACTTCATTGCTATCCGTCATGAGAAATCCATATCTCTCAGGTTCAGATCGCACCCTACCAGTCCTGCGAGGAACTTGAGTATTCTGAGTAGGTTCCACAACTATTTGTGAAACTTGTTCAGATCCAACATTTTGTTCCATGTAATTTTCGGGTTCTCGAATTTCTTCGAGATTAATTTTACTCCCACTAATTTCTTTGGAGAGAAACTCTTTCTCTAGAAAGGTACCATGACGGGCAACAAACACTTTGTTTTCCGTGCGGTTGTAAAAGTAATAACCCTTAGTTTCCTTAGGGTAACCAACGAAAATACATTTATCAGATTTAGGTGTGAGTTTGTCAGATATGAGCTTCTTAACAAATGCTTCACAACCCCAAATCTTCATGAAAGACAAACTAGGTTTTCTTCCAGTCCACATCTCATGTGGAGTCTTTGGAACAGATTTTGTTGGAACATTATTTAGTGTTAGTGCAGCAGTTTCTAGTGCATGTCCCCAAAAGGTTAAAGGAAGATCAACTTGACTCATCATGGAGCGGACCATATCCAATAAAGTCCTATTTCTCCGTTCGGACACACCATTCCATTGTGGTGTCCCAGGTGGAGTTAATTGTGAAACAATTCCACAATCTTTCAGATGATTGTCAAATTCTTGGCTTAAATATTCTCCACCACGATCTGATCGAAGTGCTTTAATAGTTTTGCCAAGTTGATTTTGTACTTCATTTTGAAATATTCTAAATATCTCAAAAGATTCACTTTTATGTTTCATTAAGTAGACATAGCCATATCTACTAAAATCATCAGTAAAAGTTATGAAGTATTGATATCCTCCCCTAGCACTGCAACTCATTGGTCCACACACATCAGTATGTATGAGGGCCAATAAGTCATTAGCCCTTTCACTACTCTTAGTAAAAGGTGCCTTAGTCATCTTTCCAAGTAAACATGACTCACAAGTTTCATATGATTCAAAATCATGTGAATCTAGAAGTCCGTCCCCATGGAGTTTTGAGATACGCTTCTCATTAATATGACCAAGACGGCAATGCCACAAATAAGTATGATTTACATCATTAGGTTTGGATTTCTTATTTATATTATAAACATTCTCATTATTCCCACTTTCAACATCAAGAACATAAAGGCCATTAAATGAACATGCAGTACAATAAAGCATATCATTTAAATAAATATAAAACTTCTTATTTTCAATAAGAAACTTAAAACCTTCATTATCCAAACAAGAAATTGAAATAATATTTCTACTTAAATCCGGAACGTAATAACAATTGTTCAAAACAAGAATTAATCCGCTAGGTAAAATGACATCATATGTTCCTACGGCTAATGCAGCAACTCTTGCTCCATTCCCCACGCGTAGGTCCACTTCGCCATCTTTAAGTAGCCTTCTATTCCTTAGTCCCTGCACATTTAAAAAATGTGAGATCCACATCCAGTATCTAATACCCAGGAGCTAGAAGTAGAAAGTAGAATATCTATAACATAGATACCTGAAGTAGATGCAGTCCCACCGCTCTTCTTCTTCTTTAACTCTTCCTTGTAAACCTTGCAATTTCGTTTCCAATGTCCAATCTCATTGCAGTGGAAACAAATTGCATCCTTTTGGGAAGCAGGTTTAGCCACATTAGCTTTGGCAACAATTGCCTTGCTAATCTTGGGTTTGACAACTTTTGCCTTACCCTTTCCTTTGCCTTTTTGGCCATTTCCTTCCTTAGACACAATGAGTACAGGAGCGGTCTCTTTACCGATTTTCTTTTCTGCCTGCTTAAGCATCCCATGCAATTCAGACATAGTCTTATCCATCCCTTGCATATTAAAGTTCATGACGAACTGATTATAGCTTTTGGGCAATGAATTAAGAATAAAATCGGTAGCCAACTCAATCTCAATTGGATGGCCAAGCCTTTCTAGTTTCTCAAAGTAAGCCTTCATTTTCAAAACATGAGGGCTCACAGACTGTCCTTCGCTCATCTTGCATGAGACTAGGGCAGCTATGGTGTCGAACCTCTCTTGCCTTGCTTGTTCTTGGAACATATCTTTCAATGTAGCAGCAAGGTCAAATGCTTCCAAGTGTTCAAGAATCTTCTGAAGTTCTGAACACATGGCCGCAAGCATAAGACAACCCACCTCACGAGAATCATTCACATGTTTCTTGTAGGCGTTTCTCTCATCCTTGGGTGCATTAGAAGCAGGTTCTTCTTCAGGAACGGGCTCATCAAGAATATAGAGCTTATCCTCATGCTTTAGAACAATTCTAAGGCTACGGATCCAATCCGTATAGTTAGCTCCATCTTCTTGAAGTTTCTCCTTCTCAAGGATAGATCGCAGTGATAAATTTGTATTCTGAGCCATTATCTACAATTATGCAAACATATAATTAAATATAAGTACCAACTTAATTAAAGATATTAAATTAATAGTATTTTACAAATACTCCCACTAAATTATATAACCTTCATATACATCCAATGTATAATATAATTTGAATGGGCTAAGATCCATATTTCACTTAACTTTGAGTCGGCTAGGGCACGACTGCTCAAAATAAGTTATTTAGGTAGACAACTCATTGTCAATCATATCGTATATGACTCTTAGATCTTTTATGAGATTTTAGATATCGTATATCTAACATGTTTTAATCTCATCTGTGCCTTAGGCCCAAAACTGTTTTGATAGCCTAATTAAGTTAAACCATTTTAAACGTATAGGAATCACTGTTTCCTCATCTTGCTCATAAATGGATAGAATCAATGCACCTACGCTAGGGCGTAACCCACACAAAACTACCCACGTACTCACAAGTGTTTTAATCATGGATTGACACGGAACTTAAATTTTTTAAAGAAGGTTCATGACATATAGCATGGTCAATGTTTATAGTCACATAATATAAACACATAAAGCAACGGTTAATAATTTAACTAATCTCATTAATTAAATTAAGATTTCATGTGATTGATTTATGGAGATAAATTCTTTAACACATTATTGAGAGCACGATTGTACGGTCGAAACTAAGCCAGAAGGCATCCACAATCCCGTACCAAATTTAGAAACTAGAAGGAACAACTATGTAAGGTCGAAACTAAGCCAAAAGGCATCCACAATCCCTTACATAAAGTAACTCGATTCTAAATTCTTTTGTCCCATCAATTCATTACTTTGACCTTGACATTTGTTTTCAGAAACACGGTTTCTCAAACCAGCCATCTGACAAACAAATTCAATCCAAAGTGATTTTAAACAAGCCATTTAATTTCAGGAAACACGGTTTCTTAAACCAGCCATCTGAAAAACAAATTCTGTCCAAAATCAACCTGCTCGGCCGAGTCCTTTGAGGTGCTCGGCCGAGCGCCTCTGTGTTCCAGAAAACCCTTTGCCTCTGACGACTCTGCTCGGCCGAGTCTTATAGACTGCTCGGCCGAGCACCACGAACAGAACAGTTCTTCTTGTCGAATTTTAATTCTAAGATTGCTTTCCCGATTCACTTAGGATTTGGTGTTCATAATGATCATATCATCATGTTCATCAAAACCTTGAATAAACGATTTATTCATGAATCAAAGATCATCAACAAATCAATCCAATTAATTTTTGATAATCTAAAGGAACATAATAATCAAATTATTATTGCAATCGTAGATCCCACATAACGTTTTTAAACGGTGCGATTTTATGATTTCAATATATCTCATATACAAACATAAAACTCAGATCACATAAAACATCTTGAATCCAAATTCACATAGCATGCCAAAACATATAATCCAATTATATCATTAACATGTTATTATTAAAATAATCATGATGAACGGGGCTCTGATACCACTGTTGGGTTTTATGCAAACATGCGCAGCGGAATGAAACCCAAAAGCCTAGATCTGATCACGATGATTAAATTAATATGGAGATGAATTTAGAACACTAACCGTGACGGAGCTTTAAAATTCTGAGATCTTCAATCTTTGTTCTTCGCGCTTCTTCGAATCACGAACGTAGGAACGACCGCAAAACTTGGATCACGAACTTTGAAGGAGTTGATGCCAACGCCCTCTATGTTTATCCACACGCGAACGAATTTCAAGAACGATTCTTGAACCAGATTGCTAGACCCAATAGAAACTCTTTCTACTTTGAAGGCTATATGGAAAATCAATGTTCTTGTTCTTGAGGAAGAAGAAGAACTTGTTTTTCTCTCTCTCGGAGGCTATCTAATTGATATGGAATCAAATCATACTGATTAGGTCGTTGTTAGAGGTTTATATACTTATTAGTCCTAAACCGTTTAGGAGAAATAGGTTAAAACCCGTCACAACACGAAATCAGTTTTTGGGCCCGAACAGGGCCTGCTCGGCCGAGTCCTTTAAGGTGCTCGGCCGAGCACCTTTGCTCCAGAAAATCTGACCTTCTGATTTCCCATGCTCGGCCGAGTCATATGAGGTGCTCGGCCGAGCACCACAAGAATTCCGATTTTAGCCTTTTAAACAATTCGTCCTTTTGTGTGTGACCCCATAGGATTATATTAAGTTGGCAATGAGCCCAAACACATTTGTGCTCATAAATCATGAGCGGACTCTAGCAAGCCATCATGACTACCCAATTAATATAACTTGTATAAGTTCGTGAATCCTTTATAGAACATATTACAATCTCTTTGTTTCACGATGTCTATTGAACGTAAGCCATGGTCAATGGTCAACTTACAATGTTCAATGCTTTCTCGATCCAGAATGTATTGATAGTACAAATCTTATTTGAGCACGGCCATGCATTTCATCAACACCATTCTTCGAGTGGCCAAAGCTTGACATCTCTCTCTTACGAGGAACAAATCCCTTCTTGATTTATTACCTTTCCCTACATGAATCCGATTACGCCAATCACATTCTTTATAGCTACCCGATTAGGGGTAACGTTTGAATATGTCAAACGTAATGTTCATCGAGTGGAAGACTGTGATAATCTCAGGTCTAAAGATTCCAGTAATATAACTATATGAGACTTAATTATGACATTGTGACCATGACATAAATCTCATATGGGTCAGTCCAGTATTTGGTCTCCAACTAATACCCATAAGTTTAATTGTATCCCATACACCATAATCATCATATGATTATCCATTAAACTTATACTAACAATTAATCATAATTATCAGGGACGGGGATTATTATAATAAACATGCAAAGGATATAATAATCAAACATTCAATATCTTTAATATATAAATAACATTAATCGTTTTACAAAACGTGCCTAGAGCATACAACACCAACATCTCAGACCTATAAAAACACTGAGAGACATATCTCAGACCTATAAAAACACTGAGAGATGTGTCGCAGACCTATGAAAACACTGAGAGACATGTCACAGACCTATAAAAACACTTAGAACTATGTCGCAAACCTATAAAAACATTGAGAAACGTATCGCAGACCTATAACAATACTGAGAGACATGTCACATACCTATAAAAACACTAAGAGACATATCGCATACATATAAAAATAGTGAGAGACAAGTCGCATACCTATAAAATCACTGAGAGCCATGTCACAGATCTATAAAAACACCAAAAGCAACCTTTAGCAAAAAATGTCCACGTGACGAATCTATATCCCTCCGCCTCAGCTTTTAATATACTCCCTCCGTCCCACTCGAATTATGACAATTTTCTATTTCGGTGTCCCATTCGAATTAGGACAACCCAGAAATGGAAGTGCTTTATTTAATAGGACCCACATTCACACTCACAACAACTTTTCATTCGTTATTCTCTACCCCACTTTTTCTCTCTTACTTCATTTTTCATACTCACAACACCTGCTCCATTAACACTTTTTCCTTAATCCCCATGCCCAACCTAAAAATCTTAATTCGGGTGGGACAGAGGGAGTATATAGATTTTGTATCGTTCATTTTGTGATCCAATAGTTTATATGTTTGAATAGGCTTATTATGGGTCAGACCTATTAACTAAAAACCGCTAAATCATAGTAATTAATACATCATGTGGTAAATAAATTGGTTGCACGTGAGACTCGACTCGACTCGACTCGACTCTTCTTTTTTGGTTTTACAAAACTTTGGAATAATCTCTAGTATGAAATCTTAAATTAAGTACCAAATTGGCCTATTGTGAATTCAAACCACACTCATTGAACAACCACTATGAAACTAACTAGGGTCAACTTTCTAATCCATGGTTAATGGAATCTTTCTTGTGCATATTATTCTGATCTTTTACTCCTTTTTCTTATTCATTTTCCTTTCTGAAAAGTGACCATTTCAAGCCAATATTGAATAAAAAAATTACACTACACTAAATTAAAAAATGGGCAATGCTAGGCTTACAAAAAAAGGTTACAAAATGAAGGATACAAGATGTGGTGGTGATATTTTATTGGCCACATCGATAGTGTACCCGACACACTTTAATTAAAAACACCAATACAATTATGACACTTCATTTTATAAGCCATATTTTGTAGCCATTTCTTGTAACTTTATTACTCTCTCTGTCCTAAAATATATGTAGTTTAAAGGGTTGAAATTTGTCCTAAAATGTTTGTAGTTTTGCTTTTATCTAGACATCTTTGACATTGTTTGTCAAATATACCCTTATTTATGATGATAGTTGTTATTGTAAAAGCATTTAATTATTTTGGTACTTGAAATATTTCAAGGGTAATTTAGTCCATTAGACATGCATTGATTGCTTTTTTTAATTTGTGTGAAAATCCTAGAACTACAAGTATTTTGGGACGGATGGAGTATTTCCCTTAAAAAATAGATAAAAAAAAACTAAATTAATTACTAATTAGTACTATCCATATGGGGGCGGGGGGCAGCCATAATGACCAGGTTCAGCCACAGCCGAGCCCTCAGATATTTACCCACTACTTGAAACTGAAGTCGCTGCCCGAACTGCCAAATTCCCCTGCGAAGAGATTACTCGCTTCCCTTCTTTCTCTCACACACTCTCTAGCTCTGTTTCTCTCTCTTCACTCTTCGATCATATCTACAGCTATCAGCGCTCGAGTTCGTCCACGACCCCGATCGGACGGTCCAGAATGAACGGCGTGTCAGATCTCGTTTTTCTGAGGTTTTAGACCCTCCAATCTCTAGATCTGCTCCTTCCGTCTTCAAATCTTTGCTCTAGGTCAGATTCTCTTCGTTTTTTAAACTAATTTCCAATTTCCGGTAATTATAAAATTCTCATCATCGTGTTTCAATTTGAGTTTGATCTGCAATTCGTCGGAATCTAAACTGAATTCGAATCTGGAAGTTTGAATTGCTATTTTGCTTCTCGTTTTCATGTAGATTTGGTACTTTGCCGGCGGAGAAGAGAAGGATTATAATAGATCGAGCAACGGTATGGTGGAACGCCGGTGTTGGAAGGAGTGATTGATGAACAGTGCCGGAGAAGAAGGGGTGAACGACGACGGAGGGAGGGGTGACCGGCGCCTTGGATGAAGGGGAATGGGAGGGGTTAGAGAGAAAGTGTGTGTAGTAAATGAGAGGGGAGAGGGTTCACGTGTTTTAGGGTTGGGTAGGAGGGGTAATTTCGGGATTAAAATATTTTATTAAAAAACCAGTGGACCTAATGGAAATAAGCTTTCCATTTAGTGGATCCGAAAGAAATAAACAAAATTGTTTGTCCAATTTCAAAAAATTGTTTTGTTTAGAGGACTTTTGAGAAATTTTTCCTTGTTATTTTGAGATTAATCGTTTACTTAGTTATGTGAATGGTTTGTGGGTCCATTTACCTTTTAATGAGTCGTCATTAATGAGTAAGATTAAGATTAATTCATCATATAAAGATATAGCAATCAAGCGAAAATGGTGAATAAGACAATTTTCATGAAATTGATATATGCAAGCTTATGTCTCAAGTCTAGAGAGAAAAGAAAAGAAATAAAGACCCTTTTATTGGAACTAAAAGATTTAAACTGACTAGTCCGGGGGTGGACTTTTACTTAAAGAAACAAAAATCGTCCAAGGTGGACTTTTGACTAAGGACACTCTAGAACCTATGAAGACTGAGTGGCCCTTTTCTTTTCTTTTATTTAAAGGAGGTAGCCCCAATTTCCTCTTTTGCCCATGCCCATGTATTCCGTTGGCGGGTGATGGCTCCGCTGTCAATGAGGCTTTGAATCTTTCTCCTCAATTGGAAGCAATCTTCGGTGTCATGCCCAATGTACTGGTGGTATTGGCAGTGTTTGGAGGGATCCAAGCCTTGCTTCACCCTACTTGGTTCATAGTTGAACAAAGGAGACAACTTGCCGGCTTGAACTAGACTTTCGAAGAGTTTGGCTAACAGCATACCCAAGTCATTGTACTCGCGCTCGTCCTTCCTTTCACGAACTGTCTTTGAGGGTGATTTAGGTACCGGTACCCTTGTTGATGAGTAGTCATAGGAGGCATCCCGATGGGGAAAGTCTGTGGCGGCCCGTACATTTGAGGAGCGTGCGGGTGTTGACATTGAGCACGAGGGAGAAATCGGCTGAGGTAATCATAAACGCCACGAATGTCAGACAAATGGCGCCTCTCGATATCTCTTAGGGTCTTATGCATCTCCTTCTGAAAGTGTGTTGCTTGCTCGTTGAGAATGGCCTTAAAGTGGATTGCTTGTTCATCGAGGATGGCTTCGAAGTGGGATGCTTGCTTACTGAGAGCAGTACCGGTGTAGAGGATTGTCTCGGGATCGTGGGTAGCAGCTTCAGTTGCAACTTCGATGTTCCTTGCAGCCGACATGATGCAGAACTCTAGTCATGAAAGAATTAACCCTCTTAGTTGAATTAAATTAGATTCGTATTTAATGATAAGGCATCGTTATAAAATCACTTTTGGAAAAGAGTCGGTCTCCACATTTTTGAAATGCATTTTGGTAAAAAATTGAAAGTTTGATCGGGCCAAAGTTGCCTACGTTCCCCTTATCATGAGGGAGAGGTCCCACACAATAAGAGGCTCAGGTCTTCGTAGTTCGAATCAAGTTAGACTTTTAAAAAGAGGTGAGAGATGACCACAGGGGCCAAAAAAGAGGGAGATGACTCGGTCCTTGGTCAAGCATGGGTGAGGAAGACCTATAGGAATCGGGTAAGGTTTGACTTAAGGTTTGACCTAAATTTGACCTAAGGTTTGACCTAAGGTTTGAGACAAGAAATGGTTCAAGCTAGAATGCGTCGATGATGGTGGGTTGACCTAGATGGGTAAAGGATAGGCCGACCTAAATGAGAAGGGTTGGATTGACCTATATGGTGAATGAATCAAGATAGCGGGTTGCCTATGGGATGATCTAAGCGGGATAGACATGGTTTGACCTAAGCGAGTCTAAGGTTGACCTATTCGGGTTGGTGGACCAAGGAATGTTGGAGATTGACCTAGATGGATCCAAGATAGGTAAGTCGACCTAAGCGGGTCGCGGGTTGACCTAGATGGGTCAGGATTGACCTAGTTGAAGGTCGGTAGATAGATTCAAGACGGGTAAGTTGACTTAAATGGGTCAAGGATGGTGTGTGGACCTAAACGGGTTGACCTAGGTTGGTCTGGACGATGGTGGGTCAAATAATGACCTAGGTGGGTCAAGATGACGGTTTGACCTAAGCGGGTTAGGACCAAAGGTAATTGGGTTCACCTATGGAATCAAAGATTGACCTAAGAGGTCGAAAACGGATAAGGTTGGCCTAGGAGTCCAAGTTTGACCTAAGAGGTCGAAGGTGATTGGGTTGACCTAGGAGGTCAAGGGTTGACCTAAGAGGTCGGAGGTGATAAGGTTGACCTAGGAGGTCAAGGTTGACCTAAGAGGTAGAAGGCGGATGAGGTTGACCTAGGGGGTCAAGGGTAGACCTAAGAGGTCAAAGATGATAAAGTTTACCTGACACGCCCCAAGTCCCGGGATCCCCTAATAGAACCTCGAACCTGGTGCGCGTAGCTAATAAGAAACAAGAAACTAACGGAAAACAGGAATAATACCTGTTAAAAACAAAACTGACATGATATATATACTCAAGAGTAGGGAGCTAAGATAGCTCACACGAGTTCTAGACCAAGAAAATTAAAACCAAAATGGTTACATACAGCGGAAGACATGCCTAGCAAATAAGCTGGCAACAAGAACTGTCTAGGGACAACAAATACTACCCCAATACAAGCCCAGAGTTTAATTAACTCATACAAGATCGTCCTTACCAAACATAAAAGGACACTAACTTCGAACAAGAATATCCTGCTGAGTAAATTCCCAGCTAAGTCGAGCCTCACTGCGTACTATCCCCTGCTTTCCTGGGGGGGGGGAAACAATTAAACAAATAAAGGGTGAGATAAATCTCAGTAAGCTATTAACATGCAACTATATGTCATGTTATCATGTAATACAAGTAGATACTCAACTAAACATATATCAAGTATCATCAAGTAACAAGTATAGGAGAGGCTAAGCCAACTCAACAAGTAATCAAGCTCAAGATATGATTAGGTAACAAGTAGTCAAGTAGTGCGAGAGGCTAAACCAGCTCACAAGATGCACATAGGCCTATCACGCATTGTACCTGAATCCTTCCTTATTCCTCCCAATAATACCATTTGTTGTCGATGCTTTTCTAGCTGAGGACAACCAAGAACAGGAACAAGAGACTGCTGTGCAGTATATAAGAAGACCTGGTAACCAGTGTCATCCACAATAACAAGATCCACGTGGTGTTCGGGACGGGAGTTAGCATTCACTTAGGTCAGGCTTATTGCTCCAACCAAGGAAGCTATGCCCTTACTATGGCCAGTAGTAAGGGGTCGGGCGGAAATACATAGGGACCCGATTGTCACTTAAACCCCAGCTCTCGCGACAAGCGTGAACCTATATATTTTCGAACAAGCAAGGAGAAACCAGCTGGACTCACCAAGAATGCACAAGTAGATATTTACTTGAACTACGAGAACAGAACTCAGTCCCTTATTAGTGGACTATTCTTTATGCACCATGTAATTATGTATCATGTGCTCACTAGAATATGCACCATGTAATTATGTATCATGTGCTCACGAGAATATAAGTACACGTACTCAATTATTGTGAATACCAATCAAGTTTAACTATGGCACATAAGTGTCCATATAACACGATCAATCCAAGTAAGAGTCCATTAATAACAGACTTCAGTCAAGTAGTAGGGTATATCACTTTGTCACATGTCAAGTTTGCACGTACATATTCATATCACGTTTAACACATTAAAGTGTCTACCACGATACCCTTACTATCAAATAGAGCTCAATACATTATACTCTAAACACGTAGTACAATAGGTCATATTGTACCTAGACACAGTCATACTTCACGTATATGTATCGTTAATAATCGAATACATTTTCTAACACATTTTGTGTTCTGTAATCATTCTTATTAATTTAAATCGTAGTATTCACGATTATATGAATTATCTTAATATTACACTAGTCCCTATTTTCTTTAGGAACCATTTCCAGACAAGATATCTTCTTTATATTTTATATACTTCATTGAGTATATACACGATTAAAAACTAAATCATTTACACTTTAGTGCTTATTTATAGCACTTCAATATACATGTATCAAGTTCAAGTATGTAGTAGAGTTAATCATTCTCTATCTAGTTCCATAACCCAATTATTTGGTTATTCATACCATGTACCAATCAATCAAGAAGCCACATTCTATCAAGTAAATATATGCAAGATTTGCATATACACATCACGACTCTTTCAAGTTTGTTACCATACACCTATATTGGTGTCAAGGCACGTACAAGATTTTATAATCTTATATTCAAATCTTAATCCAATTATTTGGATGTTCAAGTCATGTACAAGATTTTATTGTCTTATACTTCAAGTTATTGTCTCAACTTAAGACATTCAAGACATTCAAGACATATACAAGATTTTTATCATCTTATATCCAAGTTCTCAATCCATTTCTTTGGATGGTTAAACATGTACAAGAGTTAAACATCTTATACTTCGAGTTCAAGCTAGGTAGATGAATTATACATCTTTCACGTACTATTTTCCAAATCCTTTTCTTAGGACATTCAAGACATTAGTTGGTGTCCCTAAGGTACAAAACCATTAACTTCAAGACACATAAAAGAGTTACTACTCTTATATCCAAGTTATCATTTAATTATGATTCAAGTTCACATTTCATTCGTTCACAAAGGGACTATTTTCCAGTACTAGAGTGTTCTACAACACTCATCTAGCCATCTAGGGTAATACCCTAAACCTAGACCAAGAATAATCGAGTTCAAATTAAGTAAATGAGCTAGACAACTCATACTTACGAGTTCTTAATCCCCTACATAGGATATTCAATCTCAAGTCATTGTTTTAATGCCCATAAGGTGCACAATCATTGGCTTCAAGACAAGCATAACACATAAGTGCTTGTTCATAGCACTTTCAAGACATATACAAGAGTTGTTACTCTTATACTTAAGTTCTCTTTGAGTTCTATAAGTGTCCATGTACAAGACTAAGTTCTCATTTTAATTAAATGAGTATTCATGTTCAAAACTCACTTCTGATACCCCTAAGGTATCACAATACTTACTAGGACATCTTATCCTAAGGCTATATGCCTTAACAAGGGTTATTCCAACTTATACAATCATTAAACAAGTTTTACAATTTTCAGGACATATGGGCGGCCGCACAAAATGGTGTGGGCGGTCGCCCAAAATCAGGCTTTCCAAGAACAAAATACTTCAGATAGATGGGCGGTCGCCCAGCCCAAAAGGGCGGTCGCCCAAGGCCCAAAAATGCCAAAATCCGAATTCTTTCCCAGGTAAATAATTTTCCGTCCCAAGCGTAGGAGTATAATTTTTATCAATATATTATCAAACCCAGGAGTATAATAACAAGCTAAATAAATCACTCATTTAATTATACTTTCTTATTTTAACAGAGACTTTTATACTTATAAATTCTCCGTCCCAAATGTAGGAGTATAAAACCCACTAACACTTTCTAACATTCAAGAGTGCATTTAACATGCCCAGAACACTTCTATAGGGGACACTTTATTAATTTATCCCCGTCCCATAAGTAATAGAATAATCTTCTTTTATTCCCAATTAAATATTTCACCGTCCCCAAAAGTATAAGTACAATTTTATATTATACTACTATACCCATTTAGGGATATTCCATTCATTTCCCCGTACCACAAATAATGGTACAATTTTTCTAATAATATTTAAATCGAGTTACTATTTTACCGTCTCACGAATATGAGTAACTTTTCTATACTTTTCTTTTAACACCAAACCCAGTAGCCTATTTTTCCAAGTTTCCTTCATATGTATGCATACGCAGTATATTTATACTCCCTTCGTCCCAAAATTACAAGTATCACAAAAATTGCTCAAAACACCATTTTAACAAGAACAAGTAGCGGGAATAACATATATGCATGTTATTACAAGTAAGGGGGAGTCAATAACTTACTTAGTAAAAAATCAAGTTGACCCAAATTAGTTTCTGATCGGTCTGGAACGCTCTATTCAACGCCACGAATATTATCGGGACCGGAATCACGAACAGAGAGATAATTAATCGCGAGGAGTCGAGAATAGGGTAAAATTGAACTCCCTTCTATGGAACAGAGGAAGCAACGAGAAGACTTGAAAGAAAAATGCTTCTCTGAGAAGAAGCAACACTTTATATACATTCAAGTTTCAAAAATTGCCCTTTGGCCCCTCAAGTTCTAACTTTGACAAAAAGGCCCCTAAACTTTCAACTTTGACATTTAACCACCTTAATTTTCTAAAGCAATTAAATAATTAACTCAAATAAAATAACATATAAATATGCTAGTCAAGAATTTAACAAGCAAGTCAAAAATTAACAAATAAGTCAAATATTTAACGAAATTAAGGATGGGCATTACATTACCTAGGGGGTTAAATGTGATAAGGTTGTCCTAAGAGGTCAAGGGTTGACCTAAGAGGTCGAAGGTAGATAAGTTTGACCTAGGGGGGTCAAAGTTGATAAGGTTGACCTAAGGGGTTAGAGGTGATAAGGTTGACCTAGGTGGTCAAGGGTGGAGGTGATAAGGTTGACCTAGGAGGTCAAGGGTTGACTTAAGAGGTCGGAGGCGGATAAAGTTGACCTAGGCGGTCAAGGGTTGACCTAAGAGGTCGAGGGGTGACCTAAGAGGTCGAGGGTGATAAGGTTGACCTAGGAGGTCAAGGGTAGACCTAATAGGTCAAAGGCGGATAAAGTTGACTTAGGCGGTCAATGGTAGACCTAAGAGGTCAAAGGCGGATGAGGTTGACCTAGGCAGTCAACGGTTGACCTAAGAGGTCAAAGGTGGATGAGGTTGACCTAGGCGGTCAAGGGTTAACCTAAGAGGTCAAAGGTGGATGAGGTTGACCTATGGGGTCAAAGGTTGACCTAAGAGGTCGAGGGTGATAGGGTTGACCAAAGAGGTCAAAGGTTGACCTAAGAGGTCAAAGGTGATAATGTTGTCCTAAGAGGCCAAAGGATGGTGGGATTTTGACCATAGCGGGTCGAGATGAAGGGTGGACCCAAATGGATCGCAATGATGGGTAGGTAACCTAGATAGGCCAAGATGAGGAATTTTGATAGATGGCCCAAGGGGTGAGCGATGGACCTTAGAGGTCGCCTAGATGCAATGCACATTTTATTTTGCGAAAAGTTTTGCATTTGTTTACATCCTAAATGGTTGGTATAAGGAGTGTCCTAATCTCTATGTGTGGGTTGACACGGGTAGGATAAAAGGTTCCCACCGCTCGCGGAACGTACACGGTGAGTGGAGTAGACGAGTGACTGGAAAAGAGGGCGCAGTAGCGCACAAATTCCCGCACATCGAATACTCTGGGTGATAGGGACATGTGCAGTGCTGACACGGACTAGTGGTAGTGTGTGGCAAGAAACTAATTCTTTTTTAGGGAGAAAAGAGAGAAGCTTTGAACGTTTGAATGATGCGGTGTAATGCATGAGAGAGAGAGAGAGAGAGAATAATGTACAAGGGAGCATAGCATAGTTTTGTTTGACCCTAATACTAAAGCGAAGATAACAAGGGTACATGGTACAAGGTACAAGGTACAAGTATTAACATGGCGGAGTGCGCGGGTGCATGTGTAAACATGGCTTAACTGTAGGGGGCACGCGAAAACATGGCAAGTGTGCATGTGTAAACATGGCAGGTGTGTGCATGTGTAAACATGGAAGGTGTGTGCATGTGTAAACATAGCAAGTGTGTGCGTGTGTAAACATGGCAAGCATTATGATGTGATGAAAGTTAGACCCACTAAGTTTGAAAAAGTTTCAAAGCAGTCCCCAGCAGAGTCGCCACTGTGAATACGTGTGTTTGAATTTGGGAATATTCATAGTAACATTAAAATTATGAGAGTCGCCACGCCGTTTTAACTATAGCCAAAACTTTGAGAAAAAGCATGTTTAATGGGTTCGGGGGTCAAATTACAACAAGAGAAGAATATTTACATATCACTCCTATTGCCCGAATGATCGGTCTTTCTATCATGATGAATGTGTTAGTAGTGTGTTAGTGATTTAGACCAGATCCGAAGATTGCCTACGTTCCTCTCAATGTGAGAAGCTCAGGTCAGCATAGTTCGCACATAATTAGAATGTGGAGAGAGAATAGGGATCATGCATAATGAAGAGGGAGGATAAAGAAACATGTAGGATGATCACATCCTAGAATAATGACTATGCCATCAATGAGATCTCAATAAACATTCATCACATTCATCATGGGAGGATTATTGATCATGGGAGTAATTACCTAAAGTTTAGGGTTTAGAAATAGTTCCTAGATCATCCTTGGGTTGATGAACCCTAGATCATCATTGGCTATGAAATAACATGCAAACATGAAGATCGCAACCCTAAATATAGCATAATAAGGTTTTAATCTATGAACACGATGAACATATGAAGAACATATTATGAAATTATGAATGAACATGCAAAGCATATGAAGAAACTATGAATAAACATGAAAAAGAACATGAATATTAAAGATCTACATTAGAAATAATGCAAGAACGTGAAGAAATAAGTTAGAAAACTTACCTATGTTAGCAAGAAATAAACCTTGATCTCCTTGGAGGTTTGAATGCTAATTAGAGAGCAAAATAGTGTTTAAGAACTCTCAAATTCGGGTCTCCAATCCCCAAAACTGGAATCCTGGAATGGATTTATATAGTAAACTGAGGGGAAGATCTAACGGTCAGGATCATCCGGAGCAAGGTTGGCCGCCTGGCCATGATTGAAGACGGTGACAATGTTGGCCGCGTGGCCAAGGTCGAGACGTGGCAAGGTTGTCCACGTGGCCAATTTGCTGGCTGACTTGATTCTTAAGCTAGGGTTTCTGCATGGTTTAAGGAAACCATAAATTGCCTATTTTGATAGATTTTGTCATAAATGAGGTATTTCGGGAATCCGGGACAAGTCTTTGCAAGGTTCTAATTCCTATAAAGTCCTTGTATTTTTGGGAAAGTCCTAATAAACTCATTTTTCAGGTCGGGTACTAACACCAGTGCTGCTTCTTCCCTTTGTAGATAGCCACGCAGTATTTGCACTGCTCAGAAGTGAAGTTGTTGTGATTGCTATTCTTGCACATCACTCCAGTATCTACTAAATCACACAACATTGCCATAATTTCTCCAAACTCCTTCTTGGGGGTGGACTTAGTGTCGAAGACAGAAACCCCTAAGAGCTCCTCAGTAGTTCGGCTAACTAACTCTGGTTTGATGGAAAGAATTCCGGAGTTTTCTAAACCAGCCAGAATAGCCACTTTTGAAGCAGATAGAACTACATCCTTTGTCCTGACAGTGGAGTTGATGGCATTTTCAGTCTTCACTTCCCCAGACTCTAAATCTCTGATTTCTTCACCTTTACCATTCATAGAGGTACCACACAGACAATCCCATTGTCAAAGAATTCTGCACAAAGCTTTTTGTCAAACTTCGGTTCATCCAACTGAAACAGAGGCAGCAATTTCGATGATTCAAGTAGGGCAAGCAGTTTTCTTCCAACTGCATCAGCTTCGAATTCGGTTTTAATGATTTGAGATCCAGGTACAAAGTTGGATTCATCCTAAAAATAATCAATGTTAGTAAGAGATTGGTGCAAGCAGTTTGATAAACCAAGCATTCAAACTGCTACAAGGAATTCTAACAATGAAATAGGCGGTTGAAGCAAACAGGGGTAAAATGGTAAACACCCAAAACTAGACATGAAAAGAATTTGAAAATGAATTTGAATGCATGAAGAACATGATGAACAGGGGATAAACATGCAAAGAAAAAACTTAACTAAAACATGAAAGAAGTATACCAAGAGACTCGAAAATAGCAGATACTAACAAAGTTCTAAAAGAACAAGTTCAAATAATAAACCCAGAACATAGTATCAAAAGAAATACGAAAGAACACCCGAAAACCCAAAAATCAAAATTGTTCGAAAATTGAACAAAAGACATGAAATAAACATCAAACCCAGCATATATGAACATATGTAAGCATAATCAACCAAAAATTGAATGAAAAAGCAAAAAAATATTAGAATATGAACAAGCTTTTACGAGCAACAATGGCGGAAGAAGATGAAATGCTATAGTGAAGGGTTCAAGAAATCATACCATATCGCCTTTGGATGTTTTAGATGTAGATGGAGCAGAAGGGTCGGATGATTTCTTAGGTGCCATTTGAATTTCGAAAAGAGTAAGAGAAATTTGGAGGTAGAAAGCAGAGTGCAGAAGAGAGAGATGAATGATGAAGAAGGTAAAAAGTAAAAAGAAATAAACTTTGTCTATTATACTCAATAACTGTTCCTCGGGTAATGGAACGACGAGAACGGCGCACGATGGTCTCCAGATGGCGTCCCATGTCACATAGAATTTAATGTGGCAGAGAAAATTGCAAAAAGGTCCTTATAATTGATATGACATAAAGTAAGGACTAAAATGCAATTTCATACCTGAGCAGTTTGATTGAGAAAACCGACTTACCTTACGTCTTCAGTGGTTTTCCATGAAACTGATGTCTCTCTAATCTGATGGCGGTTTATATGTTTAAACCGAATGACTTTGCTTTCTTATCGGTTTTGAAAGGACCGATTTCATTCATTCTTACTCGTCAGTTTGATGGAATATCTTGTACCGAACCATTTATTGATGCGGTTTAATGATGACAGAACCGCACACTAGATGACTTTTCTAAGCATAGCCAAAACACTTAAACAAAAGATATTAGAAATAATATAGATAGATATGATATCTTAAGTTAGTTCTAACATACCCATTTCTCCTCGTAAATGATAGAACCTGGATTTTCAAGCGGTTTGGTGAGGATATCAGCAATTTGATCATCTGTTCCCACCTTTGCTAGAAAAATTTTTCTTTTCAACATGGTCTTTGAGGAAATGATATCTTATGTCGATGTGCTTAGTTTTTGAGTGCTGAACTGGATTGTTGGAGATGGATATTGCAGCAGTGCTATCACAGTAGATAGGGCAGTTTTGTTCAAATATCCCGTAATCCTCCAACTGTTGTTTCATCCAGAGAATTTGAGAGCAACAGCTTCCAGCCGCTATATATTCAGCTTCAGCGGTTGAGACTGAAACGACGCTTGTTTCTTGCTGGACCATGACACAAGCCGCGTTCCAAGGAACTGACAAGTACCACTTGTGCTCTTTCTGCTTATCTTACATGCTGCAAAGTCAGCATCTGAATAACCTAATAGATCAAATGAAGATTCTTTGGAGTACCAAAGTCCAAGGTTAACAGATCCACATAAATATCTAATAATACGTTTAACAGCAATAAGATGAGATTCTCTAGGATCAGCTTGAAATCTAGCACAAACACAAACACTGAACATGATATCTGGCCTACTAGCAGTTAAGTAAAGTAGAGAGCCAATCATACCTCGGTAGAGAGTTTGATCAACTTTCTTACCATGTTCATCTCGATCCAAACTGCAGGCCTTGGGCATTGGGTATCAACTGTTTAGCGGTTTCAAGCCCGAACTTTTTATCAAATCTTTAGTGTATTTGGCTTGGTTGATAAAGATCCCATCATGGCATTGCTTGACTTGGAGTCCAAGAAAGAATGTCAACTCTCCCATCATACTCATTTCAAATTTACTCTTCATTAGCTTCTCAAACGTAACACACATAGTTTCATTAGTAGAACCGAAGATAATATCATCAACATATATTTGAACTAATAATGAATGACTTTTGTGTTAGCTATAAATAGAGTTGTATCAATTTTACCTCGAGAGAAGCCTTGTTCAATAAGAAATTTAGATAGAGTGTCATACCATGCTCTTGGAGCTTGTTTGAGACCATACAATGCTTTCTTGAGTTTGAAGACATGATTTGGAAGTTTGTTGTCTTCAAATCCTAGCGGTTGGCTACATAGACTTCTTCTTGTAGTTCACCATTCAGAAATGCACTCTTCACATCCATTTGATATAACTTGAATTTCTTGAAGGATGCATAGGCCAGGAACAATCTTATGCTTCAAGTCTGGCAACAGGGTCAAAGTTTCATCATAGTCTATGCCTTCTTCTTGCCTATAGCCTTGAGCAACCAACCTAGCTTTGTTTCTTGTTCTTGTACCATTCTCATCCATCTTGTTTCTGTACACCCATTTTGTTCCAATTACAGTATGATCATTGGGTCTTGGAACTAGGGTCCAAACTCTGCATCTTTCAAACTGATTGAGCTCTTCTTGCATTGCAGCTACCCAACTTGGATCAGTTAGAGCTTCATCTACCTTCTTTGGTTCCATCTGAGACAACAGAGCAGTTGAGAACAGACTGTGATCATCTCTGTGAGTCAAACTCCCTCTGGTTTGGACACCAGTACTGATAGGACCAATAACGTTGGCAGTTGGATGGTCTCTATGCTCATTAATTTCAGGAGGGAGGTTGTCTTGAACCACTATTTCTTGAAGATTTTCCAGAGGAGGATCATCTTGATAATCATTAAAATCTTCATTGAAGGTTAGATTTGGAACTGGTTCAACAGTTTGAATGGATCAGAAGACAGCGGTTCAACAGTTACACCATCAGCGGTTTGAGTAGGTGCGGCTGAAGAACTGGATGTAGCGGTTTCAGTAGGATGGTTGTCAGTTGCTCTATGTCTAGTTCCTGTCTCAAAATCACTAAAATCATTAGCAACATTTGGAGCCATATGTGGCTCAAGGAGAGCATGTTCATCAAATGTAACATGGACTGACTCTACAATTTTTAAAGATGTCTTATTGAAACAACGAAAAGCTTTGGAGTGTTTAGAATAACCAACAAAAATACCTTCATCGGCCTTAGCATCAAATTTACCTCGATGCTCTTTGCCATTGTACAAAATGTAGCACTTGCATCAAATATCTTGAAGAAGGCAATGTTGGGTGATCTGCCTCTCTACAATTCATAAGGAGTCTTGTTGTGAACTTTGATGATGAGGGAGCGGTTCTGGGTGAAACATGCGGTATTGACAGCTTCGGCCCAGAAGTACTTGGGAAGCTTGGCTTCTGCAATCATAGTCTTCCCGGCTTCAATCAAAGTCCTGTTCTTTTTTCCACTACTCCATTCTGTTGTGGAACTCCAGCGGCAGAGAAATTATGATCAATTCCATGATCATCACAATATGGGCAACACCATTGTTTGTAAATTCGGTTCCATTATCTGAACGCACGGCAACAATGTCATCCAATTTCTGAGTTGGAGCTGTCTAAAGAGAGCGGTTACGATGCCATAAGTATCATCTTTAGAGGCCATCATTTCCACCCATGTATATCTTGAATAATCATCAACCACCACAAGTGTATAGCGGTTTCCTCCTATACTGGCGGTTGGGACAGGTCCAAATAAATCCATGTGCAGCAGTTGCAAACAGCGGTTCGTTGAAGGTGCGGTTTTACTAGGAAATGACTGTTTGGGCTGCTTTCCAAGCTGGCATGCTTTAGACTTTTCATCATGATAGTCAGCCACTTTGGGTAGTCCTTTTACTAGACCATCCCTGTGTAGTTTTGCTAGATACTTGAAGTTCAAGTGGCTGAGCCGCTTATGCCATAACCAGCTGCTTTCACTTATATTTTTGGCTACAAAACAGAGGTCAGAAATAGAAACAATATTTCTTAAATCTATTATATAAACATCACCTGTTCTGTTGCCAGTCAGTAGAGTGACTCCAGAGGAAGCATCTTTGATATAACAGCTAGTTGATGTGAAGATGCAGTTCATTCCTTTGTCACAAAACTGAGATATGGAGAGAAGGTTGTACTTGAGTCCTTCTACTAGTGACACATTTTCAATAGTTACCTTTCCTCGTTTGATTGCTCCATATCCTACTGTTTCTCCTTTCTTGTTGTTGCCAAACACTAATGGGGGACCTTTCATTTGGATGAAACTGCAGAGTAGTTCGGAATCTCCAGTCATGTGTCGTGAGCATCCACTATCCAAATACCAGAGATCCTTCTTCTTCTTAGCGGTTCCAGCCATAAAACATGAAATCTGAAAAATAAACATGAAAGTTTTTTTTGGTCCCCCTTATTCCTTGGGTCCTAGGGTTAGCAGCTTTTGGGACCCACACCTATTTGACCTTAGGATTTTTACGTCTCTTGGCATTGGGTGTGAATCTTAAAAGACAATGACCAGCACTATGACCAAAATCGGCACAAATAGAACAATGAATTAAGCTAGGTTGTGGTTGCTGTTTTACAAACCCTTACTGACCTTCGGTTTCTCATGTTTACTGGGTCAGCGTTTTGGCTTTAACAAAGTTAACCTTCTTGAGCTCACCTTTCTCTTAGGTGCGGCTTTAGGAAATATAACAGGATATTCCTTAAACCGACTAGGAGCGGTTTCATCACTCAATACTTCTTGGTTGCCTCAGTCGCTGTGGATTTCTCTTTCCACTTTGGATCTCTCCCAATCTGGTTTTTAGGATACTCATAGAAATAATTTTGCTTTTAAATTTCTTGTGTTGAGCCCTTTTTACCAGCATGATTCACCTTAAGAATTTCTTTGGTTTGTTCAATTGGTTTCACACCACCTTCAGCACAGAGACAAGGACACTTACACCCATCATCAGTTTTAAATCCTAATCCACTTTTCTCCTTAGAGAGAATTTATGAATTAACGATTTGTTCCATGGTGACACCAGACTTAGTCCACACATCGGTCACTTTTTGAAGTTTATCCCTTTGTGCAGTAAGATCATGGATTCGGGTGAGAAGTACCTCGGTTCTGTCCTTAAGGTAGCGGTTTTCTTCCACAATAGAAGCTATTCCAACAATTTGGAGCTTGAGTTTTTCAATCTCCTCCTTATGGGACTTGCACTCTTTTGGAAATATTCAAGTTCCGCAGCCATTAATTTATATGCCTTTTTAAGCACAGTGTGTTGTTGACAAATGACATTAGCACGTTCAAGTACCTGGTCATCATGGATTTGTTCGGTTTGATCCTCAGGAGAGTAGTTTGGTGAAGTAGGAGTTTTGCCTTGTTTAGCTTCAGGAGTTCTTGGTGAAACTGACTTCATTTGATGGAGTGGCAGTGGAAGGCTTTCGTCAATTTCAACTTTTTCGTCAAATCCCATTAGGCAAAGATTTGCAACTCCTTCATCTTCATTACTATCATCTGTATCAGAACCCATCCATGTTAATGGTTGTTCTCCTTGTTCAGCAACCATTCCTCTTCTCTTGAAAAACTTTTTGTTGAACGGTTTCTTGGCAGGAGCGGCTTCATAGCGCGGTTTGGGACAACTGGAGGCAAAATGACCTGGTTGTCTGCAGTTGTAACAAACAAGATCATCCCTTTTCTTAGCATCAGCTTCTTTGTTGAATCTGGTTGGAGGGACAAACTTTGCAGGGCCGCCTGACTGAAATTGAGCTCTGTTCTTTCTGAACTTGGTGTAGTTTTTCACATAGAGAGCAAACTCGTCATCATCCATGTCATCAAATCAACTTGAGTAGAACTGGATGATACACTTTGGGAATTTTGAGATGGAGTGTAGGATTGATGAGATTGCTAAGGTTGAGAATAGGGTTGATGATGTTGAGGGTAAGGTTGATGAGGCGGTTGGTAATATTCTGGAGGTGCGGTTTGAGAAATATATCTTGGAATATTTGGATCAAAAGAAGCGGTTTGTAAATGAGTATTAGATGCGGTTTGATGGTGATCTGGATTGTAAACTGGAGATGTGGTATTGTTGAAAGCGGCAAGAGAAAGAGACTTGAATATGTTTTCGGTTTCATGAGCTTCCTCAAGCTTGAATTCAAATACCCTTAGCATGGTATAAAGATGACGAAGATCAAGAGCTTCCAGATCTTTGTTATCTTCAATGTTGGTAGTTTTGATCAGCCATTTGCTACCAAGAGATTGCATGAATCTCATGTTCAGGTCAGTATTGGAGTACTTGTGCCCTAGAGAGAAACATACATTGACAATTTCCACGAACCGCTCATAGCATTGGCGAAGAGATTCCTTTGGGTCTTTGACAAAGTAATCAAAGAGCCTTCTCTGTTGGTAGAGGCGGTTCTTTTTGGTGTCGGCATCTCCTTCCAGAAATTCAATGATGTCATCCCATGTTTCCTTTGCGGTATTGCAAACTAGAACCTTTGAGTGAGTTCTTAGATCAATAGCTGATACAAGCATGGACATAGCTCTACCATCAAAGTCCACATTCGTTGATCAGTTTCGGTCCATTCAGCTTCCGGCTTCTTGATTTCCGTGGTTTGTCCAGCAGTACCTGCATCAAGGTTAGCCTTCATCGGGACATAGGGTCCATTAACAATTGCAGTCCATAATCTGCGATCCTCAGATATCATGTGCTTCTTCATCCTATCTTTCCAGAAGATGAAACTATCTTCATTAAGAATATGTAAGTGATTAGAGTTGGATGTTGCATCATATGGGAGTTTATGTTTGCCATTGGATCAGCACCCAAGCGGTTAAGCTTGTAAAATAATTTTTGGTGGATATGCTCTGATACCACTTGTTGGTCCCAAAGGGAAACAAGGGTATAGAACCGCTAGAGGGGGGGGTGAATAGCGGTTTTAAATCTTTTCGAAATACCCTTGAAAATCAACCAAGTGCTTATCAGTTTGGTCTATTGCGGTTTAAAGCACTAGAACCGCTCAGATAAAATGCACAGCGGAGTTTTGCGGTTTTGGCCAAACTGAATTATAAAGAGTAGGGCAGTTTAAGTGGTTGAAAAAGGAATGATGCAACTGACAAGGTACAACTGAAGTATCACAGAAGTATGCAAATCATTTATCAAGTCATTTCACATAAGAGTAAATAAGCTCATAAACAGAAGTGTAAATGACAAGACAGAAATTAAAGATCAAAGACACAATTTGAAGAGGTTCGTTCTTGAAAGAACTACGTCCTCTACCTAGGTGGTTAGCCTAGGATTTTCTAATAGCTACTAGACTTGTATTGATTTAGAGGAGTTTTTACAAGATTACAAACGAATCCAAACTCTAAATAAACAATCTAACCTAACAATGCTATTATAACAACCTGTGTTTTCGAGGTATATAATCTATAAGAAAATATACTCTGGGTGTGTGGTGTGGAAAGAAATCAAGAGCTCAAAATATCTAAGTGATGGCGAGCAAGTGATTACTTTCTGTGCAAGGCTGAGTTGTGATGGTTTGAAGGCTTGAAGCTTTGATGAAGAACTCTGGGTTTGCTAAGCAGATGATGAAGATATGAATATCTGGGTTTTCAATCTTCAAAGCAAACTTGAATACTTGGGATATTCTCTTTGAAGCTCAGCAACCTTCATTGTTGAAAAATGAAGGCTATTTATAGTGAAGGCATTAGTGACGTTGGACAAAGAGGTGAGTCATTGTATGGCGGTTCTATGCGCTGTCACAATCCCATTGGTTGACCTGTCACTGTCGTCCTTTGCTTTTGCTTTATGGCAGGAAGTTGTTGGATCACTACCTGACATTGTCCTTTTAGTTGTTGGAAAAGTACAACGGTAACTTTTCAAAAAGCGAGACAAACCGACATTCCAAGAATAACTGAAACATGACTTGAAGTTTAAGGACAAGTCACCAGTCATTCATTTACGGTTGAAAAGCGAATGTTTGCTTTCAAGGAGTAAATGACAGCAATAACTTCTTCAATATCTTGGTCGGCGGTTCCACCAGATGCATGTGCGGTTTCATGAATGAACATGAAGTGCGGTTTCATCAAAGACATAAACTGCGGTTTGATGAAGGACTTAAGGCACCATGCTGGAGGTTTAAAGATGGCGGCTTGAGGGACACTAAACCGCTAAGGATAAACCGATCATAACTCAGCCTAACTACTAATCATCTAGAAATGGACTTGTCTAAAAATTGAAGTATAACTTCATTACATGTAAACCTAAAGTCCACAAAAAGACACGTGGAATGGGTCAATCAAATCAGGTGGGTGTACTAACAATGAATCCTAACAGATAAGTTGAAGCTATGCATAGCTTCAACGGGGCTTAGAGAATAGGAGAGGAGGACATAACTACCATGATCGAGGTGAGAACTATGGCACTAAGGATGAGTTGAAGATGGATACGGGGCTGATACACAGGTTGATTTCTAGGTGGGAGATTGTTGGAATAGAGATCTTAAAGGAAACAAGGAGAAGAAAAGCTGAACAGGAAGCAGGCGGGCGCTTGAGTCAACCCAGGCGGGCGCTCGGTTTGATCAGAAGAATTGGGTCTGGCGAGGGAGGTAAGTGGGTGCCTGTTCCATACCAGGCGGGCGCCTGGTCCTGCGTCAGGAATTCGGGAAAGTGCAGTTTTTTGGGATTTCTCATATGTTTAGGTTTAGGACTCTTTCTAGGTTGTGTATTAAGTAGGGTTCCGCCCCATAACTCATTGTAACTCCCTATTTACATATTATAGTGCAAGATCTTGGCTTGGTAGTTCCCCCCAGAAGTAGTCAAGATTATTGACGAACTGGGTAAACAATTTCTTGTGTTCTTTTGTCTTTTGCTTTGGATTATTTATTTCTTGTGCTTGTTTGTGTGCTATTGATTTCTTGCGAGACGTAGTCAACATTATTGACGAACTGGGTAAACAATTTCTTGTGTTCTTTTGTCTTTTGCTTTGGGTTATTTATTTCTTGTGCTTGTTTGTGTGCTATTGATTTCTTGCGATTTACTTGGGTTGGAAGGGCTTATTCCACAACATTTACAAGATAAAAATAGATCCAAAACATTTTACAGATGAGAGGAGAAGATCTGTTAAATTCTAAGAGGCAGTGTATTGCTGAATTTCTACTTGAGCATCATACTGTTGGACAGGTGAGTCGCTTTAAAGCTGATGAAGCTTCCAAAAAGTGGCAGTTAGCACAAGAACTATTGGCAAAATCTGGGCACTTGTTCGAGCTCAAAAATCATCAGGTCTTCCCATCGATGTTAAAGCAAATAGGCATGTGAAGAAGAGCAATCCAAAGAAGGTGATAGATTCGGCTGCAGTCAAATAAATACCACTCAAATCAAGGTGAACAATAAGGAGACTATCTCAAAAACTTGGTATGAGTAAGAGCACCGTTGGAAGATGGGCAAAAAATGGAACTATTCGAAGGCATGATGCAATCAAGCCACAACTAACAACAGCCAACAAATACCAAATGTTACAATTCTCACTTTCTAAATTGATGCATGATAATATGCTAGATTTAACAAAATTTAAGGATATGCATCATGATGTTCATGTAGATGAAAAATGGTTTCAATTGTCTAGTGCAAGTGAGAAGTACAATCTCTTGCCGGAGGAAACCGATCCTTATAGGACATGCAAATCAAAAGGATTTATTCCAAAAGTTATGTTCATTTCTGGAGCTGCTAGGCCCGTGTTTGGGAGTGATGGAGAGGTTATTTTTGATGGGAAAATTGGGATATTTCCTTTTACTTTTATAGAGCCGACAAAAAGGAATAGCAAAAACAAACTTAAGGGAACATCAGTCAATAAACCCATTGAGTCAATAACAAAAGCGGTGGTTAAAGACACTCTAATTAACAAAATAGTACTCGCAATCAATCGTGTATGGCCTGCAAATGCAAGCAAGAACATCACGATTCAATGGGATAATGCAAGGCCTCATATAAACAATGACGACGAGGAATTTCGGGCTGTTGCGAGTTCAGATGGTTTTAACATTACCCTCGCTTTCCAGCCACCTAACTCACCTGACCTAAATGTACTAGACTTGGTTTTTTTAGGGCAATTTAGTCATTACAAACAGAAACAACATGCAAAAACGTTGATGAACAATTGAATGCTGTTCATGAGGCCTATAACAGTTAGATGAATCAACCTTGAATAAGATATTCATATCATTACAAGCATGCATGATCGAGATAATGACAACCAAGGGAGGAAATAACTTTCATTTGCCTCATTTAAATAAAGATGCACTAGAGAGGGAATGACAACTTCTGATAGACTTATATGTGCAAAATGAACTTGTTAGAGAGACTTTGGAGCATAGTTATAAATACCGTCCCGGACAGCGCACCGGTTTTACCATTGGGACGGGACGTACCGGTACCGGAACGTACCGGTGTACCATACCGGATTTACCGCACTTTTTAGTAATTTTAAAGATAATTATATATATAACATATGTTCAACAAAAAATAACAGAAGCTTGTATTTTATCATCAAACTATACACATACTAACATAAGTTTAGTCTAGATTGCTTACAAATTACTTAGCTGCAGCTTCAATTTCTTTGACTACACAGGCTGGTTTGTTCCTGTTTAGCGACTTAATGACATTGAAAGTTCTATTGCGGTGAATGGATGTTGATTAATCGTGAAGTATAAATCTAGGGCAAAGTTTTTTTTATATAAAAAAAAAAACTCGAGTTTGAATATATTTTTATTAGGTCCGACAATTAAAAATTGGTTTATAAGTCTTTCTTTTCGCGTACTGACCGGGACAACCATCTCGGCCGGTTCGGTCCGGTACGGACCGGTTTGGACGGTACGTGGCGGTTCAGGGCGGTACAGAAACTGGGATGGAATTATGCCTGTACCGCACCGGTTTTCGACTGGGACGGGACGTACCGGCCGGTACGGACCGGTACGGGACAGGATTTATAACTATGCTTTGGAGTACCTAATGCAACATGAACAAGCACACGGAATCAATGATCTGATGGTGGAGTTGGGCTACATGTGAAATGAAGACACTTTTTGTAAAGACTGTTTATGAAACTCTTTTGTAAAGACAGTGTATGCACTTTTTGTAAAGACTGTTTATGAAACTCTTTTGTAAAGACAGTGTATGAAGCTCTTTTGTGAAGACAGAGTATGAAGCTCTTTTTATGTAAATGCACTTTGAAACTCTTTTGTATGTAAGCAAGCATTATGAAACTCTTTTCTAGTGAATCATTAAAAGAGTAACTGAGATAATACCTGAACTTCAAAATAATCTGGATAGACCAATTTCACCGACGGAACCCGCCACGCAAGAATGCGAATCCAGGTCTTGTGGCTTTCTTCCATCCAATTCGTGGGCATCAACGGCCCAGTCGGAGTTTCAATTTTGACCGGAGCCTCAAGGTCGACGACATCCTTAACCCGCAACCCATAAGCTGATGCCCATTTCAGTCGAGGCAGATCTACTAGGATGGAATCAATCTCAGTATCAACTACGAACATGGAATCGATGTCAGTCTCATCTACTAATGTATAATCGGTGTCAGTGTCATCTACGGTCATGGAATCGAACTCCGTCTCATCTACGAACAAGGAATCGAACTCAGTTTCATCTACGTATGAGATACTGCAGTGCAACAACGTCTCCTCCACGAACAAAAGATTTAGGGCTTCTGAAATTAGGGACGCCTCCGAAAAAACGAATCAACTTCTAGGTTCATTGAAGAGGGAATTTTTTGGGTTTCAGAAATTAGGGTTTCTAGATAGCGGGTTGACGAGGGAGAGATGTAATTTGACGAAGGTGAATTGGCGAAATCAGGCTTTCCAAAACTATTTTCGGACTGGTTTTTGATTTGGGGCGTTTCATCGCTCGAGAGAGAGAGAAAGAGTGTGAGATTGGGAAAGATAGATCTAGATCTTTTGTTTTTGGAATAGGCAATAAGATTAATTAGGGTGGATTTGTTAGATTAAGATTAATTAGTTAATCAATCAAAATTAAAAGAGTAATGGAGTGCATTTACTTATGATAATGGCTGGGTTTTTTTTTTGTAATTATAAGAAATATGTAGGGGCATATAAGTCCAAAACACTGTTCATTGTTTGCCAAAAAAGGAATAAAACAAACTAAGAACAATAATCTGGGACATACCAAAAAGGAAAGTAAGAACAATAAACTGGGACAGAGGGAGTAGTAAGTAACCTGTGATCCGCACGAGATATTTTAATCTATTAATAGAATAATATTATATTTTTACAAAGTATTAGAAAAATAATTTTTTTTTATTATGATTAATTAATATAATAGTTATAAAATTAACTAATAATATTAAATAATAATTAACTTATATAATAACTATTATGATTAACTAATACTATTAGTTGTGATAGTTCATATATATAATAATTATTATATTTAACTAATAATACTAACAGTAAAAGTTAACTTGTAGTACTAACTATTATGGTTAATTAATGCGTTTAATAGTAGTAGTTAACATATATAGTAACTATAATGGTTAACTAATACTATTAATAGTATTCGTTAATTTATATAATAACTATTATCGTTAACTAATACTATTAATAGTAATAGTTAACTGATATTATTTATAATAATACTTAACTTATAATAGTAACTATGACTATTACTATTAATAGTAATAGTTAACCTATATAATATTATCTTTTAACTAATGTTATTCGTTAATAAAAATAATATCAAAAGTCACATAAAGATTAGGATGTTGATGACATGGTTTCACAAAAAACAAGCTTTAGCCAAAATTGTTCACGTGGCGAATCCACAACCTTCCACTCACCTCAGCTTTTAATATACTCCCTTCGTCCCACTAGAATTAGGATTCTTGGTCAATCTAATTATACCCTGACCAATAATTTGAAAAATAATAATTATCTAAATAAAAATTTTAAAATAGTTATTGAATTTATTAGTAACCGTGATACAATAACAATTTTTAAATTTTTATTAGCATCATTATTTTTTTTTCAAATTATTGATCAAAGTATAATTAGATTTACCAAGAATCTTAATTCGAGTGGAACGGATGGGTATATAGATTTGAAGTTGAAAGGTTTCAAATTACGACAAAGAATGAGCAAGTATATACTCCTTCCATCCCGGACTAAAAATGTATTTACGGAGATAAAACCATTTTAAAATATGTTTTTTAGGAGTTATTTTTTGTATCAAAATATTTAACGTTTTACTATTACTAAAGAATATTTACCATTTGTTTTGGCAAAAAAACAATGAAATCCAATAATAGAGAAAAATGGAATGCGTGAATCGGATTTGATTATGCTAGTTAGAAAAACCTAACAAAACCTAACCTAATCTAACGCTAGTTAACGAGAGTTAACTTGGACATAAAACTTTAGTAGGAAAAAAGAAAAAATAAATTAAATGATCAAAAAATAAAAAATTATTCAAGAAATGGACATAGGCACCGAGATGGAGGTGGCAACCGACGCCGTCGCCGGCGAATCCAACGCCATGGCCGAAGGTGATGACGGTGACACCGGCGTAGTAATAGCAGACGGTAGCGGATGGAGTGGCCGATCAGGAAAAAGGTCAGGCGACCGAGTTAAGGGACCATGGTCACCCGAAGAAGATGCTGTACTGGTCGACTCGTTGGGAATTTCGGGGCGAGGAATTGGAGTTTGATTGCTCATGGAATTCCGGGTCGATCCAAAAAGTCTTGTCGGTTAAGGTGGTGTAATCAGCTTGATCCTTCTGTCAAGCGCAAGCCTTTTACTGGTAAACTACATTTATTTTTCTTGAATAAGTTTTTATTTTTTGATCATTTAATTACTTTATTCTTTTTTCCTACTAAAGTTTGAATTTTTTTAATACTTTTTTGTGCTGCTTTTTAGTATATTTATCTCTAATATCTCACGTGCAAAAGGTGTGCTTTTTAATCTTCAGAGAATTATGTCCAAGTTAACTCTTGTTAACTAGCGTTAGATTAGGTTAGGTTTTGTTAAGTTTTTCTAACATTATTGGATTTCGTTAGGCCATTTGGGTTTATTAAAAACGTAAATGAAGTTGGATGGTTAAAACTGCTAAAAACACATGGGTGTGTTAATCGACAGCTTAAGCAAAGTACAGTGGTTTAAAATGTCGTTAGGCCCGAATGAAATTAATTTTTGTAGTTAAAAAAAAAAAACAAAAACAAAAAAAACTAGAGTCCATCTCAGAAATAGTAGTGTAGGGTTTTGTTTTAGTTTGTCTTCTTCGTCTCTTTAACGAGTAATGCTAGGGGCACAAAATAAAGGCTCACAAGATGATGTGACGATATTTTATTGGTTGCATCGATAATGGACCCACCACACTCTAATTAAAAACACCAATAACATCATTACATCTAAGATTTTGTGAGGAAGTTTTTGTGATTTTTTTATACCCCTAATATTATTCTCTTTAATTATAAACAAGTCAGCCCTCCACGTGGTTCTGGAGACTCCTCCCTTCCTTCCCTCCCTCCATCTCCCACCACTCCCCTCCTACTTACTTCAATTCCATACTCCATTCTCATTTACACCCTTTGACCATTCCCCCATCTCTCTTTCTCTCTCCTCTTCCCAACACACACACACACACACACACACACACACACAAACACATTCTCCCCTCTCTCTCTAGACCTTACATCAAACAGCCATTGAAGCCCATGAAAAAACACCACCTTCAACAAAGCCAACCACAACCCTCATCAAGAAACTGAACAATCTCAACTGGGTTTATATCTTTCTTTTTTTTTTTTTTTTCTCCTAAATTTCTTGGTGTCAAGAAATGGTGATGGAAGGGTTACAAGATGATATGGGTGAAGACAGCATGTTATGTACAAACCATCCATACAAAAACAACACACCAGGTGGAATCTGTGCTTCTTGCCTTCAAGAAAAGCTTGGAAAATTAGTTTCTTCCTCTTTCCCAATAGCTGTTTTCCCATCTCAATCCTCATCCTCGTCTCCTTTTAAATCTGAGTTTGGCACTGTCACAAATTCAACTCTGTCTACCCATACATCTTCAAATAGCCACCATGTTCTTGAAACCAGGAACAATGGTAACAACAGAGCCAACAATGAGTATCAGTATCATCATTATTACTCGCGGCGGTCGAGGATTATGTTTCTGCTCAGCCAAAAGAAGAAGAAAAAGAAAGATCTGGGCACGGTGGGTGCTTCTGATCACAATAGCATTGTTTTCAAACGAAGCAAGTCCACCACTACGCCGGGAAGGGGTATGCATTTTATGGACCCTGATAATGGAGACGATTTGAGAAACCAAAAACGCGGGTTTTGGTCATTTCTCTACTTGCCAAAACACTCTGCAAATCATAAAGCTCTCAGAGACATTTCGTCGAACAGTATGGCTGCGTCGACCACTGGGTCCATTTCTCATCAGAGGAATCACGAGAGTGAAACCCAGACAACGATCCCGCTTCATTCGACCGTAAGGTCTCCAGATCCAGATCCGTCGGATGCGGTAGCCGGAGCTTCTCCGGCGACTTCTTCGAGCGAATCTCAACCGGGTTCGGCGACTGCGCCCTCCGCCGCGTCGAGTCTCACCGCGAAGGAAAGTCCAAGGTCGCCGCCGTGCGCGGCGGACATGACTGCATCAAAGAAAGAGTCAAATGTGGAGGTATATTTAGTGGGTTTATGATAGCTTCATCATCTTCATCTTCTTCGTCCTCTTCTAACTGGGTTTCATCTTCTTCAACTGAAGAAAACAACATCAATGCCGCAAACCCTGCCGGAAAAATGTCGTCCGCGCCACCGTCTTCACGGCAGCTGGCTCACTCAAGGAGCAAAAGTTGGGGGTGGGCATTAGCAAGTCCAATGAGAGCTTTCAGTAAGCCTTCAGGTAAAAGGGAAACTTCAAACAAAAATAATGCCATTCCAAATTTGTCTGCAATTCCTTCATTGTTAACCATCAGAAGCTAAGAGAGAAATTATATGAAGCAATAGTTTTCCTTAATTACCCTTATACTATTACAAATTTACATGTTTACCCCTTGATCTATATCTTATCTTTTGTCTATTTCAAGCACTATTTGGTACTGTACATTTGTTATTTATTTCAAGTTTAACCAAGTTGTTCTTTGTGAATGGATATTATTTCAAAATTTAATCTGTTACTACATCCGTCTCAAAGTAAACATCTTTCAGACGTTTACTTTGATACTGATCTAGTAAGAAGTTAATTTCTCTTTTATAATGTGGATGATGTTATTTGGAAGCTTTGTAAAAAGGAGATAGAGATTGTTTTGTTTGGAAAAGTGAAATCTTTGATTGATTGGGGCAATGATGTACAACTTTTGGGAAATGGATATAAGGTTGTAGTAACTTTGTTGCGCATGAAATTTTTGGATTGTGGGATTACATTTAGAGATTACTATATTACATGATTTCTCCATCTTGGGTATATTTTTCTTATTTTTAAACCTAGTGTCACTAGGCTAGTGAGGTTGCAAATCTAGCTGTCTAAGAGGGGTTGAATTTGTGAAAATGATACTCTAGTTTAATAACTCCCACAACTCACAAGCTAGCTACATGTGTGTTGTGTTGTTGTGTGTTGTGTGTTCATGTGCATGACAACTCATAAACTTTCTTGATGTATTATTTGCATGTGCATCAGGATTAAAATGTGTGTAAGATGTATTGCAACTTTGTAGCTCTAGCTAGCTAGGACTGATATCCCCCAAAATTGGACAAATTAATTGAATTAAATGGTGGTCCAATATGGGTTTTCGAACCGCTCATTAGCAAAGTGAAAATGAGACAATGTTAATAATGTAAAATATTTTGAACATATATATATATATATATATATATATATATATTTATTTATTTTACAAAAACGTTATTGTGTAAACAGAGGTGGACTTAAAGCTAACATAACGGGTGCCAGTGAACCCAATATATAAAATTCTTTCGTTAGGTTTCAAGTTCGATTTCCGTTGTTATTATTTTATTTTTGACAAGTTAGTTACATACTCCCTCCGTTTCGGGTATGTTGCAACATGGAAGGGGAAACACAAAAATTAAGAAAAAAGAATAATGAGTGGTTGAGAGGAAGAGAGAGAATGAGTGGAGAATAATGAGTGGTTGGGAGAAAGAGAGAGAATGAGTGGAGAATAATGAGTGGTTGGGAGGAAGATGGAGAATGAGTGGATGATTATAAAAGTAATAAAAAGTTTCCTTATTTGGCATTGGTGCAACTTAAGTGGAATGCTCAAAATGGCAAATTGTTGCAACTTACCAGGAACGGAGGGAGATCATTTATTCAAGGCAATTGCAATCGTGTTACAAACTCCTATTAAGTCTATTACAGATCTATTGCCCAGTCTAGTACTAATTCCTAGTAGAGTTTCACCACGTTAGAAACTATTACAGCGAATGATAGTGTCTCTCTAGAAATTTCTCATAGACGTCCCGCGTTATCTGGTAGTCCTCTTGCCATAGACGTCTTGCGCCATCTGGTAGTCCTTTGCCATAGACGTCTCGCGCCATCTGAATGATCACTTGTAGACGCCTCCACCCGCCCTCAGAGGGGCAAACGATAATATGGATGCTCCACTTTTCCCCCAAGGAAGAATCGAACCCAAGACCTCCTCTAAGAGAGGCCTTACACACCCACCCGGATACCATTGATATCTTATTTATTTTTTCCCTATTTGTAGTTGTTGTTGTTTTTTTTATTTGTACACCCATTTAAATTTCATTTTGAGTCTGCCTATGTATGTAAACAACGTTTTACAAAACCGTTAAAACCATATAAAGTTGACCCGACTCGACAATGTTGTGGGCTTATTAGAACCGAGCGATCGCAGTTGTCCTCCTTTTCCTTTTCTATTGTGAGACAAACGTGAATCAGGGTCGAAGTACTTCATAAGGGCAGCCGCCCTCATTTCGTTATGGATAATGATATATATAGTGAAAACTTAAAGGAAAAACTCATAGTGAAACACTGTAATCCGTTGGATTGTAATAAATGTTTGTGAGCCCCACTAATAAAAACTCATCCAACGGTTTAAAGTGTTTCACTATGAGTTTTCCCTATTTGTATCATTGTCCGTTGGTTATTACATGAATGCAATTTTCCTAATAGCGTTTTAGGGTAAAAATAGAAGAGGTGGTCTCCACGAGAACACTCATTTTGTTCTTATGGATGAGAACAGTTGCAACGGTAGCAATTTTGAGCGAAGCATAGGATCCCAACACACGCTCCACTCAAAATCTGCCACGTGGCAGTGACCATGGTCTTTTTTTTTTTTCCATATTTTTTTTTTTAGTTTTTTTCGTTTGTCAAAAGTAATAGTTAGTATAACTAAATGTAACAACCGTGTTACTTATAAAGTAACATTGTTTATAAGTAAACGTAACACCAGTTTTATAAAAAAAAAACTCGTTTTACTTATCTTTCAACTGTAATACTAACTATAAATACGTGTAACGCTAACAATAAATAAATGTAACACTTTAGTAGATGAAATTGTAACAAATTTCTATAGATAATGTAATACTTTTACATGTATTATGATAAATTGAACCCATTGTAACTTATTATTTGAAAACATATGGATATACTATTATACAAGTAAACGTAACTGTTTTACAATGTTATTATACAAGTAAAATGTAACATTCATTTATAAAAATTGTTACTTTCTTATTTTTACAATGTTACTAACACAAGTGTTTTTAGTACTAAAGTGTAAAGGGTTGAATTATTAATTTTCTATACATATGTGTTACAATTATGTACAAACAATTATGTACAAACACTATTACATATATGTAACACGTTCGTTATATTTTAGTTATAATAAGTATTACTTTTGGCAAATGAAGAAAACGTAAAAAAAAAAAAAAAAAAAACACTGCTACTTTTCTCTATATATGTATTACTTTTATGTATACAAACTGTTACATATAAGTAACAAGTTTGTTACATTTAGTTATAGTAACTATTACTTTTGGGAAACCGAAAAAACACCAAAATAAAAATATAAAAACTAAAAAAAAAAAGCTTTTTTTTTTAAAAAAAAATAAACATATTTTTTGTCCGGGTCATAGGTAAAAAATGAACCGTCTCTACTATGAGACGGGTCATAGTGTTCTCATACTAGTTTTTGTCATAATAGAATTAACCATCAACACCCCCCACCCCTACAGAAAAAAAAATCCTACTACCGTACTATTAGTATCTTTTAAGTGAAAATGTCAAGAAAATCTTGTTTTACACTTGCTTAAGTGTAAAACATGTTCTCATCCCTTAATGTAAAACATAACTTAGTGTAAAACAACTTAGTGTAAAACAAGTTTTTCATAAGACGACTCATCCTTTAACCCTTTTTAAGGCGACAGTGTCTAAATACTTGATTTTTTTACACCTATAATATGAATATTTGTGGTTTGGTTATGAACATGGCCTTGAATGAGTTGGTGTGGTATCAAAATCGTCGGCCATATTAAAGGAATGCATGTGTTGTAACATCAATATCAAAATGAACATGATGTAGATAGTGAATTGAACAGAGAATATCGGTTGGTGTCACATTTAATAACTATGGCGTGTGTGTGTTTGCGCATGTGGGTGACCCCTAGTGTGTTATAGACATGCCTAAAAGGTTATATGAACCGGCGAATCGGAGGTTCATGAACCGTGAATCGTTAAAAACCGTGAATCGGGGTGAACCGTGAACCGCCGGTTCACGGTTTTATAAGGTTCATAGGCTCTGAACCGGCGGTTCATGAACCGTTGAACCGTGAAACATGAACCTTGAGATTTTTAACATTTCTCATGCAAGTTTCATCCATTTTGTTAAAAAAACTATGACTTCCATCCACTTTTTCGTTATTTTTTAAACGAAACAACTATTTTCCTTGAAATAGGGTGAACACAATCAATTTTGTTATAACTTTCATCTATTTTTCCATTAAAATTTAAAAATAATTAAAAAATAAAAAAAAAACGAACCGTATAAACCGTGAACCGTGAACCGGAACCGTGAACCGGGTATAGGCGGTTTTGTAAGGTTAATTCATATTGTGAACCGTGAGAACCGCCGGTTCACATGAACCGGGCACGTCTAGTGTGGGTTAATTTGTGGGACAAAAGTTAGTTTAGAAATGGTATACTCCTTCCGTCCCATTTCAAATCGTCCTATTTCAAATTGTAAAATTTGTCATTTTTGGTGTTTCACAAAAATTACAAAATTTAAAAGTAGAATGCTTTTAATAATTTTCAATTCGTGGGACCCATTTGTCATACTCATATCAATTAACCCACATACTCCCTCCGTCCCATACTTATTGCTACCAAATGGGAGTGCACGGGGATTAAGAAAATATGTTGGAAAAATAAGTATAGTGGATAGTTGTTGTGAGTGGATAAGAGAGAGAAAAGTGAACATTTTAGGTAAGTAGCAAAATAAGTATGAGACGCCCAAAATGGAAATATGTAGCGATAAGTATGGGATGGAGGGAGTACTATTCCCTATCTCACTTTTTCTCTCTTACCCAACTATCTACACTCACAACACATTACCTTTTTCACCTTTTTCCTTAATTCTTATTGCAATTTTTCACTTTGCAATTTAAAATGAGACGGAGAGAGTAAATGTGTGTGCGTGCGCGTGTGTGCGTGTGAACAAGACCCCATATGAACAGCTTCAGCCTACGGTACTCATATTGATGATTGAACTACAAGAATCGATCTCAACATTGTGCCCAAGTGTTGCACATGTTCTGCGGTTGAGGGGGCACATTTCCAAAATGTTCAAGTCAAGTTTTCCATGAGTTTAATTGTGTCCCTATTTTTTTAATTAATTAGTTTTTGAAAAAGTTAAGAGAAAAAGATGAATGAGGTGTGACTTAGGGATGGAAAAAATCCCGAACCCGGAAAGACCCGCCCCTAATGGGCAGGGTTTCGGACAGGTTTTTCAAAACCCGGCGGGTATGAGACGGGTTCGGGATTACCATAAACCCGTCCCGTTTAACCCGAACCCGAGTAATATATATGTTTATTTATTATAATAATTTTAATAATTATACATATATTCTATTTATTTTTTATAATGTAATGTAATTTTTTATTTTATAGAGTATTATAAGTTTATATCTTTGGAGAAAGAGTTTTTCATTAAAAAAAGGCATTTAATAAATAAAAAGTATTTTTTTTACAAGTTTCGTAGTAAACGGGGCAGGGCGGGGCGGGTCCGGGTTTTGACCTAAACGGGGCGGGTTCGGGTTCCGCGACACTTGAGTAGGGGCGGGTTTGGGAAATGTTGAACCCGTCCCGAACCCGCTGTAAGTACCCCAATCTGAAATTAAACCAAATCAGAGGAATTTTTAGCACCATTCAGGGATAAACTGATAGGCTAGGACCTCACTAGAATAAATCAAAACTCTAGGACTATCCTGGAATTAAAACTTAGAAAAATCTAGAAGCTCGCCAGGCTGAGCCGTACGGATGGTTTGGACGCGAGAGAGCCCCAGCCGTACGGCTACTATGGGTACCCTCAATCCCTATAAATTAAGACCCTTGCTGATCATTTCAAGGGAGGGGGGAATTCATTTGTGAGTAGGAACTCTGCCGGATTGAGAGCAGATTAGAGTCACAAACACATATTTGAGTGAAAAAGAGAGAAAGAAGATAGGCTTAGAACCAAATATTGGTGATGCCTCCTTCTCCCCATCTTCTCTTCATCTCCTACTCTATTTTACTTTGTTTTATTTACTTAATGTCTTTCATTTCTTGCAAATAATATGAATTGGAACCAAGTTCTTGACATGAGTTATGGTGCCCTCATGTTTTACGCATGATCAAGGGTTCAAACCAAAGATGATCAAGACTTGTTAATATTTAATGTACATTTACTTTAAAGTCTTTACATTGATGCAATTTACTTTCATGTCTTTACATTTATTCAATTTACTTTCATGTCTTTACATTTATGCAATTTACTTCAAGTCTTTACATTTATGCAATTTACTTTCATGTCCTTACATTTATGTTGATTTACTTAAGGATGATCAAGTCTTGGATGGTAAAGTCTCAATCTTTACCATTCAAATTTTGATCAAACCTTAATAATATCCCTTTGGATGATAAAGATTCAATCTTTATCCATCCAAAGGTTGATTTTTGATATCCCAAGGCTTTTCCTTGGATGAATTATCCATTTGGATGTTAAAGTTGCAATCTTTAACCATCCAAATGGTGATTTTGGCTCAAATGCCATGTTCATCAACTTTCTTCATTTTTGCCCTAATTATTGTCTTGATCACACCCAAAACATTTGTTTTGGTGTCTATTAGTGATCAATGGCATAGGGATGACTTAACTCATGCTTTGTACAAAGAAAATAAACTGAAAAGATTCAACACAGTTCAGTTTTAGCAGAATGCCCTGTTTCTGCCTGAAACTGGATTGATTCCTGAGAATTTGTCAAAACTCCCAGGACAGCCTCCTATAGCCGTACGGCTGGTTGGTCCGGGGAAAACTTTTCCAGTTTTTCCCTTTTCTGTTAAACTGTTTGCAAATAAACCCTTTCTGTTAAGTTTCTAACTGGTTCTGTTGAAAAGTCAGTTTCTCCCACTTTTATAAAACACACACACACACACTTGCACATTTTTTGGTCAACAAACTTAGGGAGACTCGGTTTTCTGAGGCATTTTGGGTGAACCTCAATTAAGTTCTTCCTAAGGTGTAACGTGACCTCCGAATCCTTTTCTCTAACATTTTTTCGTTAAGTTTGGGTTTAAAGTTAAACTAACGTGGCGACTCCGTTTTTTTGTTTGAACATAAAGTGCCGTGTTTGATTCTCCGGGAAACACAATATGTTTGTGTTCTATTTCCCGCGGGTATCTTACAGTGGCGACTCCGCTGGGAATAAAGTGTTTGCAAACTTCTTTTTAGAAGATTTGGGGACACTTTTGTGTGGGTCAAACTCCCGTCCCCGTTTGTTGACTTTGTGCATATTTTGTGTGTGTTTTATGTTTCTGTTTTGATTTCTGGGAGTGAAACTGTTCTGGAAATGCAATAACTGGGGCTTGATGATCAGAAGCTGAAAATTTGCAAAAAATAATGGGGCTACTGCGCTAGCCGTACGACTGGTTTCGCTGGGCCCACGGAATGTTTCAAATTAATAATTTTGTGCAGGGTAGAAACATTCTGATGGCCCATTTGTTTCTGCTTGTCCAGGTTCCAATTTACAGCCTCTACTTGTGCACATTTACCTTCTTTCTCTTAGCCAAAATGGATTTTCAAAGCTTGGTTATGCACAAATTTTGGACATAAAATTGGGTTTTCAAAGCCTCATTGTGCATAACCTCTTTTTATAAAATTTTTGGCTTCCAAATTCTTCTTGTCGTGCACAACTTTTGTACAAATGGTTTTCAAAAGGTTGTTCTTCTTGTAAAATTTTCGGTTTTCAAAACCTTTGGTTGTGCACAACCTTTCTATGTACAAAATTTTGACTCTTGCTTGTTTATATCTTTGTTTGACTACTTGTGAAAATTACTTGTTTAAATTGTTTGTCCATATCTTGTATATACTCTTGTTCATGCTCATGATATTAAAACGCATTGAAAATTCCTATTTTCACTCAAAAGAGAACATAGAAGACTTCAAACAACGCGCACTCGACCTTGTGCACATTTCAAAAACCTTTAAAACCCGGGATGGATGCCATGATGCAGCTCGATTGGTGCTCTTGTGCTCTTCTTGTGCGCACGGGTCCATTCCACCTCCTCTTCCTGTTGGGTTTCGTGCAATCATGCGCAGGGGAATATAGACATGAATAAAACCCAATCGCCTAGATCCGCTATGAACAATAATTCATAATAACAAGATGAAATAAACTAACCCTTGTAGATCGTTATGTAAAACTTGGATTAAGCGTTAAGATGAATGCCCTCTACCGGTGATCCACACAACGAACAGATTTCAAGAACACCTTCTTGAACTTGACTGCTAGGTCTTCGGATTGATCAACGATGTTGAAGAACGATTCTTCAAAGCTGCTAATTATTATTGTGACTTGATAATTGAGATTAATCAATCACAATAACCCAAGAATATAATGTGTGATTTTTCTCTCTAAGAAAGACTTTGGAATTGATCAAATCAACAACTAGGGAACAATTCCCGTCAGTCTGTATTTATATTCAAGGGGTTTCAGAAACCCTTTAGGACTTAGGTTTTCTTGTTCAACAAGATTTTTCCTAAAACTGATTCTGCCGGGAAAAACCATCCGTGGGGATGTTTCTGGAAGCATCCAGATTCAGCCGTACGGATCCTTTCAGCAGGATCCAGTTTTACTTCGTTTTTCGCTCCTTTTAATTATCTGTTCTGCGTGTGTGACCCAATAGGATTACACTAAGTTGGCAACGAGTCCTAACCAGTCAAACCTCGTAAGTCATAAGCGGACTCTAGCAAGCCATTATGACTACCCATTTAGTATAACTTTGAACTCCAAAGTTCCCTAAAATAGAACATAACACAATCTCTTTGTTTCACGATGTCTATTGAACGTAAGCCATGGTCAATGGTCAACTTACATTTGTTCAATGCTTTCTCGAACCCGAATGTATTGATAATACAAATCTTATTTGAGCGCGGCCATAAATTTCGTCAATACCATTCATCGAGCGGCCAAAGCTTGACATATCTCTTGACGAGGAACAAATCCCATCTTGGATTATTACTCTTCCCTACATGATTCCGATTATGCCAATCATATTCTTTATAGCTATCCGGTTAGGGATAACGTTTGAATATGTCAAACGTAATGTTCATCATGTGGAAGACTGTAATAACCTCAGGTCTAGAGATTCCAGTGATATAACTATATGAGATTTAATTATGACATTGTGACCATGACATAAATCTCATAGGGGTCAGTCCAGTATTTGTTCTCCAACAAATACCCATAAGTCTAATTGTATCCTATACACCATAATCATCATATGATTATCTATTAAACTTATACTAATATCAAACGTAATGTTCATCATGTGGAAGACTGTAATAACCTCAGGTCTAGAGATTCCAGTGATATAACTATATTAGATTTAATTATGACATTGTGATCATGACATAAATCTCATAGGGGTCAGTCCAGTATTTGTTCTCCAACAAATACCCATAAGTCTAATTGTATCCTATACACCATAATCATCATATGATTATCTATTAAACTTATACTAATAATTAATCATAATTATCAGGGACGGGGATTATTATAATAAACATGCAAAAGACATAATAATCAAACATTCAATATCTTTATAAATAATAACATTAATTTTACAACCAATATGCCTAGGGTATAACACCAACACTTCCGAGCCGAGTCAGCCACACATTGTCCGTGACACACGAATACCGTGACCATGGTTGGTTTTTGGTCTAGCTCACGTCATCACGTCCCTAATACGTGTCCAAACGTTAATTATGGCCAAGTTAACGCCCAAGCTCACGACTCCTTGTGAAAGCAAGTGTGACCAAGGTCATCTTTGACCCGGTCCTTGACCTATGCGTTAATTTTAACCATAATTAACCGAAGTCATGTATTAAGGATAGGTTGACACCGTGTCGTTAAGTCCTAATGCTTGACCTATCCTAATCATCCTTAAGCCCGAGGTTAAGGCCTGAGATCCCTCATTAGAATGTGGTCATGCCGGGATTTCGTTGAAGCGTTAAGTCAATCTTAACCTTAACCGGGGCTTAGCTATGATAAGAATGGCCCGCTCATTGGAACTTTGTGACGCAGTAGACCCTAAGTTTGGTTCTTTTGGTTGGTGGAAGCTTCGTGCCCTATAGGACCCTTGCCCGGGATAGTCCGTCCTTGGGAGTGTGCAATACAGGTGAAAAACGAGGGGTCTATAGACGTAGTGATTGCCTCCACTGATCCAGGAATTAGAATAGTTACGAAAAAAGAAGAGGAATCTTTTCCAACCATTTAGGAATAAAAATGCGTTTTAAGTAAACTTGAACGGATAATTAATCGCACATTACATTAATTTGCTCTGTTTTTGCCTCTTGTCTTTGACACATTGCTTTCTTGCGTTAACAAGCGTCATTTTGTTAAGTCTTTGGACGGATCCCCGTTATCCTCCAAGACTTCCGTTAAATCCTTAGGCATAGTCCCCTAGGAACCCGTTAAGTCCTTGGAAGATCTCCGAGGCACCCGTCAATCTTTGGATGGATCCCCGTTATCCTCCAAGACTCCCGTTAAAACCTTAGGCATAGTCCCCTAGGAACCCGTTAAGTCCTTGGAAGATCTCCGAGGCACCCGTCAATCTTTGGATGGATCCCCGTTATCCTCCAAAACTTTCGTTAAATCCTTAGGCATAGTCCCTTAGGAACCCGTTAAGTCCTTGGAAGATCTCCGAGGCACCCGTCAATCTTTGGATGGATCCCCGTTATCCTCCAAGACTTCCGTTAAATCCTTAGGCATAGTCCCCTAGGAACCCGTTAAGTCCATGGAAAATCTCCGAGGCACCCATCAATCTTTGGATGGATCCTCGTTATCCTCCAAGACTTCCGTTAAATCCTTAGGCATAGTCCCCTAGGAAGTCAGTCAAGTCCTTGGATAGATCCCCGTTATCTTCTAAGAAGTCGGTCAAGTCCTTGGATGGGTCCCCGTTATCCTCCAAGAAGTCGGTCAAGTCCTTGGATGGATCCCCGTTATCCTCCAAGAAGCCGGTCAAGTCTTTTGATAAATCCCCGTTATCCTCCAAGAAGTCCGTTACAACCTTGAAAGTAGGGCCCTGCTCGAATCTTGGATGAATTCGAGATCCCATTCAACCCCGTCCATCTTCCGCCCCATAGGTCTAAGTATAACGGTCCTGTCCCATTAGTAGCATGAGCATTCACCCAATGTTTACCCGAGCCTAAACTACCCTCTTTCTTCCCCGTAGCTCAGATGAAGTGGAAGAGAGCATCATGTCGCCGACTAGTGCGTGAGGAATCAGAGAGTTCCCCGGTCACCGCAACTTCTCCAACCCAGTACCTCGGAAAGACCGCTTCAATGGATGGTAGCTTGGGAAATGATGTCGCAGACAATCCGGATAGCCCTACGAAAGAAGAGTTTCTCTAAGCTCTAGAAGCCTCCGGGGCTACGGAAGAAGTCATCACAAAGAGCCACGAAGAAACACAGAACCCATTCGATGAGTCGATGAGACAAAGAGATGTCACATCTCTATTTCAAACTGATGGGCTCTTCACCAAAGTGACCAATCACAAAAAAGAGGTGGAAGCCACCCAACCTTCGAATTCCAACCAAAGATTGTCCCCTCTATCTTACAAAAATACCGAGACCCCCATTTCTTCACCCCAACACGACATCATCCAAAACGATCCCCTCACTCAAATCCTCTTCACTCCACCTCATCCCAAATCCAACATCTCCTACGGGACACGTCCTATAAAACCCCAAACATAATCCACTCAAAAGGCCCGTAAACCACTGTCCACACCGGTTACGCCCCGAGCATCATACTCACAAACCTTCCCAATCATATCCCTTCTCAGTTTAATGCCATCAACCAAGTCACTAGAGCTCAGTCACTGTTTAAACCATATATGGATACCCGACCAGGCATCACCAACTTGCCTCCACCAGATTTCCTGATGAGATTCCGGGGTGACTCGTATCATTTCTACAATCCAAGACCTTTTGGACCACAAGATCCTTGAATGCCTCCAATGTATATTCCTGCAAGCAACCAAGGTTATGGGTATGCCTACGCCTTGCACCTCCGCAAAATCCCCTCAATCATCCATTGGGAAAAAGAAAGCAAATGGAAGCTAAGTTCGAAAGGACACTCAATGAGAACCCCTTTACATTGAGAGACGGTTGTAAGGATCCCGTCCCCAGGGCGAAACAAGCAAAGTTCACACGAGGAAGAAATACCAAACACGGGTAACTTTCCTAACGAAAAAAGAAACGGAGTTGCCACATTTGTTAATTTTAAACCAAACAAATGAAAATGGTTAAAGAAGGTGAGTTCGGAGGTCACGTTACACTTTGGGAAGAACATATTTGCGGTTCACCCAAAGTACCTCGGAAAAACCGAGTCTCCCTTGTTAGTTTGAAAATGTGCATGTGTGTGTGTGTTTAACGGAAAAGTTTCTGTTATTGGTTTTGTTTGGAAAAACTTAACTGAAATGGTCTGTTTATTAAGAAAATAGGGATCAGAGGGCAAAACAGACATTTTGCCCCCTGTTCGCCGTACGGATGGACAGGTAGTTTCGGGGATCTTACAGTTCAGTCAAGAACAGTCCAGTTTCAGAGCAGAAATAGAACATTCTGTTGAAACTGGACAGAACTGTTTTGATTCTAGTTTGTTTGAAACACTTTATAAGTTTAAATACAACATTCCTATGCTAAATGATCATCACTTAGTCCCCAAAACAAGTATTTGGGTGTGATCATAAGCAATCTTTGGATAAAATTGAGAAAAGTTGATGAACATGCCCTTTGGGCCAAAATTGACCATTTGGTGATTAAGGATTGAAACTTTATCACCAAGATGGCATTTTTAGGACTTATTAACCTTTAAGGAATCAAATTAACACATAAATATTGAATCTTTGTAACCCCAAAGGGGACTTTAGAGCTAGATCAATGTTGGATGATAAAGATGGAAGCTTTATCATCCAAAATGATCATCATTGCCAACAAAAGTATCATTTTAACTAGACAAGAATGTAAATGACAATCAACAAGCCATGATTATCTAGGTTTGAACCTCTTCCACACAAGGCATGGAGGGCACCTTGGATCATCTCATGGCTTGGACAAGAGAAATATAGAGTAATATATGTATATTTGCTTGAATGGACAAGTCTTGCATAAATGTAAAGTTGCTTGAATGGACAAGTCTTGAAAGTAATATAAAGTTGCTTGAATGGACAAGTCTTACAAGTAATGTAAAGATCAACATAAACTTAAACGAAGATTAAAGAGAAAATAGAGTTATAGATGAAGAGAAGGGAGGGGGAGAAGGTGGCTTTACGTATTTTGGTTTAGCCAATCTTCGTTTCTCTCTTTCACTCTTTGTTTCACTTTTCTCTCACACTACTGGAGTGATTTCGACAGAGTAATCTTTCTTATCTTGTTTCTCCCCATTGGAATGATCAGCAAGGGGTTTAATTTATAGAGGCTGAGGGTGCCCAAAGTAGCTGTACGGCTAGGGACCTCATGTGCCCAAACCATCCGCCATCCGTACGACTCGACTTGGCGAGCTTCTGGATTTTTCCAAGTTTAATTCCAGTTCAGTCCTGGAATATCAGGTTTATTTTAGTGAGGTCCTGGCCCATTGGTTTTATCCCTAAATGGTACCAAGAATTCCTTTAAAGTAGGTCGATTTCAGATTGGGGTACTTACAGAGCCCCTCGGCAACGTCGCTTTTGAAGAAAGCGGGGTTGTCGATAAAACAAGCATCCCAATCTGATGGGAGGACGGCATAGCCGATTCGTTCTATGGCTGGACCTAGAGGTATAGGATTCCTACGTATCCCTATTCGAGGGAATCAAGCCTATCGTAGTTCGAAATAGGGGTGAGAGATTTTGAGGATACTCAAACCTATAGATGACCGTCGAGGTCGGGTGGGGAACTCGGGCATGACTCTCATTCGGTCAGAGGTAAAGGTTCGGGTGTGACACTCATTCGGTCAGAGGCGAAGGTTCGGGCGTGACACTCATTTGGTCAGAGGCGAAGGTTCGGGCGTGACACTCATTTGGTCAGAGGCAAGGTTCGGGCGTGACACTCATTTGGTCAGAGGTAGGGACTCGGGCGTGATGCTCATTTGGTCAGAGGCGAGGTTCGGGCGTGACACTCATTTGGTCAGAGGAAAGGTTTGGGCGTGACACTCATTCGGTCAGAGGCAATGTTCGGGCATGACACTCATTTGGTCAGAGGCGAAGGTTCGGGCGTGACACTCATTTGATCAGAGGCAAGGTTCGGGCGTGACACTCATTCGGTCAGAGGCGAAGGTTCGGGCGTGACACTCATTTGGTCAGAGGTAAGGTTTGGGCGTGACACTCATTTGGTCAGAGGCAAGGTTCGGGCGTGACACTCACTTGGTCAGTGGCAAGGTTCGGGCGTGACACTCATTTGGTCAGAGGCGAAGGTTCGGGCGTGACACTCATTTGGTCAGAGGCAAGGTTCGGGCGTGACACTCATTTGGTCAGAGGCAAGGATTCGGGTATGACACTCATTCGGTCAGAGATGAGGACTCGGGCATGACACTCATTTGGTCAGAGGCGAAGTCAACATGGGCTTACGTCAAGGACCGCCCTTCTCATTCTAAGTTTTTTCTCAAGATGGGCCATCCGGGCGACCTAGATTTTGCTTTACATGGGGCCACTCGGGGGACCTAATTCTAATTTCAAAACGGTCGCTCGGGGGACCTAACTCTTATCTCAAGACGGTCGCTCGGGGGACCTAATTTTCATTTCACAACTGTCGCTCGGGGGACCTAATTTTATCTCACAACGGTCGCTCGGGGGACCTAATACTTTTCTCAAGACAGTCGCTTGGGGGACCTAATTTTCATTTCACAACGGTCGCTCGGGGGACCTATTTTTTATCTCACAACGGTCGCTCAGGGGACCTAATTTTATCTCACAACGGTCGCTCGGGGGACCTAATACTTTTCTCAAGACAGTCGCTCGGGGGACCTAATTTTCATTTCACAACGGTCGCTCGGGGGACCTAATCTCATCTTTGCTGGGCTTACGTCAGGGACGGCCATTTTTCTTGGGCATTCAATTTGAACCTCAATGAGTCAAAGTCGGGGCTTGACTCTTTTTGGTCAGCCGAAGGGATTTTCTCGACACTCATTTGGTCGAGATCGGGATTTGACTCTCTCTTGGTCAATAAAATAATTTTTAATTGGGCTTACGTCAGGGACGGCCAATTTTCTTGGACATTCAATTTGACTCTCAATGAGTCAAAGTCGGGGCTTGACTCTCTTTTGGTCAGCCGAAGGGATTTTGTCGACACACATTTAGTCGAAGTTGGGATTTGACTCTCTTTTGGTCAATCAAATAATTTTTAACTGGGCTTACGTAGGGACGGCCAATTTTCTTGGACATTCAATTTGACTCTCAATGAGTCAAAGTCGGGGCTTGACTCTCTTTTGGTCAGCCGAAGGATTTTCTCGACACTCATTTGATCGAGATCGGGATTTGACTCTCTCTTGGTCAATCAAATAATTTTTAACTGGGCTTACGTCAGGGACGGCCAATTTTCTTGGGCATTCAATTTGACTCTCAATGAGTCAAAGTCGGGGCTTGACTCTGTTTTGGTCAGCCGAAGGGATTTTCTCGACACTCATTTGGTCGAGATCGGGATTTGACTCTCTCTTGGTCAATCAAATAATTTTTAACTGGGCTTACGTCAGGGACGGCCAATTTTCTTTTCATATTTTTAACCTGTTAACCTGGACTTACGAAGTACGGCCGGGCTAAATTACATTCTTAACCTGGGCTTACAAAGTATGGCCGGGCTAAATCAAATTCTTAACCTGGGCTTACAAAGTATGGCCGGGCTAAATCACATTCTTAACCTGGGCTTACAAAGTATGCCCGGGCTAATTTCAACAAAGCTGGTCTTACGTCCATCTATGGACTGCCCGGACACATTTTCAGTGGGAACCTAATTAATTTTCTAGGTTCAAAGCAAATTGTATGAGCCCCAAATGGGAGGGAAATTCTGGTGCATTTCTGGGACTGATTTAAATGGAGCTTTAAATGGGTGATGTCACAAAGCCATTCAATCAAGAAACCATTAATTTTTGTCAGGGACAAAGTAACCGTACGGATAGAGGAGCGATGTTGATTTTCAAATAAATTTTGTTCCAGGCTTGGTCATCTTCTTCATCATCACAGTCTGGAGTCCAACAGCGGTCTTTCACCTTCCATTTTCGACATTTCCCTTCCATGGAACCTTTTCTCATGGAAAAGCCACCAAAATTGTCCAAAGTTGACCAAGAATGTTTTGAAGGCAACCTTAGGCTTTGGATGAGGCATCAAATGGGGAGTCACAAGGACATATTCAAGTACAAATTTGGTCTCCAGTCTCTTTGGTCTCTCAAAGAGTTCATCCCAGATCTCGAGCTTCTGAGGGCCGCCGCATCTTTATGGGACGTGAGGAGGCACGTGTACTGTTTTTCTTACAATGAGATCACTCCGACCTATGAAGACTTCAGAGCTCTAGTGGGTGGCATAGACACGGAGGTCGTCGCTCTTCCCTCAGTTGATGATACCACTTGTGTTGAGAGATTGTCTCTCTCCTCGACATTCCTTTGGAAGAGACTCAATGTATGGTCATTAATCCAACTTTCATTGATATCTCTGACCTTCCCGAGAAGTTCATGGAGCGTTCCGATGAGGCCTCTTGGAATGCCTTCGGGCTATGCATCCTTGCTTTCTTCTATATGGTGGGTTCCAAAGGTACTTGCCACCGGGTTTTGTTGAGTGTGCTCGAGGAGTGTCTGGCGGGCAAAGACATTGTTCCTTTGGTCTTAGGCGAGACTCTCCATGGTATGGACCGTTTGGCTTTGGGAGACGATTTTATGCGCAGCGGTAGCCCTGCTTCGCTTAGCTTATGGCTGAGGGAGAGGTTAGTGGCCGTCCCTGAGGCTCCTCTTTCTCACAAACCATGGTTGTATTCTTTGAGAGGGCTCATTCTGGATTTAGCCCAGAGCGATTGGGAGGCTCATATGGCTCATCTCAAAACTGAAGAAATCCGTTGGTGGGTGCCACATTGGCACATTAACTCAGTGCGGGAGTGTCAAGATGGTTCCCCCTTTGTTCGGGTGCCGGGTCTTTTGGGATCGTCCTTTTACGTCCCTTCTTTAGTCCGCTGGCAGTTTGGATTGCTATAGACTCCTGTGTTGGAGTGGTCAGATGTCAATCTGGAGCATTTGAGGCTTTCGCCTTTATCCATGTGGGACCCTTCCACCACTTTCCTCTTTTCCCAGTTGTGGACCCATTCCCTTTTTCCAGTTCGGGCACTCCTCAAGGGTGCAGCTAGCATGATTCTGACCACTGTTTACTTGGATTGGTACGAGAAGACCATGGGACAGACTCAAAGGCTCATTGAGGAGAGGCGTGGGGACATCCTTGGAGGAGACTGTGTCCCTAGTAGGGTTTTGAGGGAGGCCGAGGCCGTGATGAGCTGTCATAACTTTACTGGAGACGCTATTGAAGACTATCAAGCTCTTGCTGAGAGGAGGAGGGAAGTGATACCTAGAATCGAGGCACGACTCGAGGACTTTCCGGACCACGTGGCGGTTGACACAGCTCTAAAAGCGGCCGTCCTAATTGAAGATGCCGGGCGGGCTCCCAATTCAGGGAGGAACAAGATCGAGCTTTTCGATGTGAAAAGGAAAAATACTCGGAGGAGTCAAAAGAAGAAATGGAGGGGTGAAGGTCAATGATGGCCTTACAGTCCTAAGTATCCACTCACTGTCATTGCAGACACATTAGTTTTGTTAAGTGTTTTATTAGTCTTTTAGCCTGTTGCCCGAGGTCAAGAGTAGACCGTGCTTGAACCCATCAAAGAAGTGTTTTAACTGTAATGAATGTGGTTATCGAATGAGTTCCTTTGGAGAAACAAAATTTGAATTTTATTTATTTTTAGACCGAACCAATAGTTGGCTGCCTACGTTCCGCTTTTACAAGTAAGACTAAGGGGCTCAGGTCATCGTAGTTCTTTCTTACAATTTTTGATGCAAACCTTGCTTCTTCTTCTGTTTTTTTTTTTTTTAAACATAATATCGGCGAAGCTTATCACCATTGACCGGGTGTACGAAGGGATTCCTATCCAAATCTGCAAGTCTCATTGCGCCTCCTGAGAATATCTCTTGTACCACAAAAGGGCCAATCCATACGGGTTCCCATTTCCCATCAGGGTTAGACCTCCCTGGGGTTTTTCTTTGAGCACCAAATCCCCGACCCGAATCTCTCGAGGCTTCACTCTTTTGTTGAAGGCTCATGCCATCCTCCCTTGGTAGGCACGGGTGTGCTCCATTGCTTTTAAGCGGCATTCATCCAAGAGGGCTAACTCATCATGTCGGCTCCGAAGCCAGTCCACTTCATGGATTTGATTTTCCAACAGAACCCTTAATGATGGAATTTCTAGTTCAGCCGGAAGCATGGCTTCCATCCCATAAGTCAGAGCAAATGGGGTTTCCTCTGTGGCGGTTCTAACCGAGGTTCGGTATCCCCACAACGCTAGGTGTAGCTTATCAGGCCAATCCTTTCCTCGTGTTGCCATCTTCTTAATGATCCTTTCGAGTGTTTTGTTGGCGGCTTCTACCGCTCCATTGGTTTGAGGCCTATATGGGGAAAACTTGTGGCGAGTGACCTGGAATTCTTGCAACAGTTGGTCGCACTCTCCTTCGAAGTGTGAGCCATTATCTGTGATGATTTCATTTGGGACCCCATATCGGCACATGATGTTCTCCTTGATGAATAGTGCCACCTTCTTGGAGGTAAGGACTTTGTATGACTTGGCTTCAACCCACTTTGTGAAGTAATCCACGGCCACCAAGACTAATTCATGGACGTTGCTTCCTGTGGGAGTGATTTTTCTGATGATGTCAAAGCCCCAAGTGGAGAAAGGCCAAGGGGTCGTCATGCAATACAAATGGTGGGGCGGCAGGTGATTAAGGTTGGAGAACCGCTGGCACTTGTCACATTTCTTCACGGATTGTATACAATCGGTTTCCATCGAGATCCAAAAGTATCCCATCCGCAGGATGACTTGCATTAACGCCCTGGCATTCATGTGCGGGCCACATACCCCATTGTGGACCTCCCGCTTGAGCTCCTTTTCTCTTTCTGTGCTTATGCATCTTAAGAGAAGCCCCTGATGGCGCTTCTTATACAGAATATCTCCCAGAATGACGTAGTGAGAAGCGAGTCATTTGAGGGCCGCCGCGCTCTTGGCTTTGATCCCATCTTTGTATTCCCCTTTCTCATTTAGGAAGGAGGCCTCCCCTTCTCTGAGGAACTGGTAGATCTGGTTATACCACGGCTCATCTACTTCCTCCGAGCCCTTTTTAATTTCACAACAATACGCCGGGTTCTCCTTTTTCCCAACTCTGAAAGGCTTTATCGACTTTCCTTCCGGAATTTCTACCAACGAGGCCAAAGTGGCTAAAGCATCGGCGAAGTGATTTCGGTCCCTTGGCAAGTAATGGAAGCTAACCCTTTTGAACTGTGCCATGAGTTCTTCTATGTGGGCGTGGTACTTTTGCAGCCCTGGATCAAAAGTTTTCCATTTGTTCGAAACTTGGTTGATGATCAAGGCTGAGTCCCCGTACACCTCCAATTCTTTCACATTCTTTTCCAAAGCAGCTTCCAGGCCCACTGTGCATGCCTCATACTCGGCTGCATTGTTGGTCACCTCAAAATTCAATTTAATGGCGATGGGCGTATGCTCATCCTTGGGGTCAACCAGAAGCATACCGATGCCGTTTCCTCTTTTGTTTGCGGCTCCATCAAAGAACAATTTCCATTTGTTTTCCTCCTCAAGGGTAAAAATCCCTTCATCTGGGAACTGTGGTTCAGGCTCCCCCTCTTCGTTACTGGGGAAATCCGCTAAGTGTTCGGCCATAACCCTTCCCTTGACTGCCTTTCTCGACACGTAACTGATGTCGTATTCAGCTAGAAAGAAAGACCATTTGGCAAGCCTCATTGATAAGGACGGCTTTTCCAGAAAGCATTTGATGGGGTCAATCTTTGAGATCAACTGTATTGGGTGGGCGTACATGTAGTGTTTCAACTTTCTCACAACCCATACCAGTCCGGCGCAAGTCTTTTCTATTGCGGAGTAGTTGAGCTCACTTACCTGTAACTTCCGACTCACAAAGTAAATGGCATTTTCCACCTTGGATTCTTTCTTCTCTTGGACCAACATAGCTCTTATCGAAGTATCTGTTACCGTTAAGTAAAGCAAGAGTGGCTTTTCCCTGTGCGGTGGGCGGAGAATCGGTGGATGGATAAGATAGGCTTTGATCTTGTCGAAGGCCTTTTGACATTCCTCATTCCATTCAACCTTGGCATTTTTCTTCAGTAATTTGAAGATGGGTTCACAGGTGGGAGTGAGATGATTGATGAAGCGGCTGATGTATTGGAGTCGCCCCATGAATGCCTTCACTTCTGTCTGGGTGCGGGAGGTCTCATTTCTACAATTGCTTTGACCTTTTGCGGATTGATCTCAATACCCCATTCGGTAACTACGTACCCTAAAACCTTTCCTCGGGAGACTCCGAAGGTCCATTTTTCCGGATTAAGCCTCATGGAGTGTTTCCTTAATCGGTCGAAGAACTTCCTCAAGTCAATCAAGTGCTGGCTGTCAGTTCCTTTGGAGTGTATGATCATGTCGTCAACGTACACCTCTATTTCTTTATGAATCATGTCGTGGAATAGTGCTGTTGCCGCTCTTTGGTAACTAGCCCCGGTATTTCTTAGTCCAAAAGGCATCACCGTGTAACAGAAAGTTCCCCATGGGGTGGTGAAGGCAGTCTTTTCTTGATCTCCCTCGGCCATTTTAATCTGATTGTATCCGGCGAAACCGTCCACAAAGGATTTTACCTCGAAATTAGAGGTCGTATCCACCAACATATCAATGTTTGGAAGGGGAAAATCGTCCTTGGGACTTGCCTTGTTGGGGTCTCTGAAATCGACACAGCATCGGACCTTCCCGTTGGCTTTTGTGACGGTGACTATGTTGGAGAGCCATGAGGGGTATTCTATGACCCGTATAAAGCCAACTCTAAGTAGCTTTTCTATCTCCTCCTTTACTTGCAGGGACCACTCGGGTTTGATTCGTCGGAGCTTTTGCTTGACTGGTTTTACTTCCGGATCCAAGGGGATCTTATGCTCCACGATCGAGGCATCCAACCCCGGCATGTCTTTGTAAGACCAGGTGAACACATCCACATACTCTCTGAGTAATTCAATCAAGGCCTCCCTCTCATCCCCTTTGAAGTAGCCACCTACTTGTGTCTCTCTTGGTTCTTCCTCGGTACACAAATTCACTTTGGTTAAAACCTCTTCGGCAGCTTGGGCACAGTTTTCCTCTTGATCGGCGACCTGCTTTGTGAATTTTTTAATGTATTGTTCGTTTAGTGTGTCTGTATTATTAGTTGATTCATTATTAACCGTTTTCAAGTTATTAGTTAATTTATCATCTAATAAGTTGGCAATGAGGGGATACTCGGAAAGGTCCATCATTTCATTCAATGCAAACGGAAATACAACATTGGCTACGAGTTCATAGTCTTCGGGCGTGAGGCCCTCGGACGAGAATGACTCAAATTTAAAGAGGAGGGACTGGGGAGAATCGATTACATTGGACTCTATAACACTAGACTCAAAGGGTCGAGGAACCAATCCAAGCATTGTGGTCATTTCCTCCTTGATAGCTACCGGCCCGGAAAGAGTTTCCCAATTCTTTAGGGGCATGTTAGTGGGTACAACCAAGGTGCGAGGGTCGAAGCTTCCCATTGACCCGTCTCCTATTGCAGCGACCATTCCTTTTTCGTGATCAACTAGGCTGGGTAGAACCTAAAACAGTTCTTGCATCACCGTCCCATCCCACTCGTTTTCTTCGACCTTTTCCTTTGCCTTCCCAGTAGGCGTCCTTTCGATCTCATATTTGTCGTATCGGCCCCAAGTGGGTTCTTCCTCTCGGTTGCTTTCTTCCACAGACAAAACCTCAAACTGTTTTATCACCTCGGGCACTCCTTTGGAAATATGCTCGTGCCCTGTGGGTGCTCTGAGCGTGTCAAGGAATGCTCTCTTGATAGGGTTGGCGGCCTTTCCTCGGAACCTTTTGAGGTCTTCTTGCAGTTGGTCCCAGTTGGTTACCATCGCCTCCTTTTCCTCTGAGGTCCCGGTTTGCTTTCCCCCTTTAATGAAGTAGTGTCTTATGTCAAAAGCGTAGGGACGGAGGTTGGGAGCTTTGTAAGGAATCCCTTGGGCCCTGGCTCGGCTTTTCTCTCGAGCCATCTTCTTGTCCATCGCAAGATCCTCGGGTCTCGGCTTGTACCCCAAACCGTGGAGCGTCTTTTGCTCCTTGATTTCAATAACCTTGTGGGTCCCTTAGAGCCTCCTTCCTAGACCAAGCCCCGGGAGATAGTGCATTAGGCACATCATTTTCATGGCGGGAGGGATCTTTTCCTTGGTGAGCGTGAGGTCCACGCAATGGACGTGGGTCTCAGATGGTATCCCTGTGAAGCCGGTCAAGACTATACCACTTTCTTCATGTTGGATTTCTAATACGGGGATCCCATTAGTGTTGGTCCCCTCCGTAGTGGTGTTATCCCCGTAGATTACAGTCAAATTCCCTCCCTGTACAAATTTTACACATTGATGTAGGGTGGAGGTGACCCCATAGACTTTTTGTAGCCAAGGGTGCCCCAGCAAGGCGGTGAAGAAAATGGGGATGTCAAGCACTTGGAAGTCGGTCGGCATTTTCTGTTCCCCAAACCATAAATTCAAAGTCGCCACCCCAAGGACCGACCGGGCTGTGGAGTTGTAAGCTTTGACAGTTACCAAAGAGGGCCTCAGATTCGTCGTCTTGAGGTAGAGTAAATCCATCATTTTAGCTAGAAGAACGTTCATAGCCGAGCCATTATCAACCAATACTCGTGGGAGACGGCGCCCATCCAACTGCACTGTGATGTACAAGGCCTTGTTGTGGTTCTCCCCAGACTTGGGCAAGTCCAAGTCGGTGAACGTGACTATATTCCCATATTGAATGCTTCCAATCATCTGTACGGCTTATTCGGGGGTAGCTGTGGTGGGGACCATGGTCCGGGCCAAATGTTCCTCCAACTTGAGCTTGTGTGGGTATGATGAAGTGAGAAGGGACCACAGAGAGATGTTGGCCTGCGTATTTTTAAGTTGGGTGAGAACAGGATCCTCTCTTTCGAGATCCGGGGTGCTTGTTTCCTTAGCGAACGGTGGTGGCGAGCGGTGTTTCGGTGGTGGTGGTTTTTTGGGATTCTCGGTGTGTACCTGTCTGGAACGAGTTAGGACGTTTACTTCCGGGGGGTCACAATCCTTTGCTGACTCTTCCACAGGCATGGGTGGGTTCTTGGTTGAGTAAAGCCACGCCTCTTTCCTTAGCTCATTCACAGTAACCATTCCTTGCGTGGTGCAGACAGACTCACAGAGTTTTTCAAATGAAACCGGGTGGCCGCCTTGTTCTTTCCCCATCCCTATAGTTTCGCGTAGTTTTTCTAGTGTCAATAGACAGCAGTAATGATCCGGGAGCATCGACCCGTCCTCAAATGGAGGTGAGGGCGAGAGTGGCGGTAGTGACAGGAAGTCATCTAAGGTAGGGAAATTTTCTCCTCCTCCCGCAGACGGGTTTAAAGAGAGTACGGGGGAAGAAACTTCGTCCCTACTTTCACACAAAGCTCGGAGCTCTTCATGGGATAGGGAGTGGACCGCCTCTCTCATCTGGGCAAGGTGTCTTCCGTAGTCATAGTCCCCCGGGGTTCTTGCAGCCTCCATACCTTCGGTTCCGTGATGATAACACACCCTTCTTATTACTCTTTCACCGCTTGACGAGTCACCAACTTCCATAACATGATAGTGCTCATCGTGGGGAATGCAACATCTGTTCGGGTCATGGTTAACACTTCCCAAAGCTCATTTGATGGCCATCTCAATTTCTTCCGCACAATCCTCGTAGGTCAATTTGTGTTTAGTGAGCCTAATCACTTTTAATTCATCCTCTTGGCAATGAACCTTTGCGCTCATCACGCTAGTCATCATGTTGTCAGGAGGACATTCCATCTTTCCCATTTGCACGCAGTCCCACAAAATGTCTTTCCATCTTTCCCCGACTTCAATCAGAGGGGTGTTGAATTCCCAAAGAGTTATCGTTGTCGGCTCCCCGAATTCGATCATGTTTACTCTGCTTTGGCCAAATTCGATCATGTTGACCCTTCCGTTGTTCGGGAACGGGTTATTGACCACGTTTGGCCCCCTGGGGTGTTCGAGTTTCCCTTTAGCAATCAAATCCAAGATAATGCGTTTCACTATGGAGCAATCATCTGTGTTATGCCCATGGTAGTTGTGGAAAGCACACCATTTGTTCTCATCTGTGAAACTTTCCGGGTTTTTGGGCTGAAAGTTGATCAAAGGTCTCGTGAGGCCTTGCTTCACTCATCCCTCGAAGACTTTGCTAATGGGAATTCCAAAATCCTCGAACCTCACATAGGGGCGTTTTTCAGAGTTACCCAGCTTTGGCGAGACCTACTTTGGACCTTCCCCTTGGATGTTGTTGATGACCCCCAAGACTTCTTTACCCTTACCCGTGGTGGGAGGTCGGTATCGGTAAGAATTTTTATTCCCCTGGGTGGCGGATTGCTCACTGAGAGACTTCTCAAACTTCGACCCTGCGGTTACCATGGCCCGGAGATTGGGATAAAAGTGATGGCTGATCAGAGCACGCAGCTGCGGTTTTAAGCATGATTGGAGATGTCCAATTGTTCATCCTCGGCGGGCGGGTTAGAGATTTCCCCAAGTTTACAGTTCCAACGCTTGTAGAACTCACCGATCGGCTCGTCGCCCTTTTGCAAAGTGCTTTGCAAGTTGGTGCGGTTGGTTTCCCACTCCAGGTTGGATCGGTACTTGGTGAGGAATGCTTCCTGAATTCGACCCCAACTTACTCGTGATTCGTCCTTGAGGTTGAAAAACCACTTAAGAGCATTTCCTCTAAGGGATAATTGGAAGTGATCACCCATTTACTGTACAGTGCAACCTTTTGCCCTCATTGCTAAAGTGTAGGCGTTGAGGTAGGTTTGTGGGCAAGCAGTCCCATCAAACTTGTCTATTTCTGGCATTTTAAACTTATGCGGAAGAGGCACAATCTTGTCGGGATCAGTAATTCCCGATGAGGTTTTCTTTTCATTCAAAGTCTCGAACTTTTCCTCCATTTGTTTCAACTTCTCGATCAGCCACCCTATTTGAGGGTTCACTTGTGGGCTAGAATTGATGGATCCCATGGTCCGGGTTGTTACCGGCATCACCGTTGGAGGCACAGTGGTGGATGGTATATTCTGAGGAAGGCTTTGAGGTGGCGCATGGGTGTAAACGTACCCATACCCTTGGTCATTCACCGGGATATATGGCGGGGCGCCTCGGAGGTTCGGGCTGTCGGGTAGTGGAATGGGAATGCCGCCCCTTGTGACGCAATCGGCAGGGTCGGTGGTGGTAATCCGGCAGTGGCCGGGGCTGAAAAGGCTTGACCCATCGGGATCGGGCCATATGGGTTGAACCCGGGAGGGTATGAGGATGAACCTCCCGGAAAGGTGAAAGGAGCTTGGGTGGCTGGCACATTTGATTGAGTGGCGGTTTGATATGCGGGACGTGAGGTCGCCACATTGGGGTAGGTTTGAGGTGGGGGAACCCTATTGTAATCGCGAGGCGGTATGTTCTCAATTTCATCTTCGGCTGTGATTTCAACGAATCCCCCATCATTTTCAAATATCACGGCGACTCCCCTCTGTCTCATGGCCTCTACAACCCGTCTCTGTGTGTCCTCTTGCTGTTTCCTAGTGATTTCTTCCCGGGCCCTGGCGGCCTCCAAATCTTGTACCAACTCTTCCTTAGTAATCCCATTCGGATCAACCGCATTGTCACCCCCACTACTACTTCCTGCCGGACTAGTCATTCGGAGTAGCCTAAGTGAAACCGCTGATGAACTATCGGACTCAGCACTAAATAGACGTTGACCCGGAACTCTGATCCACTTATTACGAGCTGCGAGGGAGAGGAGGGTTCGGTTTAGGGTCGGGTTTCATTTTGGGCAAAGGCTTAGGGCTCATGCAACATGCCAACCTAATTACTGATTATTTCAATCATGTTTTCTTAAAACACACTTTATTCCTAATTGGTTGGAAAAGATTTCTCTTCTTTTTCGCAACTATTCTAAGTCCTGGATCAGTGGACGCCATTACTACGTCTATAGACCCCTCGTTTTTCACCTGTACTGCACACTCCCAAGGACGGAATATCCCGGGCGAGGGTCCTATAGGGAAAGCGGCTTCCACCGACCGAAAGAAATGATCCTAAGGTCAAGTGCGTCGCAAGGTTCCCAATGTGCGGGTCATCCTAATCATGATTAAGCCCCAGTCGGGATCGAGACTGTTCCGAAGGCTGTACCGATATTCTGACATGACCCCATTTTGAATGAGGTGTCTCAATCCTCGACCATGAGCTTAAGGATGATTAACATGACCCGTTCATTAGGGCTTAACGACACGGTGTTACCCTACCTTTAGCACATGACCTTTGTTAATTGTGGTCGTTATTAACACACGAGTTAGAGGCGGGTTAGACCACACTTGCATTACATCAAGGAGTCGTAACCCGGGCATTAACTTGGCCACAATTGACTTTGGACACATGCTTAAAGATAATGGAAACGTGAACTAGACCAAAAACCAACCAAAGTCACGGTATTTGTGTGTCACGGACATGTGTGGTTGACTCAGCTCGGAAGGGGAGGTGGAATGGACCCGTGCGCGCTCGAAGGGAACAAGAGCGCCAATCTAGCTGCATCTGGCATCCATCCCGGGTTTAAAGGGTATTTGGAACGTGCAAGGCCAAGTGCGCGTTGTGTGAAGTCAATTCTATGTTCCTTTTTGAGTCAAAATAGAGATTTTTATTTTGTTTTTCAACATGATGAGCATGGCATAAGCAAGATATGAACAAGTATGAACAAGCATGGAGCAAGCAATTTATACACAATAAGTCAAAGAATACAAACAAAGACCAAAACTTGTATATGTACCAAGTCGTGCACAACCAAGGATTTTGAATCAAACATTTTGCAAAAGAACAATTTTCTCATTGAAATCATTTGTACAAAGCAAGTTTTGCACAACACGAAGAGTCAAGAAATTTTTACAAAAAAAGGGGTTATGCACAATGAGATTTTGGAAATCATTTTTATTGACAAAAGATCATGCATAACCAAGTTTTGGCCAAAAGAATAAAGATAATGTGCACAAGTAAGGCTGTAAATTTGGAACCTGGATAAGCAGAAGCAGAAGGCAATTCAGAATGTTGCTGCCTGCACAAAATTGTTAATTTGCAACATTCTGGCCCTTTTACCAAGCCGTACGGCTAGAGCCATGGGGTTGAGATTTTTCTCAGTTTCTGCAACTTCTGATCATCATGCTCCAGTTTATTGCATTTCCAGCACATATGCACTCAAAACAGTTCAAACAGAAACAGTAAACACACAAAAATATGCACAAAGTCAACTAACGGAAACGGGAGTTTGACCCACACAAAAGTGCCTCCAAAGCTTCTAAAGAGAAGTTCGTAAGCACTTTATGTCCCCAGCGGAGTCGCCACTGTAAGGATCCCGTCCCCGGGGAGAAACAAGCAAAGTTCACACGAGGAAGAAATGCCAAACACGGGTAACTTTTCTAACGAAAAAAGAAACGGAGTCGCCACATTTGTTAATTTTAAACCAAACAAATGAAAATGGTTAGAGAAGGTGAGTTCGGAGGTCACGTTACACTTTGGGAAGAACATATTTGCGGTTCACCCAAAGTGCCTTGGAAAAACCGAGTCTCCCTTGTTAGTTTGAAAATGTGCATGTGTGTGTGTGTGTTTAACAGAAAAGTTTCTGTTATTGGTTTTGTTTGGAAAAACTTAACTGAAAGGGTCTGTTTATTAAGAAAATAGGGATCAGAGGGCAAAACATACATTTTGCCCCCTGTTCGCCGTACGGATGGACAAGTAGTTTCCGGGGATCTTACAGTTCAGTCAAGAACAGTCCAGTTTCAGAGCAGAAACAGAACATTCTGTTGAAACTGGACAGAACTGTTTTGATTCTAGTTTGTTTGAAACACTTTATAAGTTTAAATACAACATTCCTATGCTAAATGATCATCACTTAGTCCCCAAAACAAGTATTTGGGTGTGATCATAAGCAATCTTTGGATAAAATTGAGAAAGGTTGATGAACATGTCCTTTGGGCCAAAATTGACCATTTGGTGATTAAAGATTGAAACTTTATCACCAAGATGGAATTTTTAGGACTTATTAACCTTTAAGGAATCAAATTAACACATAAATATTGAATCTTTGTAACCCAAAGGGGACTTTAGAGCTAGATCAATGTTGGATGATAAAGATGAAAGCTTTCTCATCCAAAATGATCATCATTGCCAACAAAAGTATCATTTTAACTAGACAAGAATGTAAATGACAATCAACAAGCCATGGTCATCTAGGTTTGAACCTCTTCCACACAAGGCATGGAGGGAACCTTGGATCATCTCATGGCTTGGACAAGAAAAATATAGAGTAATATATGTATATTTGCTTGAATGGACAAGTCTTGCATAAATGTAAAGTTGCTTGAATGGACAAGTCTTGCAAGTAATATAAAGTTGCTTGAATGGACAAGTCTTGCAAGTAATGTAAAGATCAACATAAACTTAAACAAATATTAAAGAGAAAATAGAGTTATAGATGAAGAGAAGGGAGGGGGAGAAGGTGGCTTTACCTATTTTGGTTTAGCCAATCTTCCTTTCTCTCTTTCACTCTTTGTTTCACTCTTGTCTCACACTACTGGAGTGATTTCGACAGAGTAATATTTCTTATCTTGTTTTCTCCCCCCTTTGGAATGATCAGCAAGGGGTTTAATTTATAGAGGCTGAGGGTGCCCAAATTAGCCGTACAGCTAGGGACCTCATGTGCACAAACCATCCGTACGACTCGACTTGGCGAGCTTCTGGATTTTTCCAAGTTTAATTCCAGTTCAGTCCTGGAATATCAGGTTTATTTTAGTGAGGTCCTGGCCATTGGTTTTATCCCTAAATGGTACCAAGAATTCCTCTAAAGTAGGTCGATTTCAGATTGGGGTACTTACAACGGTGATTCTTGTCCCCACCACATTTCAGTCAAAGATAAAGGAAAAGCCAAACCCTGTTTCACAAGGTTTGAGGATTTCGGAGTGCCCATAAGCAATGTATTTGAAGGATTGGTTAAGTAGGGCCTCACATCACCTCTTGTCAATTTTCAACCTAAAAACCCCAAAATGTGTGTCGACAAGACCAAGAGGTGTGCCTTTCACAACTATCATGGACATGATACCAACGATTGCATCGCTGTAAAACGCGTCATCCAGAAGTTAATCGTGAAAGGAAATCTTGAATGCCCCAGGTTGGGAAGTTGGTAACGAAGCGACAGATATGGTCAGGGGCGGAATATCAGAACCCCTTCCCTTTGGATAGGTTAGAGTCTACTGTTAGGATGTATGAAAAGTTAGTTAAGACGTCTGTTAGGTTTAGTTAGAGTCTTGATCCCCGGTGAATGCCACGTGGTGACCATTCTGAGTCCATTGTCAGTTTACTTAATAAGATTATTATCATTATTGCCTTGTCAAAAGTGTGCATAAAAAAAAATGTGTGTATGAGTCTTTCACTCAAAACAAAAGTGTGCTTTTCCAAAAAAATATGGAGATCAAGTTTTCTTAAAATAAAAAAATCAAGTTTTTCTTAAAAGGTGAATTCGCTAACGAAGCATTCTTTTCAAATCCCGGTTATAATTTCACCTTGAGGTTTAATATGCTAAAGTCCTTCGTGGTTTTTGTCAATTGAAAACATTGACCAAGGACTCCACATCTGAATTGGCGTCCGAGACAACCGTCCACATGAACAACAAGATCAAAAGGTTGGAACACCGTCTACAAGGAGAGGACCGTGCTTCGAAAGCCCAAAGGCGGCTACATCAAATGGAGAATTGTACCTTCGTCGAGTGCCACGCACGAAGGGTACGCACCTTGAAAGCAAATCAATAAAAGGAGAGGGCCAAAGCAAACTCCCAACTCATGAGTAGATGAATCTGGCGATTGCAACACCAAGCCAAGTAGACACCTCGCGACATCTTTCCCGATGACACGGAACCCGAGTTCCCGTGGAAGACATGGAATATGCCGCCGACAACCCCTCCAACAATTGAGGAAGAAAATGGATCATCATGCTTCATTGGAGCCCATCCCAAAATAAATAAATAAAAAAAAGAGTCTTCCAGCCTCGTAGGTTCTAGATTTTCACCACAGTCCGTCCTGGGCTGTGTCTTTTTATTTTTACAAAGGTCCACACTTGGGACATGTATGTATAAAGTTATCTAAATAAAAGAGTCATTTTCATTCTCTTCTCTCTAGACTTGAGACATTATTTGCAATATACATTTGCTCTTGAAATTGCCTTGCTTGTTATTATCAATTGATTGCTACGTCCCTAAAATGATGAATTGACTTCTAAGCATACTAGTCAATGACGACTCATTAAGTATGAATGGACCTAACACAAATGAAAAATGCTAAATGCAAACAATTAATCTTGATGTGAATAAATGTTGTGATCAATTGGCATGAAAAAACCATTAATGGCAAGCCTTCCTCTATACACATCCCCGATACACATTTCCCGATACACAACCCGATACACCTTTCCGATACAAATTCTTGATACACATCAAAGGCATCCCGAGACAATGATAAGGCAAGGATGTTGTTGCTCAACCACCAAGATTCAACCGTGATCGCACGTGAGCAACCAAGCAAAGGACTTCCCGGATCTTCAAAGTCAAAGTGAGAAATGACAGACATTCCACCAAAAGGGCTACAAATGAGCCAATGTCAAAGATAGAAAGTTAGGATTAATGTCTCCCCTCTCTCTCAAAAAAAAAAAAAAGAAAAAGAAAGAAAGATGATAAGAGAGAAAAGAAATGAATAATGGAAAGAAGGAAAGAAATGAATATATACGAAGAGGAAGTCTGCCTCAAAAGCTCACCAAGTTCACTGCAAAAATCCACCTCAAAGAACATCCCGAGGAGTTCACCGCAAAGCAAAGCGATCAACATCAGCAAAGCAACAACATCCTTCAAAAGGACACCAACTTCAGCAAAAGATGATCCGAGGCCAAACTACGGTGACCTGAGCTCCTCAAACTGAGGGGGAACGTAGGCAACCTTCGGGTCCGGTCAAAACATGAAACAAAACCATCAAACCTTGGTCCTCCCAAAATGACCAATCTCTCTTCCCTCGGTCCCATCAATGATCGATTTCCTAGACACACCTTCTTCTCCTGATCTTGCCATTGATCGAATCTTAATCTCAATTGATCACAACATTTATACATGTTAAGGCTAATTGCTTGTTATAATCATGACTTAATAATAAACATGGTCCATTCAAGCAATCATTTTGATAATCTTAACCAAGGCAAATTTCAAATGTCTCGACAAGTCTTCTTCTCTACATCTTAGGAAAGAGCTAAACACTTGTATTCTGTCAAGCAAGGGCTTCCTCCCATTTCATAATACATTGCTCAAAAAGCTCACCAACATAAAGGGACTCTCTCCCAAATAAAATGCCCTTGCATGTTTCCTCCGAAAGATACCTTAAGTCCCCGTCCCGTCGAGTCGGCTGGATCACTCATAAAAAAAAAGAAAAAAGAGAAAGACACCAAAAAAGTAGCCCGCTAAGTAGAAAACCCGCAAGGGCGGCTTAGGAAAAAAAACAAGGTGTGCCATAAAAAGACGCAAAAGAGATGCCCGCTAGGTTGAAAGCCCGCAAGGGCGACCTAGGCAAAAGAAAGGGTGCGTCATGAAAAAGGGATGGGTTCCTAACATCATCAAAGGCCGCGAGACGACAACGGGTCCACGTCAACATCAAAGGTCGAAGGACGACAACAAATACATGGGCCTACCTCCACATCAACAATAACAAAGACATGGGGCTACCTCCACATCGACCACCACAAGGACATGGGGCTACCCCAACATCAACCACCACAAGGACATGGGGCTACCCCGACATCAACGACAATAAGAACATGGGGCTACCCCAACATTAACAACGACAAAGAATACATTGGGGCTACCCCCACAACAGTGACGAGCAGATTTCCTACCATCAGTTACTTCTCAACGAATAGACAAAATCCAAAGGACTTTATGCATAACAAACCTCACGGTTAAGTTAAAATCAAAAAATTTGACTAACATGCTTCGTTAAAAGATTTGCCTTTAGGAATAAGCATTTTCCAAATTCGCCCATTTGGCATCATTTACCAAAGACAATGTTTCAGGCAAAATTCTTTTGGTCCCCCCTCAAATGATTTTCCAAAGTTTTGGACTTTTTCGCCCACAATGAGTCTTGAAGGTCACCCCTAGGCTCTCCACCGGTATCAAGAAAGTGTGTCAACCATTTTGTAGTGTAGAGTTGACCAAATCCAAGCCTCGACCTTAGTCCCCAGAGTGGTCATTGTAGGTTAAGAAAACCTTTGTCCCCCAGGGTGGTCATTTTAGGTTAAGAAAACCTTAGTATGGTCGTTTTAGGTTAAGAAAACCTTAGTCCCCCAGAGTGGTCATTTTAGGTTAAGAAAACCTTAGTCCCCCAGAGTGGTCGTTTTAGGTTAAGAAAACCTTATTCCCCCAGAGTGGTCGTTTTAGGTTAAGAAAACCTTATTCCCCCAGAGTGGTCGTTTTAGGTTAAGAAAACCTTTGTCCCCCAGAGTGGTCATTTTAGGTCAAGCCTTTGTCCCGGCAGTCCTTAGTTGGATGTAAGACTAGTTTTCCCGTCAAACTCCCCAAATATAGAGTTGACCCAAGTCAAGCCTCGACCCAAAGTGGTCATTTTAGGCTAAAGCCTTTGTCCCAGCAGTCCTTAGTCGAACGTAAGACCAGTTTTCCCGTCAAACTCCCAAAGATGGAGTTGACCCAAGTCAAGCCTCAACCCAAAGTGGTCATTTTAGGATAAATCCTTTGTCCCGGCAGTCCTTAGTCGGACGTAAGACCAGTTTTTCCTGTCAAACTCCCCAAAGATGGAGTTGACTCCGAACCTAAGTCCCCAAGAGTGGTCATTTTAGGTTGAAGCCTTTGTCTCGGTAGTTCAAGTGCGACATAAGACCATCCCTTAGTCAACCATGTTAGGTTTTGATAGACCCAAGGATTGATGAAGAAACAATTTCTTCGTAAGAATTATTTTGCTTCATTGATTATTGAGTTATGATGATTCTAAATCTCAAAACTAATAATCCCCTCTATATGTGTATAATTTTTTCTCAAACAACATGTTATGATTTCTAAAATCAACCATTAGCTTTCTCAAACCCGACTGCACACATATATAAGAAGGTATAAACCTAATTCTTTTTGGGATCAGGATTCCTTGTCAAACAAGAGATCTGAACAAATTGTTTTCCGTCTGGACAAACCATCCGTACGGATTGGTTGGGTGGCTCCCAAACCATCCGTACGGATCCTTCCAGCAGGATCCAGCTTTTCCCGTTTTCTGGCCTTATTCAATCCGTTGTATTGTGTGTGACCCAATAGGATTATACTAAGTTGGCAACGAGTCCGAACGAGTCAGAACCCGTAAGTTATAAGCGGACTCTAGCAATCCATTATGACTACCCAATTAGTATATCTTTGAAAGCCCAAAGTAACCTTATAGAACATATCACAATCCCTTTGTCACACGATATCATATTGGACATAAGTCATGGTCCACGTCAACTTATGTTGTCCAATGCTTTCTCGATCTCGAGTAGATTGATATGAGCAAATAACATTGAACGCTTCAATTCATTTAGGTACGGCTGTACACTATTAACAATCTCACTCATCGAGTGGCCAAGAAGATATATCTCTTAAGAGAGGGATAAATCCCATCTTGATTTATCATTCTTCCCTACAGGAATCCGATTATGTCAATCGTAGCCTTTATAACCCGGTTAGGGTAGCGTTTGAGTACGTCAAACATAATGTTCATCATGTGGAAGACTATGATAATATCAGGTCTAAGGATAAATGATATAACTATTATGAGATTTAATTATGACATTTGACCATGACATAAATCTCATAACGGGTCTATCAAGTACTTGTTCTCCAACATGTACCCACAGGTTTAATCCGCATCCTATGCGCTATAACCATCATATGATTATCCATTAAACTCATGCTAGCCCTTCATAAGTGCTAGGGACAATGATCATTATAACAAACATGCAAAATATATAATAATCAGGTTTGTTATCTCTATAACAATGAAGCTATGATATAACGCATAGGCCTTTCTCAAGGGCCTAGGGCATAATATCCAACAATCTCTCACTTGCACTAGGCCCAATCAACGCGTATCCAATATCCATTGAGATTAGTTATGATCTCCATCATAATTGTAAATGAGTTTATGTAGGATAATTATCCTTGTTATTATCATAAGGTATTTTGCATATTTTGACATCTTCTATCTTTGACGATTTCTCGAGTAAGATAGAAACGTCTGAGTATATATTTAGATAAGATAATAGTCTCTTGATTTGTGTAATAACGATTATTGACACAATGAAGGTACATTAAATTAGTGACACTAGAAATGATTTCTAGTTTACTAATTAGAATCTTAATCTTAACATTTTCTAGTTGCATCTCATGCCACTAGACACTCAACCCTTATGTAGAATAGTAATGGTCCATTTAGAACTCTTCTAACACCATTATTAGACGTAAACATGTATTTATACTGCAATATTTATCTTTGTTGGTTTATAAGAATGCAACTATGTAACTATTACAAGTTTATCTTTCATTCCATCAAAGATCAAGAATGCATCCTTTAGTTCCTTTTAGAGAACATAAGAGCGTTTCTCAACTAGTGACTTTCACTAGGATACGATTGGTATTATCTCATCATACTCCAAGTATATGAGACATCCGGTCTTAGTACATTAACATGGATTACATGTTAGATCTAATTGCCGAAGCATATGGAATCCTGATCATGTACTCTTGCTCATTAGACTTTCACAAGTAACCTCTCCAAGAGTCTTGCATAGTGAACTTTTCACTATCTTGTCTTTACTAGTACTTTGAATTTAACCATACAACATTTTAGACTTATCTACATAAATCTAAATTTCAATGATATAGGTGGCTTTTATCCAAGTCTTTCATTTAGAAACTCTTTCAGAATGAATTATATGTCAACCACATATATATGACTAGGAATAATATTACGCTCTCACTAAATTTATTGTCATCACAAGTCTCATATTTGATGAATTCAAACTCTTTGAATACTTCATCAAAATGAAATTTCACTCCAAGTAGTTTGCTTCAATCCATCTCATGAATTTCTGCAACTTGCATATTTTATTAGAATTTTATGGATCAATCAAAACTTTTAGGTTGTATCAAACACATCCTAATGTAAGTTCCTGTTAAGGAATATAGTTTTGACATCCATCTATCATATTAGATATTCAAAATATGAAGTCATGAAAATTAGAATTCTAATAATATTAAGCATGACTGTGGGTGATAAAGTTTCATCATAATCGACATTATGAATTAACTTTTCTCAATTAGTCTTGTTTAATCAATATACACTTTTAGATTTTATGACTCCAAGTCATTGATCTAAATCCGGAGCGGACTTTGCATCTTGATAGGTAATAGGTCAATCATTCGCAATGATATTTTCCTAATTACTTTCTATTACGAGAAATCAATATTTCTTGTTATAGATAGTATCCTATCATTTATGCAAATAACTTTGTGTATACTTGAACGAATTTCTACAAATCCTTGTGAAACTTTGTTCAACTTCCATCTTAGGTTCTATGTCATTTTGTGGGTCTCGAACTCTTCGAGATACATCTTACTCCCACTAACTCTTTAGAGATAAACGATTTATCTAGAAAGTGCTATTTAGAGTAACAAACGATTTGTACTCTAAAGGGTGTAAAATTAATATTATTAAGATATCCCATAAAATACATTTATTAGATTTAGGTGTGATTTTGTCCAAGACAACTTTTCTCAAAAGTATCACATCACAAATCTTTATGAAAGACAAACCAAGTTTTTCTTTCATTCAATATCTCATATGGCATCAGTTGAACCTCCTAAGATGAAACTCAATTTAGTGTAATCGCAACTGTTTCCAACACATAATCCAGAAGGATAATTAAAAAATCAGTTTGACTTATCATGAGGCGAAAAACTGAAGTTTTAAGACAATCTATAAACTTCTGGAGCAGGGTCCGTACGGCTTCAGATTAGGCGTACACCTGATATTCAGCCGTACGGATCTTGTTCCCAGTATCAGTTTTTCTTATTCTGCAGACTTTCTGCAGAATTCTCGTAAAGTCCAAGGCTCAAATATTCATCACTTTGATCAGATCAGAGTACAATAATACTTTTGCCATGAGATTTTGAAATCCTTTTCCAAGCATTGCTACTTTAATGAACTACATACATCAATATGTATTAGTCCAAAAGAGTACTTCCTTTTACTACTATTAGTAAGAGGTGTCTTAATCAATTACAAGATTCACATAAATCACATGATTCGAAATCATGCAATTTTAAAACTCTGTCCCATGGAATTTTAGATATGTGTTTCTTTTCATTTGATATAGACATTAATGCTTTTAAGAATGCAACGCTTACACCCTTAGATTCAAATTTCCATTATTTACGTTATACTCATTATTTTTGTTCTTCCAAGATAAGGATATAAAGTCCCATTTATATGAATAGCAATACAATAAAGCAAATCATATTTATTGGAACAATTTGTTATTCGAAATAGGAAATATCCATAATCTTGAAATGAAGAAACCAAAATAATATTTATACTTAAAGTGGGAACATCATGATATTTGTTCAAAACAAATATGAACCCAATAGGTGAAGACACTTCGCAAGTTTCTATGATTAATGTTGCAACCATTGCATCATTATCAACACATAGGTTAATCTTTACCCTTTTAAGTAGAATTTTAACATAAATACTTGAAGTGGTAGTCCTACTACACTTCCTTTTGATCTTTTAATTCAAATTGTAATTCTTCCAATGGTCAATCATATTGCCATGGTAGCAATTATATCATTTGGATTTTAGGTTTAGCCACAAATGTTTCCTTTAGGGTTGACAACTCTTGTCTTACCTTTATATTAATTCCTTGTCCTTATTAACCTTGAAGTTTGAGAAGGTTTCCATTTGATATTAAGACATAACATTTTAAACATTAAATGTCGCTTATGTATTAATATCAAATCCGTTTGTTAGTTCCAAACTAACTTGATAACCAAGCCAACTAAGGTAATTAATATGTCTCTCCATGTTCAAAACATGAGAACTTATTAACATACCTTTCATTCATCACATGAATGTTTAGGCTTTAATCAATCTCAAACTTTATGTTTTGCTTCTTGCTTGTAGGAACGATTCCTACATGATTGCTTATCACATAAGCATTCACATGTTTCAGATACTTCTAAAGTTCTAAACATATGGTAACAAATCGTAGAACAATTGACATCCATAGATTCATCCACATGATTCTAAATTATGTCTTTGTCCGTCTTTAGGTTTCTTAGGAATAGGATTTATTAAGAATTCATAACTTCCGTTCTTGCTTTAGAACAATTCTTAAGCTCATGACTAGGTAAGGAAGTTAATCTTATTCTTTTGAAGTGGGGTCAATTGCAGTAATTATTCATAATTATAGTTTGACATTCTACAAAATATGCAAATAAATATACACATATATTTCATACCATTATCATTTAGAGACATAATATATTTCATAAATACTCCCACTAAATTATACACCTTCAAATACAACAATTGTATAATATAATTTAAGTAGGCTAAGATCCAACTTTAATTTAATTTCAAGTCCGCTTTGGCGATACTGCACAAAATTAAATTAATTAGGTAGATAACTCTTTGTCAATCATATCATATATGATTCTTATATCCTTTATGAGATTTGTTAGACATCTTATGTCAGACATGTTTTAATCTCATCTTGTGCCTTAGGCCCAAAACTTTGTCTTTTGATAGCCTAATTAAGTCAAACCACGTTAAACGTATAGGACACTCTCATTCCTCATCTTGCTCATACACTGATAGAATTAATGCACCTCGCTTTGGCAGAGCCTACATAAAAATACCTGGTGTACTCACAAGTGTTTTAATAATAGATTGGCACATGACTTAAGATTTAAGAAGGTTTATTTGCTTAGAGATATGCAGCATATATTTAATTATGTCATAATATAATATAGTCTTTGCATAATCAAGGTTAACTAATCAAATTAATTAACAGAGGCAAAATCTTGTGATTCAATTATGAAGCAACATTGTGGGGACGGAATCTAAATTATCTGTAAACGATTTACAGATTGGATATTTCATTCGCATTCTCAGAAACAAGGCGTAAGCCTGCCATTGGTCCATGCAATGAATTAATCCCAATATAGTTTCCTTCTCTGCAAACTATTTGCACTTTGTAAAGGAATAAATTCTGAAACTTTGAGATTACACTAACCTTAAACTCCTTTAAGATTATGATCTCAGTAACTGTCTGGACTTATGAACTGAAATCTGTTTCAGGAAACACGGTTTCCAAAACCTGACGTCTGAAACAGATCAGAATCAGTAATACCCAAACCATCCGTACGGATGTTTCGCACAGCTCTTTCATACAGGTTACATAAACTCTTAACTCTTCAGAATTCTGAAACTGTATCCGCAGCGCATCTTGAAATTGAGAGCACAAACCGTATGGCCGAAACTAAGCCAAAGGCATCCACATTTCCGTACTAAGATCAAGGAGCCAAGTAACTTATCTATACGGTCGAAACTAAGCCAAAAGGCATCCACATTCCCGTATAGATTGGTCACATGTCACAAGACCCTTTCATTGTCTCTTAATCTCACAAATTACAGCAATTCTAAACTATTTAGAACTCTTATTTCTGCATCCTTTCTGAATTTTTCGGCCGAAAACTGTTTCAGGAAACACGGTTTCGAAAACCAGCCGTCTGAAAGCAGTTTCCAGTTTCGAATTCTTTAAAAAATTTACAGAATAATTTGAACACCAGAAAACAAAATCAAATCTGAGAATTTCCAAACTATCTGTACGGATCAGTTTGGCATCATCCAAACCATCTGTACGGATCCATTGGTAGGATCCCAGATTTCTAGTTTTTTTTCAGAATTTCAGAAATTCGACCAAATCCAATATCATGTTTATACATAATCATATTACAGAAACATGAATTTACAGATTACAAATTTAATTAGATCTAATCAATACCATGAATAAACAATTTCTTACATACACAAATTAGATCCAAATTATCAATACACATAATCCAATTATTTATTGATAACCCCAACATGCAATTATTCATATAGATCAAATCAATACAATAATTACATAATCCACATATTCATGCTCATAAATTTTATATCTCATATTTAAAACTAAAATCACACATTCATATTATTATCATGTAGATATTATATAATCGAATTAAACAATTTCAACATGATATACTAAAATAATCAATAATGAACGGGGCTCTGATACCACTGTTGGGTCTTGATGCATCATGCGCAGCGGAATTAAACATATAAATCAAACACCCAAGAGCCCGAATCCGTGCATGTTGATTAAATTAAATACAAGATGAAAGAAACGTACCCTTGAAGATCGAATCCATGAACACGGACTTTGAGGTGCTAAAGGAAACACCCTCCATCGGTATCCACACGTCGAACGGATATCAAGAACACCTTCTTGATCTGGATTGCTAGACCCAAGGCTTGATGAAGAAATGATTTCTTCGTAAGAATTATTTTGCTTCATTGATTATTGAGTTATGATGATTCTAAATCTCAAAACTAATAATCCCCTCTATATGTGTGTAATTGTTTCTCAAACAACATGTTATGATTTTTAAAATCAACCATTAGCTTTCTCAAACCCGACTGCATACATATATAATAAGGTATAAACCTAATTCTTTTTGGGATCAGGATTCCTTGTCAAACAAGAGATCTGAACAAACTGTTTTCCGTCTGGACAAACCATCCGTACGGATTGGTTGGGTGGCTCCCAAACCATCCATACGGATCTTTCCAGCAGGATCCAGTTTTTCCCATTTTCTGTGCCTTATTCAATACGTTCTATTGTGTGTGACCCAATAGGATTATACTAAGTTGGCAACGAGTCCGAACGAGTCAGAACCCGTAACTCATAAGCGGACTCTAGCAAGCCATTATGACTACCCAATTAGTATAACTTTGAAAGCCCAAAGTAACCTTATAGAACATATCACAATCCCTTTGTCACACGATATCATATTGGAGATAAGTCATGGTCCACGTCAACTTATGTTGTCCAATGCTTTCTCGATCTCTAGTAGATTGATATGAGCAAATAACATTGAATGCTTCAATTCATTTGGGTACGGCCTTACACTATTATCAATCTCACTCATCGAGTGGCCAAGCAGATATCTCTCTTGAGAGAGGCACAAATCCAATCTTGACTTATCATTCTTCCCTACAGGAATCCGATTATGCCAATCGTAGCCTTTATAACCACCCGGTTAGAGGTAGCGTTTGAGTACGTCAAATATAATGTTCATCATGTGGAAGACTATGATAATCTTAGGTCTAAGGATAAATGATATAACTATTATGAGATTTAATTATGACATTTGACCATGACATAAATCTCATAACGGGTCTATCCAGTACTTGTTCTCCAACATGTACCCACAAGTTTAATCCGCATCCTATGCGCTATAACCAACATATGATTATCCATTAAACTCATGCTAGCCCTTCATAAGTGCTAGGAACAATGATCATTATAATAAACATGCAAAAGATATAATAATCAGGTTTGTTATCTCTATAACAATGAAGCTATGATATAACGCATAGGCCTTTCTCAAGGGCCTAGGGCATAATATCCAACAAACCATCCCCGTAGAGACAAGTTGACCGAACCTTTGACCAAATGAGAGTCAAGACCAAATGAGAGTCACGTCCCGACTTTGACCAGATGAGAGTCTAGTCCACCCCTATGAGAGAATGACAGATATTCCCCTACGTTTTAGGAGAGAATGACAGATATTCCCTTACGTTTTAGGAGAGAATGACAGATATTCCCCTACATTTTAGGCATGGTTCTAAAAAACGCTAGGCGGTCGCTATGCGCCGCAGGGGCTCCTAGCGCCTAGGCGGAGCCTAGGCAGGGTCTAGGCGGGCCGAGAATTCAGAAATAACTATAATATCCTAGATGGGACCTAGGCATTTCATGAACGCCTTGCGCCTAGGCGGCCTAGACGGGCGTCTTTTAGAACACTGATTTTAGGAGAGGATGACAGATATCCCCCTTCGGCTAGGCCACCGTCACGAAAGCCTTAGGTTTGAGACACCAAGTTCCTTACCCGACCTCAACGGTCACCCTTAGGTTTGAGACGCCAAGTTCCTCACCCTACCTCAACGGTCACCCTTATGCTTGAGATGCTAAGTTCCTCACCCGACCTCAATGGTCACCCTTACGTTTGCGACGCCGTAAAATTTCTCATCGTCCGAACTACGTTAGGCTTGATTCCCCACGAATGGGATACGTAGGAATCCTATACCTCTAGGTCCAGCCATGCAACCAAATCAGTCAAACCGTCCTCCCATAGACAGATTGGGATGCTTTTTTAGGTCGACAACCCTGCTTTCCTAAAGCGACTTTGCCGAGGGGCTCTGTAAGTACCCTAATCTTAAATTAAACCAACTTAGAGGATTCTTAGCACCATTCAGGGATAAACTGATAGGCTAGGACCTCACTAGAATAAACCAAAACTCTAGGACTATCCTGGAATTAAACTTAGAAAAATCCAGAAGCTCGCCAGGCTGAGCCGTACGGATGGTTTGGACGCGGGAGAGCCCCAGCCGTACGGCTACTATGGGTTCCCTCAGTCCCTATAAATTAAGACCCTTGCTGATCATTTCAAGGGGGGGCAAATTCATTTGTGAGTAGGAACTCTGCCGGATTTACTTAATGTATGATCATTTCTTGCAAATAATATGAATTGGAACCAAGTTCTTGATATGAGTTATGGTGCCCTCATGTTTTATGCATGATCAAGGGTTCAAACCAAAGATGATCAAGACTTGTTAATATTTAATGTACATTTACTTTAAAGTCTTTACATTTATGCAATTTACTTTCATGTCTTTACATTTATGCAATTTACTTTCATGTCTTTATATTTATGTTGATTTACTTAAGGATGATCAAGTTTTGGATGGTAAAGTCTCAATCTTTACCATTCAAACTTTGATCAAACCTTAATAATGTACCTTTGGATGATAAAGATTCAATCTTTATCCATCCAAAGGTTGATTTTTGATATCCCAAGGCTTTTCCTTGGATGAATCATCCATTTGGATGTTAAAGTTGCAATCTTTAACCATCCAAATGGTGATTTTGGCTCAAATGCCATGTTCATCAACTTTCTTCATTTTGCCCCAATTATTGCCTTGATCACAGCCAAAACCATTATTTTGGTGTCTAATTAGTGATCAATGGCATAGGGATGACTTAACTCATGCTTTGTACAAAAAAATAAACTGAAAAGATTCAACACAGTCCAGTTTTAGCAAAATGCCCTATTTTCTGCCTGAAACTGGACTGATTCTTGAGAATTGTTAAAACTCCCAAGACAGCCTCCTATAGCCGTACTGCTGGTTGGTCCGGGAGAAATTTTCCAGTTTTGCCCTTTCTGTTAAACTGTTTGCAAAATAAACCATTTCTGTTAGTTTCTAACTGGTTCTATTGAAAAGTCAGTTTCTCCCACTTTTATAAAACACACACACACACACACACACACACACTTGCACAATTTTTGGTCAACAAACTTAGGGAGACTCGGTTTTCCAAGGCATTTGGGTGAACCTCAATTAAGTTCTTCCCAAGGTGTAACGTGACCTCCGAATCCTTTTCTCTAACCTTTTTTCGTTAAGTTTGGATTTAAAGTTAAACTAATGTGGCGGCTCCATTTTTTTTGTTTGAACATAAATTGTCGTGTTTGATTCTCCGGGAAACACAATATGTTTGTGTTCTATTTCCCGCGGGTATCTTACACCCGCCCCGTTGCCATCCTTAGGTGTGACCGTGTGAGTAGGGATGGCAACAGGTCGGGTTCGGTCCGGTTTTGCTCATACCCGAACCAGACCCGCACACACGACACACTGTACCGAACCCGCCCCCCCTGCAAGTGCTTAAACCCGTTTCTGAACCACAACCTCTCCTCTTGCCCAACACAATATCAACAATTTCACTGAAATACTCACCCAATAACAATAAAAAATCAACGATGATCGAGAATGTGAGGGTGAGACAAGGATAAGAGATGTAAACCTTCAACAACCTCACTGTTGTAACGCCCAACGCAAGCGCCGTCGCCATAATTGAATTGGGGTGGGATACGAGTAAGATAGAGAGATGAGTGAAGGAGAATGGGGGCGGCATATTAAGACGAGATGACGATTAGGGGAAGGAGAAAGGAGGAACGAAGGAAGGAGGGGTGACGAGAGAATGAGGGCTGCGGCATCATCGTTTGTCAATTGAATTTGGGGTAGAAAGGATATTAAAGAGAGAGGATGCAACTGGGAAGTAGGGTTTGGAATGGGCAAACAGATCACTAGCTGCTTAGGTTATATACTAGAGTATTTTATGACATTAAGAAACATAAAAGGGTATTATAGGAAATTAACAAAAGAAGTATATTTATCTACTACACGGGTCGCGACGGGTCGGGTTTAGCCATGTAATCAAGCTGTACTGAACCCGGGCCCGCCGGGTTTTAAAAGTAGCTTATCAAACCGGCCCGATACGGGTCAGATCAATGCCGGGTTCGTGTCGGGTCCGGGTGGATCGCCATCCCTACGTGTGAGTCAATGCTTAAGATGAAAAAGTGGGTTAGGGAATGTGCGACCTCATAATGCAACCACATAAGTTTTAGAAACTTTTATAAAATTTGATGTATTTTTTAACTTGAAAAGTGAGGCTATACGACCGCATGGTAATTACCATCCTGGAATCTAGGGAATTTCTTGTCATTTTGGTAGTTTTGGGTACCGCACTTTAATCCATCTCTAGTCCCTCCAAGACTTAAAGGGAAATTTGGCCCTTCCCTCCCTTTAGAGTCAGGCAACGATCTTAGGCGCGTGGAATTGTTGGGGTTTTGTCGGCGACGATCTTCCTATGGTCGAGCATGGGCATCTCTAATGGATGGTACTAAGCCATGTGTATCAAAATAAAATTTTAGTATCTATAAATAACTATTCATAAGTATCAAATTAGGGATGGCCAAACCGAACCAGAACCGGACTGGAACCGCCAAACCGGACCGAAACTGGAATCGAAAAGTTCAAAACCGGAGTGAACCGCTCGAAAAAATAGAACCGGATGAACCAGAAAACCATGGTTGATCCAGGCCAATTACAGTTTGTGCTTTCAATAAACCGTAAACTGGAGGTTCCGTACAGCCGGGAACCGCCCACGCCTACGCAGAACCGTGAACCGCCATAAAACCATGCAGAACTGGGAATCTTCGAACCGTTTTGACTAGTCACCATCGTCTTCCCACTACTCTGTCCAGTTTGGCCTGTCACATCCTCAACTCCACTCTCCAGTCCACTCCAACGGTCCAACCAAGTCCAACAAAGCCTGCATTGGTACTATAGTGACCAAGTGACCAGTCGCCATCACCATGGGCAATGGCCAAGTCTGTTGTCCGCCCATGCCAGACGCGCCCCACTTCCCCAGGCTGGGCCCACCCCAATCCATCTTTATCTGTTTGAATTTGAAATTTAATTTTATAGTTGTTAAATTCTGTAGGAGTCCATTTCTCGGTAGGAGATAACCACTGAGATTTAGTTTCCTAGTTCATAGAGTTTTAAATAAAGTTAGTTTCTTAGTTGATTTAGTTTCCTTATTTCTAGGTAGTAGATCTAGTATAAATAGATGAGTCTTGCAATCTTTTTATTCATCAAGAATAGAATTCAAGCATTGTTTATTTCATAAATAATAAACATGAAATTTCTCTTCTTTTTCATCCTTCTCTACGCCAAATTCATCATGGCATCAGAGCTGTGAAATATCAAAATCGCTTCCGCATCCTTTTCTTAGTTTCCGATTTTTTTGTTAGGTTTCTTTTTTGTTATTTTTCATTTTTTTTGTTGTTCGTCCTTCTTCCCACAACCATGAAGGCAGAAGTGAGATCAAATATAAGTTACAGAATTACAGGTTTGAAGACGGTGCAATGCTATGGTGAAGGGTTTCATGAAGAAGGAAATTAGAAATAAAGTCAAGCTTGCAAAGACGGCGCGAGAGATTTAGGGGACTTGCAAAACGTGTTAGGAGTGAAAGTACGCCTAAGGCAGATGAGTTAAAGCGTGCTATAACCCGAATGAAGCAAGGAACAAAACAAATCAGTACAGCGAAATGCAGCCGTCAACTAGTTGCTGAGTCAGTTGTGTAATCGGTTGTTCAGTCAAGTGTACAATCAGTTCTGCAGACAGAATCTCAAGTGTATGTGTTGTGGAAAGATGTTCCATTCTGTGGGAAATTGTTATCCGAAGGACGTAAGAAGATGTTTTCGGACGTAAGAAAACGTGAAGGGGCGACACAGATTATTAGACACATTGCAGACAAGGCGCTGGAGAACATAGGTCTCTTGTTGGAATGATTGAGTTATTTTTTAAGTTTCAAGTTGGGAGTTTGTATCCTTCACGAGCCAACTTGAGGGGGAGTGTAGGAGTCCATATCTCAGTAGGAGATAAACACCGAGATTTAGTTTCCTAGTTCCTAGAGTTTTAAATAAAGTTAGTTTCCTAGTTGATTTAGTTTCCTTATTTCTAGGCAGTAGATCTAGTATAAATAGATGAGTCTTGTAATCTTTTATTCATCAAGAATAGAATTCAAGCATTGTTTATTTCATAAAGAATAAACATGAAATTCCTCTTCTTGTTCATCCTTCTCTACGCCAAAATCATCAAATTGCGTTAACTAATGGGAGTTTGACCGAATATAGCCGTTTTGACTGTGTTTTTGAAGATTTCTCAGACTTAAAAAAATATTTATGTTATCCTAATTAAATTTCCTACCTAGAAATACCATTTCCCTCTCCAAATAAATCACTTCAGAAAAACTCAATTATCTCTTACAACTCTCTCAAATGAAAATTGTTGATTCAATCATTTTTAAAGCTCCAATCCAATCTTATCAATGTTCATTGTTTCCATCCAACATCCATATTTTTATATTTCCATCCAACAACTTCATTTCATCTTCATTCTCTCTATTTTTATATTTTCCAAAATGAGTAATTTTCTAAAAAAACTAATAAATATGGGCAAAGATAAGGATGCATCAATATCTTCATCCCAAGCACCACCACCACCACCACCAACTTTTGTTGATCCGGAAGGTCTCTATTATGATGGGGGACTTGCGGGGGGAAACAAAAATGAGTGGGAATAGAATAAAGGAGACGAACTGATTCCAAATTTTGATGCTTCAACTCCAAATACTCAAGAAATTGACGCCAATAATATGAAAGATACGATGGGAGGGCGGCGTCGTAAAGGAAAAAAAAAATAGGGAATGATCCTAAACCAAAAAGACAAGAATCCACCGTTTTCACGAAACACTACACAAAAGAACTCATCCTAGATGGGACACGTAAAAATTTTACAGCGGTATGCAACTATTGTCCAAAGGGTCAAACAACATATCCCTACTCTACTGGGGGTGGATACGGCATTATGAATCGGCATACAAGTTACTTTCATCCCGGTGAATTTGGCATATAGAGTATTTGATGAAGCACACACCGCATATAATATTGCTCATATATTACAAATAATTTTTCAAGAATATAATCTTGTTGAAAAAGTTTTTTCAATTTTTGATAATGCTAGCACTAATACCACTAGTTTGCATGAATTAATTTTAGTTTGTAAATCATCACTAGGTTGTAGATTTTTTCATATTAGATGTTTGTGTCATATTTTAAACTTATGTGCCCAAGATGGTTTGTGTGCTTTGGATACTTCTATTACTTTAATGAAAGAAGCGGTTCATACTATTATGAAAGTATCAAAAATCACAAGGCAATGGAGGCTATATTGCACAAGTCTAGAGTAAAAACAAAAAAAAATAAAAAAAAATCCCAACGGATGTTCCAATTCGATGGAATTCTACCCTTCATGTATTACAAGAAACTTGGAATTAGAGAAATGAAATTTGCATGTTCTTGGGATCCATTAACCATGGTGGTCAAAATCAAAATTGTACAAATTTATATACTCAACAATGGGAAGAATGTGAGAGTATGATGAATTAGTTGACGAAGTTCGAGATTACAACCACGGCGTTATCCGTTAGGTATTTTCCTACTTATAATTTAGTTCTTAATCATTGTCTAGAAATTTCTAGTGTATTTTTTGAGTTTCAAAATTATATATTTCTTAAAGATGCGGTTTTAAGAATGCGAGAAAAGTTGGTAAAATATTTTCTCGACATCCCCGATTTTTTTAAGATGTCGTAGAATGGCTTGCACATGTCCGAGAATTTGGATATAAACATGTTTAGAGCAGCTACCTTCCATGTGATTCTTTGTACATCTTTAACTGATTGAGGCGATGTCAGTTTAATTATGGCTTCAAGCTGTTCTGGACTTGCTTCTATTCCTTTTTGTGTCACCATATAACCCAAGAATTTCCCAAACTTTATTCCAAAACTTCACTTTGTTGGATTCAGCTTCATATTGATAGTATCTAGGATGTCAAAGGCTTAAGTTTGGTCTCGTATGTGATGTTTTGTTTTCTTTGACTTTACCACCATATCGCTATGTATACCTCCATAGTGTCACCGATTTGATCTGTGGGGTAATAAATGCGGTGTCTTCTTGATAAGATGGTTCTATCTGGATCTGCTAAAATCCTGAAGATATATCTATAAAGGTTAAAACTTCGTGTCTTGATGTAGCATCCACTAGTGAATCAATGTGTGGTAGAGGAAAGGGGTCTTTCGGGCACGCTTTGTTTAGGTCTGTGAAGTCGACACAAACTCTTCACTTGCCGTGTATTTTCTCCACCACTACTATGTTTACCAACCATTTTAGGTAATCTACTTCTGGGATCATCTTTGCCCTGAGTAATCTGTCAACTTCTTCCTGAATAATCAAATTTCTTTCTTGTGCGAACTTCCTTCTTTTCTGGTGCACGGGCTTGAAAGATGGGTCAATGTTAAGCTTGTGAGCGATCACATATTTACTTATTCTAGTCATATCTTCATGCTTCCAAGAAAATCTTTTGATTCTGCTCCTTAAGAGATTGATTAATTCTTCTTTGATCTTTGCCGGTATATCTTGACCAATTAACAATTTGAGGTCTGGACTAGAGGGGTCCAGAATTACTTCTTTTCATCATGCTCCCTTGCTTCCAAGACCTCACGTGCTTTTTTCTGTAATTGTTATGCCTACCGTAGAGATGTCGACGCCTTCATAGATGTCTTATAGCATTCCTTCGTCGTCAGCTGATTACTATCAATTTTAACGACTCCCCAAGGTGTGGGGTTCTTCACACATTGGTGGTAGGTTGAAGGTGCTGTTGACATTGAGTGTATCCAAGGTCTGCCCAGGATCACATTATAGGATGTCGGGCAATCTATAACAAAAAAAACGCTCAATGGAGTTTATGCCTTTTATATATACTGGGAGTTTGATTTCACTACAATATCTTTAGTCTCTCCAGCTCACGAGCACCGAAGTTCTTTTGACAATGTCTGACTCTGGAATATCCATTTCTTTCAAAGCATTTAACATGATGAGAATCACTGAACTGCCGCCATCTGCCAAGATACGTCTCACTATGCAGTTGGCAATTCGTAATGCAATGACCAATCCTTCATGGTGTGGATCCAGAACATTCTCCCTGTCACTTTCTTCGGAGGTGATGACATCTTAAGAGGATGAATAAAGTCCCCTTTATGATCTTCTATAACACGCCCCAAGTCCCGGGATTCCCTAATAGAACCTCGAACCTGGTGCGCGTAACTAACAAGAAACAAGAAACTAACGGGAAACAGGAACAATACCTGTTAAAAACAAAACTGACATGACGTATATACTCAAGAGTAGGGAGCTAAGATAGCTCACACGAGTTCTAGACCAAGAAAATTAAAACCAAACAAGGTTACATACAGCGGAAGACATGCCTAGTAAATAAGCTGGCATCAAGAACTGTCTAGGGACAACAAATACTACCCCAATACAAGCCCAGAGTTTAATTAACTCATACAAGATCGTCCTTACCCAAAATATAAAAGGACACTAACTTCGAACGAGAATATCCTGCTGAGTAAATTCCCAGCTAAGTCGAGCCTCACTGCGTACTATCCCCTGCTTTCCTGGGGGGGGGAAACAATTAAACAAATAAAGGGTGAGATAAATCTCAGTAAGCTATTAACATGCAACTATATGTCATGTTATCATGCAGTACAAGTAGATACTCAACTAAACATATATCAAGTATCATCAAGTAACAAGTATAGGAGAGGCTAAGCCCACTCAACAAGTAATCAAGCTCAAGAAAGGTTCAGGTAACAAGTAGTCAAGTAGAGTGAGAGGCTAAACCAGCTCACAAGATGCACATAGGCCTATCACGGATTGTACCTGAATCCTTCCTTATTTCTCCCAAGAATACCATTTGTTGTCGATGCTTTTCTAGCTGAGGACAACCAAGAACAGGAACAAGAACTGCTGTGCAGTATATAAGGAGACCTGGTAACCAGTGCCATCCACAATAACAAGATCCACGTGGTGAACAGGACAGGAGAACAGTATATGAGAAGACCTGGTATTCAGTGTCATCCACAAAAACAAGATCCACGTGGTGTTCGGGACGGGAGTTAGCATTCACTTAGGTCAGGCTTATTGCTCCAACCAAGGAAGCTATGCCCTTACTATGGCCAGTAGTAAGGGGTCGGGCGGAAATACATAGGGACCCGATTGTCACTTAAACCCCAGTTCTCGCGACAAGCGTGAACCTATATATTTTCGAACAAGCAAGGAGAACCAGCTGGACTCACCAAGAATGCACAAGTAGATGTTTACTTGAACTACAGTACAGAACTCAGTCCCTTATTAGTGGACTACTCTTTATGCACCATGTAATCATGTATCATGTGCTCACGAGAATATGCACCATGTAACTATGTATCATGTGCTCACGAGAATATGCACCATGTAACTATGTATCATGTGCTCACGAGAATATGCACCATGTAACTATGTATCATGTGCTCACGAGAATATAAGTATCCATACTCAATTATTGCGAATACCAATCAGGTTTAACTATGGCACATAAGTGTCCATGTAACACGATCAATTCAAGTAAGAGTCCATTTATAACAGACTTCAGTCAAGTAGTAGGGTATTTCACTTTGTCACATGCCAAGTTTGCACGTACATATTCATATAACGTTTAACACATTAAAGTGTTTATCACGATACCCTTACTATCAAGTAGAGCCCAATACCTTAGACTCTAAACACGTAGTAGAATAGGTCACATCATACCTAGTCACAGTCATATCTCACATATATGTATCGTTAATAATCGAATACATTTTCTAACACATATTGTGTTCTATAACCATTCTTATTAGTTTAAAATCGTAGTATTCACGATTATATGAATTATCTTCATATTACACTAGTCCCTAATTTCTTTAGGAACCATTTCAAGACAAGATATCTTCTTCATTCTTTATATACTTCATTAAGTATATACATGATTACACTAAATCACTTACACTTTAGTGCTTATTTATAGCACTTCCAATATACACGTATCAAGTTCACGTATGTAGTAGAGTTAATCATTCTCTATCTAGTTCCATATCCCAACTCTTTTGGTTATTCATACCACGTACCAATCAATCAAGAAGCCACATTATATCAAGTAAATATATGCAAGATTTGCATATACACATCAAGACTCTTTCAAGTTATTACCATATTCATGTAATGGTTTCAAAACATTTAAGACAATCAAGACAGTCAAGACTTTTACAAGATTTTATTATCTTGTATCCAAGTTCTCAATCCATTTTCTTGGATGGTTAAACATGTACAAGAGTTAATTAACTTATACTTAAGTTATCAATCCAACTCTTGGGTTATTTAAGACAAGTACATGATGTACTCATCTTATATTCACGTTTTAATTAAGAAGATGAGCTATACATCTCCCAATCGAGTTCACGATCCTATTCCTAGGATATTCAAGTTCAAGACATTAGTTGGTGTCCTTTAGGTACACAAACTTTAGCTACGAGAGGGGAGACTAATCCAATATTCGTGGACTAGCTCAACGGGAAACAAGCTTCAAGAAATCAAGAAGTCACATTGTTATCAAGCAACTATGTGCGATGATTGCACATACAAGTCAAGAATATTTCTTATTCACGTTAATGCTTATTCTGAGCACTTTCGAGTTTACACCTTACCCATATATTGGTGTCAAGGCATATACAAGATTTATTAATCTTATATTCATGTTTTAATCCCTTTTTCTTTGGATGTTCAAGTCATGTACAAGATTTTATTGTCTTATACTTAATCTTTGGGACATTCAATCATGTATAAGAGTTATACACTTTACTCTTACCAATTCTAAATCCTATTCTTAGGATGTTCACGTTCAAAACATTGTTTTATACCCCTAAGGTGCACAATCCTTAGCTTCAAGACAAGCATAACACATAAGTGCTTGTTCATAGCACTTTTAAGACATATAAAAGAGTTGTTCCTTTTATACTCAAATTCTCATTTTAATTTAATGAGTAATCATGTTCAAGAATCACTTCTGATACCCCTAAGGTATCACAATACTTAATAGGACATCTTATCCTAAGGCTATATGCCTTAACAAGGGTTATTTCTAACTTATACAATCATTAAACAAGTTTTACAATTTTTCAGGACATATGGGCGGCCGCACAAAATGGTGTGGGCGGTCGCCCAAAATCAGGCTTTCCAAGAACAAAATACTTCAGATAGATGGGCGGTCGCCCAGCCCAAAATGGGCGGTCGCCCAAGGCCCAAAAATGCCAAAATCCGAATTCTTTCCCAGGTTAAATAATTTTCCGTCCCAAGCGTAGGAGTAAAACCCACTAACACTTTCTCACATTCAAGAGTGCATTTTAACATGTTCAGAACACTTCTATAGGGACACTTTATTAATTTAACACAGTCCCACAAGTAATAGAATAATTCTCTTTTATTCCAATTTAATATTTCACCGTCCCCAAAAGTATAAGTACAATTTTATATTACACTACTATACCCATTTAGGGATACTTCCGTTCATTTCCCCGTACCACAAATAATGGTACAATTTTTCTAATAATATTTAAATCGAGTTACTATTTTACCGTCTCACGAATAGGAGTAATTTTCCTATTAATCTTTTAACAACCCAGAGGGTTATAACCAATTTGAAGCACTTTTCAAGTTTCATGCTACGCAGTATATTTATACTCCCTTCGTCCCAAAATTACAAGTATCACAAAAATTGCTCAAAACACAATTTTAACAAGAACAAGTAGCGGGAATAACATATATACATGTTATTACAAGTAAGGGGAAGCTAATAGCTTACCTAGTCAAAAATCAAGTTGACCCAAATTAATTTCTGATCGGTCTGGAACGCTCTATTCAACGCCACGAATATTTATCCGGGACCGGAATCACGAACAGAGAGATAATTAATCGCGAGGAGTCGAGAATAGGGTAAAATTGACCTCCCTATTATGAAACAGAGAGAAAGAGCGAGAAGGTTTAAGATGTTGCCTTTCTCAGAGAAGGCAACATACTATATATACTTATAACTTTTGAGAAATTGCAATTAGGCCCCTCAAGTTTCACTAATTACAAAAAGGCCCCTAAACTTTCAACTTTGAGATTTAACCACCTTAATTTTCTAAAGTAGTTAAATAATTAACTCAAATAAAATAGCATATAAATATGCTAGTCAAGAATTTAACAAATAAGTCAAATATTTAACAAGATTAAGGATGGGCGTTACATTCTAGGCTTTTCATCCTTAGATTCTTTGGCATGTCATGTAGCTGCAGAATAAGAAGTACCATAAATGTCAGAACCACTACTATTAACATTAATTACCTTAGTAGTTGGCGGAGGAGATGGTGGTCATGCTGGAGTCGTCTTCTCAGTTTTTTTCTTTCTTTGGCTGAGTAATTCTTTGAGATATCCTTTTGACAGTAGGTAGCTAAGTTCCTTTCGCAAGGCGATTCAATCTTCAGTAAGATGTCCAAAATCCTCATGATAGGCACACCACTTAGATTTGTCTTTCCATACTGAAGGTTTGTTACTCTTCTTTGGCCATCTTGCTTTGTCACCTAAGTTGTTCATCGCACAAATAATACCTGAAACATCAACAGAAAAACAATAATCAGAAATCTTAGGACAATCAATATCATCATCATCTTCATCCTCTACATAATGAATTCTATAGTTTCTGGAATAGGGATTGGATTTGTCATTATTGTGGTGAGAAGTCTCGATCATCCTGTCAGGGTTGTCATATGTCGTCATCTTGCCAGATAGTTTAGATTGCTGCATTTCATCTTCTTCCAATTTGATGAATTTTAAGGCCCTACTTCGAATCTCTTCTATCTTTTTGCATAGATTCATTACCAACTCCATTTAGTACGGTGATTCTCTTTTCAATCCCATTTTGAATGCTTCTATAGCTATCGACATTTCCAAGTTAGGGACTTCTAAGACTTCTTTGTTGAACCTGTGAACAAAGTCTTTTAGAGTTTCGGTAGGTTGCTGAGTGATTCGGTAAAGGTCACTCATGAGCTTTTCAAACTGTCTGCTGCAAGATAATTGGTTGTAGAACATATTGACAAGTTGAGGGAATGAGTTGATTGACCCTGGTGGTTGCCGGATTAACCATTTTAATGCTGGTCCTGCCAAGGTTGAGTCGAAACCTCTGCACAAGCATGCTTCCCTGAATTGCAGTAGTATGTGAACAATATCCATCTTCTCTTGATAATGGGACACATGCTCATCGGGATCAAAGCTTCCATCATATAGCTTTATTGTTGGCACATTGAATCACTTAGGGATGTCGACAAGTGCAATGGAGGGAATAAAGCGTGATTGATTGTAACATGTTGGTGAAACTTGTTGAATGGGAAGAGTGACACCAGGTACATTCAAGATCATGTTCCTCATTTCCTGCAGCTGCTTTGCTATGTAGTTACACGCAAAAGGATTAGTGGTAAGAACAGTAGTATCAAAAATATTTTCAGAATCAATGTTACCGAAAGGATTATTGTGATCAGGAGAAAAGAAAACAATGGTGCTACTAGTGAAGGTATCTCCTTTTGATGGCATTCCAAAGACATTGTGTGTAGAAGGTGGGGAAGAGGTGTTTCTCTTAGGGTAACTCAAAGACACTGGAACCAAAGGGTGTCGATATCATTGGAGAGGTCGTCATCCCTGAATGAGTCACATAAGACATAGGAATGAACTCGTTGAAAATCTGTGAACTACCCTCAACGTCGAAAGTAAGAGCTATAGGGCGAATTCCTGAAACAGATTCCATTCTTTCGGTAAAAAACATTTGTTCCTTCTGAATCTTCACCAAAGCGTCAGCCATCAGAGTGGTGCTGTCATGTTATCTGTCAAGCTAATTCTTCATCTGGATGAGCATATTCTTGATGTTGACATCAGATGCATGAGAGGACGGTTTCTTGCTGGTTCTTGGAGGAGGCAGCATCTAGGTGATCCTTAATAGGCGTACATTCAGACATATGGAACGTAAATAATTTCTTCTTCATGTAGAGCTTGTTGGTTAGAGACTTCGTCAAATACCTCTTCTCTAACGCCAGCCACAAGCCTCCTGTTGTTTACTGATCCGCTACATCCGTTAGGATGTCATCATCAAGACTCATGATAATCATTGAATGAGCCTTCTCATCCAATTCTAACGTTTTTGCAGCCTTCTTCGAATCTTTAGCTGTGAGAACGGCTTCTGCTTTTCCTTTTGGATCCTTCTGATCCCTGATTGCTGCAGCCACTGGAGCCCACAAGCTTTATCTTTGCAACATGGCTCTCATCTTGATTTTCCATAAACTAAAGCTGTTCTTCCCATCAAACGTGTCAATCTTCTGGTCCACCCCAGAATCCATCTCTTTTACTACTGCGGAATGCTCTGATCTTCTCAACTAACCAGGCCCTGGTGCCACTTGTTAGTAAACCAGACCCAAAATATAGCATATAGCAATGAACGCAAATCAACAAGTAAGAACACAGATTTACATGGTTCACCAACAACCTATTGGCTATGTCCACGGGTAAAGGGAAACAGATATTATTAATATAGCCAGAGAAACAATTACAAGAAGATGATCACACTAATCTATGCTTGCATGAATTTTGATCACAAAATTTCTAGCTATGCAAAACCCTAGATCTAGAATTATTGATCTCTCTTTCTCTTTCAATGTCAATCACCGTGGAGGCTACTAATTTTACAACTAGTATTTATAGTGCTAGAGACCTAAACCAGAAGACAGGAGGAGTCCTTAATTAAATTCCAAAAGGACTTAATTAATATTTCCACGCAAGACAAAACTCCAAAATCCCAGAAAACTACATGGTCGCTAGGGTCTAGGGACATGTCCGACCGGATCTCATCATATCCGACCGGACCCATTATGCTACCCACTCGGATCTCGAGCTTCTTGACCAACGCCAATTTCTGACTCGCCTTGGTCCAGCCGGGTCTTATGTCTGGTCCGACCGGACACCTGTTGCTGTTCCGAATTTTCTTCTTTTGACTTCTCAAGCTTGACTTCTTCAAAATCACTTTCCTCTAACAGAGCTATAGAGAGATAACAATCAGAGTAGCTGAGTGAATGTGTGTGTGTGGTGTTCTGTCCATAGATCTTAATAAAGAGAAAAAGATAAGAAAAAATCGAGCCTAACAAACTAGCTAAAAATCCGGCCTTAATCTCCTCTCCAACTAACTTGGTAGGACTTGGTCTCTTATCCGTTGAAAGGAGTCTTCCACGTTTTTATTGACTGTAAATAACCTACAAATAAAATAATTATTCCCAGTAAATATGATCAATTTTTCCAGGGACCTAGATGTCTGCATGTTGCCGCTGGGTCTGATGTCGCCATCTGAAATTTTACCCACAACACTAACCATTCTTCTCTTCTTCACCTTCCTCTTTGTTTTTTTGTTGTTGTATCAACCCGATCTGCCATGTTGACGTCCTGCACCTTGGAGCTTACATCACCTGCATCAACCACCTCATAAATGATAGTGGATATCAGCATTTATGATTATTTTTTTTTTGACTTTCTATATTTACTCAATTCAAAAAAATTGGGGGCATTTGTTTGGAATGAAAATTTGAGCTACATATCGACACCTTGACACTTTGATATTTTTTGACATCTTGAATTACTCTGAGTCGATATCCTGAAGTTACATTCTGAAGTTACATCCTGAAATTACATTATGAAAATACATCTTGAGCTGATGTCCTGCAGACAGTTAACAAATCTCTATTTTTTAGGATCACGATAATAACCATGTGATCAATTGAAGATCAGGTCAAATACGAGGTCTTTATCAACAACAAAATGTTCCATAATCCATGGTCTTCAACAAACTAAAGATATCCCAAATTTTTAGGGATTTATTGTTTGGGGAGAGAATTTTATTGTTTAGGGAGAGAATTTCATAGCAACTCGGTTACATCTTGACATCTGGGCAACTATTTCATCTCGACGTCTACACTTTGAAAGGCAGTTTTTATGGTTCCAATTTTTTAGGGCATGATTGCAACACATGTGATAAATTGAGGACTAAGTCAAAGATTATCTACTTACCACAAGGGCTGATCTACAACAAACCCTAGACTCTCCGGATTAATAGTGATATTTATTGAGATTGTTATTTGTTTTTCTAGTATAAAAGGAAGATAAGATCATTTGTAAACACACACTCACTTTTTTCTGTAAACTCTCTTTCTCTCTCTCTCTCTCTCTCTCTCTCTGTACTCATATCTATACTCACACTCAAAATTAATAGACTTATTTGGTAAGGTAGGTATCAAAAACCTCCTGAGGTTTTATGCAGGAGAGTAGTTGCTCAAGGGCTTTCTTCATTACATCTTGCGTCTACATCTTAAACTCTGGTCTACATCTTGAACTCTAAAAGTCTTTGTACCCTACTTTTTTTATTTGTCCTATTGTCAAAAGACAAAGTCTCATATGCAGCCGTTGTACAATGTGCGGCAACCCTTGGATTGTTCCGCTGCTTCTCGCAGCCACTTGCTCCGCTATAGCCGACCATTGGATCCAGCCCTCCCTCTTCCCAGATCGCGACACGTGTCTTCCTTAAAAAAAAATCCAATAACTTTAAAATGCTATATCTTGAGATTTATAACTCAGGAAAAAAAATTAAAATACCGTTGTGTTCGTCTCAACGAGACAAATAAAACTACATAGGTCATGATATGGTTTGATTTTAAAAAAAAATATATTTTTTTTACACACAAAAAGTTTGAGTTGCTTGTCAGCTGAGATGTAACACTCTGTTCTAATAAAAGTAACAGTTTCATATTCAAAAAGTAACACTTTTACAGTCAAATGTAACAGCAATTTTACAAAAAAAAAAATAAATTGTTTTGATAGTTTTTATGGTTAAAAAAGTAATATTTGAAGTGTAACAAAGTGAATATATGATTATAATTTTTTATATAGATGAATGTAACATTTTTATTTAGTAAATGTTACTTTTCTTCTTTAAAAAAAGAGTAAAAATGCATATATATAATCGGGTTTGCATTTCAATTGTTACTTTCTCAATAAAAAAATTGTTACATTTTCAGATATAATGTTACATTTAAGAATATAATCTGTTAAAATTGAGGAAAAAAAATATTACATTCATTTTTTATAAAATGTAACATTAGTTTAGTTTGTTAATCTTATGTTAATTTTGAATAAAAAAAGGTGTTACATTTGAAAAAATAGTGTTACATTCTTTTATAAAAAGTGTGACATTAGTTTAGTTGTCAATCTTTATGTTATCTTAATCTATTGCAGCAAAATTGTGGTACATTTAAAAAAAATGCTACATTAGAAAAAAAAAGTGTTACATTTGAAAAAAAAAAAGAGTGTTACATTCCTTTATAAAAAGTGTGACATTAGTTTAGTTGTCAATCTTTATGTTATGTTTAATCTATTGCAGCAAAATTGTGGTACATTTTGAAAAAAAAAAAGTGTTACATTTGAAAAGAAAAAAATGTTACATTTCGTTATAATAAGTGTTACTTTTGTTGGGAGGAAAAAAAGGTTGGGGGTGGAAAAAAAAAATCTCAACAGAAAAAAAAAAGAAAAAAGGAATGTCGGCTCCCATCGCACGGTGGAACTGCCGCACAGGAGACCTCCTCTTGTCAAAAATTGGCCAAAGCAAACTTTTACTTTATAGTTATATCCATATGAAACTCAAATATGTTATTTTATTTAATCTTATCATGAATTTTCAATCTTTATGTCTATTTTTTTTTTTTTATGTGCAATGCATTGTACATGACAACCTAATGATCAAAATAGTGATGCAGCTGGCCATAGTGATTTTGTAAGAAAGAAAAATTGTTTAAACTTTTAAATGTAATAAAAAAAATCATATTCTTACAAACTCCATAATTAAATTCAAGTGAATGCAATTTTCCTTATTTAAATTAAAGTAATACATTCATGTGCTCAACTTTTAGTCTCTTTCATGTTCGAGCGTCATAATTTATACTCCAAACTAGGGATGGCCAAACCGGACCGGAAAAGCCCGGAACCGGAGCAAACCTGGGAGTAAACCGGATCCGGAGTAACCGGAACCGTAAGTTATCCGGGCCGGTTCAGGTTCACATAAATGGCGAACCGGAACCGGAATGAAAATCCCTTGTTTTTCAATAATTTTAAAGGGGGGGACCGGAACCGGACCGAACCGGAACCGGATTGTGCCAAACCGGAACCGGGGTAAGCGCGGGCCGGTTAAGGGTTACCCATATGTCGAACCGGAACCAGCGGTTCCGAACCGGAACCGGGCCCGGAACCGGTTTTGGCCATCCCTACTCCAAACGAATCTGTTCATGAGATCTAGTTAGAAAATCGAGACCTCAAAATTAATGGTCAAGCTTGTAAAGATTTTTTTATTTTTTTTTATTTATTAAATAAAAGTAAATTAAAATTTCGATATATTTATGCTATTACTATAGTAAACGGAGCTTAAGCTCCGTTTGTTTCGCATAAAATGACCATCGGAAAATGTTTTCTTCTTTTTACCGTGTTTGGTAAACATCGGAAAATGAGGAAAATATTTTCCGAAAAATAGTTTTCCCACAATTATAAGTAAAATGATTTACGGATTTCTTTTCCGTAACTCAATTTCCAGAATATATTAGCACTCACTCACACACCCAACTCCACATACTCTCCCACGCTACCCACTTCACATCCACCATACACCCCCCACCCCCACCCTCTCCTGACCAAAAAAAAAAAAACTCGTATTAATTTCTTTTATCATATTAAATACATTTTCCACATATGAAAATATTTTTTAGGAATTTTTTTTGTATATATTTACCAAACAACCGAAAACATGTTTATATAATTTCTGAAATTCATTTTTTAGAAGTCATTTTACACGAAACAAACAGAGCCTTAAATTAAATGCTGAGAATAATTTATTAATTGTTGTTGATGGACAAAAGCTTTAGTCTAAATTAATTGTTGAATTTGGTCAAAAAAATATATTTTCCTCATAAATTAGTATTTGTTTTACTTTATTAATTAGTTTATTAGTTTATTGAGTGGACTATGGACGTGAAAATAAAATTATATTTGGAGTATTTGATGTAAAAAGGACACTTTAACAGGGCTTCAAACTCTTGCGCTAAAATGAAACGTCTTCCAACTTGCGCCAAACATGACGCGAGTAAAATCTTGCGCTATCCCATTTTTTTTTTTTTTATTATTTGCCGTTAGTTGATATCCCAGTTCGTGATTTTTTTTTATTTTTTTTTGGCTTTCATTGTACAATTGCAGTTGTTCAGCTTTTCCTTCTCTTTTTTATTTTGAAGTATGCTACTCTATTTTCATCCTAAAATAAATCTTGAATGTTTAAAATTGTTATTATCAATATTAATTAAACTAAAAATTTAAAACTTCTATTTAATCTGTAATTGGATGCCTTTTACTTTAATTGTCTATTTTTATTTATTCTTTGTAGTAAAAAAAATATATGAAACCGCTATTGGCGGCGCACTCCTGGCCTTTGGACCCTTCGAGCAATTTGTACTAAGTATTTATTTTCTAGTTTAATTATTTAATTTTGATGTTTTATTTCATACTATTTAATATAAAATATTTTGAATCATATTATATTTAATTTGAATCAAATTATTGATAAGAATATATTAATTGATAAAAAAATTAAAAAAGTAATAAAGAATATTCTAAGAAAAATCTTATTTGACGCAAGATTTGAAGCAAGCTGTTGGAGATGGTGAAACAAATATGGTGCTGAATGTTAGAGACAATTATCCCACATCGGGAATTAACTAGCCAAGCATTGATTATATAAAGATCCTGAGCTACTCCTCCCGTTGCCAATTGGTTTTGGGATAGAACCTCAAACTTTATCATGATACCAGAGCTGGTCCGGGGGTTTGGCGCTTTTACTAAAATTATCAATCTTTCAAAATCATAAAGGGAGAATCCACTACATTTTTTGTGAATAGACCAAATTGTCTTTTGATATTTTAGTGAGTTAATGAAAGATTTTACTAAATCAAAGATACCCCTTATTTAAGACTTAAGAGCTAACTTCAAATATCATTAATCAAAACAAGAGAAACCCTAGGAATTACATATCGAGATTAGAAGCTGCTCCTGGTATTATTATGCGGCCTCTCTTTTACCTATCAAACTAAATTTTGAAAGGAGATCAAATCAACATAAAAAAAGGTATGAAAAATATAAGCATTGGAGGCTAACAATATTTAGTTATCAAATTTAATCCTCATACTAATCTTTACAACTTGGTTGTTTATGATCTAATTGAGCAATGAAGTGCAAAAAAGGTTAAAATTTGATTTTTTGAATGGATTCAAAATGATGATCGTGTAACATTCTTTAGGTTAGTGGGTGAATTATTGTGTTGATTCCAGAAATTCCGTTCTATTATTATTATTGTTTTTTAAAGAATTTATATTTTATTTTTTTAAGGACATTTACTTAAAAAAATACATTTATTTTGAGACGGAGTGAGTATTACTTTTCTTAAGATTTACTCCCTTAATGAATGCATATTTTAGTTCTTAGCATTTTCTTTGCTACTTAATGTTGCGTATTGTTTTACAGTTTTTATTTTCTTAAACTTACTTTTATTTTCAAAAGAAATGCTTTCGTTAGGTATATTACTTTATTTTATTTTTTTTGTTGAGCAAACAACGAGTTCAATTGCATTAATAATATGAAAAGAGATGGCACTCCACAAAGGCCGGAGGCTCACCCCAAATATCCATAGTAGATCCATTTCTTAACCTACAACAAGGACAATTCCGATCTAAAGTTTGAGACACTCGGATTCTATTCCAAGTATAACTTGGACACTGCCTTAATTCGGCATTCAAGAAATCCCCTATATGGTAATATATTGCGTTGAGTACTTGACATACAGAATCCGGGTTGACGGTTAACGTCCACCATATATCCCAAAATCTCTGAATCATCCCTGGTGCAGCAAGAACAACGACATCTTCTTTCTTTTGAGATGAAGCAAGATTCAGCATTGTAGATTGCATTGCAATTGAAATTTTTACCTTTAAAATAATACGTTAATTAATATAATTGCTAAAAGAAAGAGGGATATTATAAATACATTGTTAATTAATGAGAGAATTGACAAGCTTAAAGGGTAATATCGGCAATTTAGTGTATTTTTATAGCTGACAAGTTTTTTAAGGGCAGTTTTGTCTAAATCAACAATTATTCATGTTAAATATCTAGTAATGTAGTGGATTAGCATAAAATGTAGTGGCATTAGCCCTTCCCAATCATAAATAGTTCAAGGAGATAATTGAATTAAAATTATATGCAAATTACGTAATCCCTCCGTCCCGGACTAAGGTTCTTAGTTTGACTTTACACGGAGATTAAGAAAACGTAAATGTTGTGAGTATGAAAAAGTAAGAGAAAGTAGGAGAGATAAAGTGGGTAGGGAGTTTTTGTTGTGAGAATGACAAGTGGGTCACTGGGTCCCATTGTCCATTTTAGGTAATAAAGCAACTAAGAACTTTAGTCTGGGACAAACCGAAAAAAAAAAAGTAAGAACCTTAGTCTATGACGGAGGGAGTAACTATCCTTTTGTGTATGACACATACGGCCTATAAATACATTAGGTTTGCTTGAATTAGAATATCAACTCACACTTATTTTCTATTATTAAGTTTTTATATACTCCACATAATACGTGAAAGAATGGCAAAAAATGGTTCCCAGATCGTAGTTCCTTTTGTCTTGCTGATGATACTCATGTTTGTGATGTATTCCCACGCTGACAAAATCAGCGATTGCATCCAAAAATGCGCGAGTCTAGGATTAACTCCCATAAATCAATATTACTGTGAGGAAGATTGTCGTCTGGTGGGTGTTGTACCCTTGAAATTATTACGTCCTCAGCAGTGGTAATTTAATACATCTTCTACTTCATTTTGCGATATATCAAATTATGCACACAAAAATAATCGTATTATAAAGAATAGCAATTTCCGATACTAATTGAATGATCATTTTTTTAGCAATCTCTTCTATATTTGTTTCATTTAAAAATCAATTCATCTTGCACAAATTATTGTCAATTGCATATTTTGATTTGAAATTGTTATTTTGCAGATGAATCCAATGTGTGAGATTGTATGAATTGCTCCAAGCTCGTTCCCAGCATGTTTTTTTTTTTTTTTTTCCACCTCTAATGTGTAATAAATAAAGATCTGGTTAACATTATATATATGTTCAGATCTAGTGGTATGTTTATTTTCCTTTAGCTTGTTGATACTTGGATTGTCAAGTAAATAAAGAGTTTATGGAGCATGTTGTTTGATTATGTGTTCTATAATTTAGTACTCCCTCCGTCTCAAAATGATCTTCTCATTCGTCGTCGTTTCTCATTGTTCCAAAATGTTCTTCCCATTTCTAAAACTTGGGCTTAAAAGTGCATTGACACAACATAGATAGTGAACCAAGTGTTCATGTCCTTAAAATGTTTGAATAGTCAAACGTGAAGATCTTTTTGGGACGGAGGAAGTATATTTTTAATATGGTATAAATAATATAAAAATAAATTGTTATGAGACAAATGGATACGATGATGCAGTACCACGATTAAAAATTAGTTGCAATATGCTATTTATTATTACAAAGCTAATTTGATCCAAGCTTCTATTATTTTATTTGAAGTGTTATCACAGTCAATCATGTTAACATTGGTGAATCTAGGAATTTCCATGCGGTGGATATGAGCTGAGCTGAGCTGAGTTGCTTTTAAATTGAAATGTGTTTTGTCATGTACATTATTTTTATTTTATTTTTTCTGAAATCAGATCAGAAATCCATAACTGGATGTCGTTACATTTTGATTTCATCATCTGGTTCCTCAACTGAAGTTGGTGGATGGAATAGTATCCATTTCCTTTGCATTCGGTAGAAGTGTGCTAGACTGTCGTTAGGGCTGTTAAACGAACCGAGCCCGTTCGAGCTCGGCTCGGGCTCGGCTCGTTAAAGCTCGGTTCGAATGGGCTCGAAGTGCTATTCGAGCTCGAACCGAGTTTTCGAGCTCAAATTTTTATCGAGCCGGCTCGTGTTCGGCTCGTTTGTTCGACGAGCTTTGTTCGAGCTCGGCTCGTGTTCGGCTCGTTAGAGCTCGACTCGTGTTCGGCTCGTTAGAGCCCGGCTCGTGTTCGGCTTGTTTAAATCACGCATAACTCGAGCTCGGGCTCGGCTCGATAAGCTCGTTAACACGGGTTATTTTGTTTGCGTTTGGCTCGAGCTCGGCTCGGCTCGTTAAGCTCGAGCTCGACTAAATAATCATCATTATTACTTTTGTAATGAATACATATACATTATATGTATATACAACATTGTACAAGGAATAAATCATAACTAAAATATTTTTATCTTCAAAATGAGTCAAACAATAATTGTACAACAACTAAAATTAATTTAATTTTTATACATTCATATAATGATCATATAGCGACTATACACATACAATAAAATAATACAATATAGATTGTACAACAACTAAAATTAATTTATTCTATGCACATTCATTATGAAAACGTAGAGATATATACACAATAGTCGGGGTTTTTTTTCAAAACTAATTTATTATTTTCAAATGTACAAATATTTGTCTTGTATTATTTTTCTCATTGAAATAAAAAATAAAATTAACATCTATTATTGTAGTTATATATGCAAGTATATTTAATTACTCAAATATAGAATGAACAAAATGTTTATCATTTACACATACACACACATATATATTATATTTTACATATAAATGTGTTTGCATGTAGAAAAATATTTATTAAATATATATAAATATATATATATATATACACATATATACACACACACACACATACATACATATATATATATATATACATATATATATATATATACATATATATATATATATATATATATATATATATATATTATGTATATTGTATAGTGGATATTATATATACATACATGTAACACATATTTATATACATAAATATATGTATGTATGATATGTGTGTGTCTATATGGAATATTGGATGTTATATATATATACATACATACATACATATAGCACATATTTATATACATTATTATATACTCCCTCTATCCTGCCCGATTTAGGACATTTTGACATTTTTAGTGTCATACTCGACGTAGTACGGCCAACAAATTGAAAGATAATATTACTTTTGTTCTCATAACCTCCTCCATTCATTCTAGTTCCTCTTAAGTCGGGCGGGACGAAAGCCGTATATGTGTGTGTATGTATGTATTATATGTATATATACATACATGTAACATATACTATATTATACACATAGCGTAGCGTACGTTTTACTAAATACAGTTGACTAAGTATAATAGCGTCATTTAAATGCTATATACTAACCAAAAAGTTTGTCTGACTTTGACTTTCATGGTCAACTCCATAAAACGTTGACCACAATATGAAAACCTACCTATCCCTATGCATTTCAAAAATTGTTATGAATTCACCGTTAGAATACGGTTGGCCTCAACTTTTAAATATAATTGTTAAAACAAATAGTTAACCATTAATAGTTAAATATAATACTTAGCTATTTATAGTGAAATATAATAGTTAACTATAATTATTAACTACCTTAGTAACTATTTGTTCTTAATTTTTTTTTACCATAGTAACTATAATAGTAAAACTATTTGAATTTTGGTTATGTAGAGTCAAACTATTTGAATTTTTGATTAATATATTTATGTAAATTATTAATTTACATATTTTATTAATGATTTAACAACCATTAACTACCTTAGTAACTATTTGTTCTTTTTTTTTTTTTACTATAGTAACTATAATAGTTAACTATAATAGTAAAATTATTTGAATTTTGGTTATGTAGAGTCAAACTATTTGAATTTTGATTAATATTTTATGTAAATTATTAATTTACATATTTTATTAATGATTTAACAACCATTTTTAAATTTTTATGAGAATTAATAAGTTAGTGTAAAATATTAGTTAAAGTTTAAGTAAATTTGATAAGTAAATATAAAATTTGGGACAGAAGGAGTATATTACAACCTGATGGTATATATACGATTCAATTAATCGTTTGTAATATGAGAAGTTAAATGAATAAGAGCTTTTTTTTTTAAAAAAAAAAAAAAAAAAGTAAACAGGAGGTTACATTTGTAAATTAGACACATTTTGAGATTAAAAAATAAAAAAAAAATAGTGTTTTTGTTCAAAATGTAGAGAATACTTATCAGAGCTCGGTAAGGCTCGAACTCGATAAGGCTCGAACTCGAGCTCGTTTGATTTCATAATTTTCAGAAAAATGTTTAAGCTTGAGCTCGGCTCGTAAAGGCTCGAGTTCGAACAGCTCGTGAAAGGCTCGAACTCGATAAGGCTCGAACTCGAGCTCGTTTGATTTCATAATTTTCAGAAAAATGTTTAAGCCCGAGTTCGGCTCGTAAAGACTCGAGTTCGAACAGCTCGTGAAAAGCTCGCGAGCGGCTCGCGAGCAGCTCGAAACTTGATTCGATTCGAGCTCGAACAAGGAAAATGGGCTCGAGCTCGATAATTCGTTAACAAGCTCGAGCCCAAAACTCCAAAGCTCGGCTCGGCTCGTTTACAGCCCTAACTGTCGTAGGGCTAACTAGAATGACTTTTCTGTTGGTTTCGAATCTGAAATAGGGAGACTTCGAATATCCTACTCCATTTATCCTAAAATAAATGTCTATTTTCTAAAAAGTCTTGTTCTTAATTAATAGTATATCTCTAAAATATATGTCCGTGATTTTTTATTTATTTTTTACTAACTTCTTTTATTGTTCACTATACACTTGCAAAAGTACAAAATATAGATAGCGATAGGAAGAATATTTATGTGTTTTTGCCATCAAATTTTATAAAAAATAAACATTTTTGCAATGTGCTTAAATGAAAAATAAAGATTCATTTTGGACGGTGTACTTGATGTTGGTAAATGTTTTATAATCACAAGTCAAATCTAATGGTAATAATTGTTGCAATAATAATCAATGATCTAAAAATCGTTCAACAATACCGCTTGGGCCCCGCTTAGGTGCTAGATAATCATAGAACATCGCGCTTAATTCAAATCCTCCTAGCCAAGACATTAAGCGAAAAATTGCATTAAATTTTCATTAAAATGTCATGAGTAACTTCAAATTTGTCTTGGGAAAAACGCATTTTTCCAAACGCTTATGAAAAACGTGTTTTAAAAAAAAACGCGGTGGCATTTTTGTAAATAATCAGAACTTCTCAACGGTTCTGGATATAATTATAAAACCTTCTGGATATGATATTGATAGCCAGAACCTTTGAAAGTGATTGGCAGAAGGGTCATTTTTGTAAATAATTAGAACTTCTCAACGGTTCTGGATATCAATATAAAGCCTTCTGGATATGAGATTGATAGCTAGAACATTTGAAAGTGATAGCCAGAAGGGTTCTGGATATCAATATAAAGCCTTCTCGATATGAGATTGATATCCGGAACCTTTGAAAGTGATAGCCAGAAGGGTTCTGGATATTAATATAAAGTCTTCTGGATATGAGATTGATAGCCAGAACCTTTGAAAGTTATAGCCAGAAGGTTTTGAAAAACACGTTTTCCCTAACCAGTAGGAAAAACGCATTCTACAGATCGTTCGCATGTTCGAGTGACATCTTCAATGTTATTTCACAAAGATGCTGTAAATTATGTCCTATTCTCGGCCGCGCCTAAGCCCAGACTAGGCCTCGTCTGGACCTCTAGGCGCTAGGCCAGGCTCGGGCGCCTAGCTATTTTTAGAACCTTGATAATAATGATGGTGATAATAAAAATAACAATGGAAAATTGGTAATAATAATGATAATGATGTTAACAATAATAAATAAATAAATACAATAATGATAATATACCAAAAAGTCTCATTATCACCATCATTATAGATAGATAGATAGATAGATAGATAGATAGATAGATAGATAGGACTCTTTCTGTCACAATAATTAGACTAGCTAATTAGGTTTTTTTTGGTACAAAAAATTATTCAATTATTAAGGAAGTTATTTCTTAAAGAGAATAGATTTACTTTGTATATAAGAAATAGGTTCCTACTCCTCTAAGGGTTTTTAGTATTTATGACTATAAATACTACCCTCTTCCCTAGCATATATTTTACAACAAGTCTGTCATCTTTGAGAGTTACAAATAGAGATCTAGAATTTAGGTTGAAGGAATTATTGGGCCCCAATAATTAGTGCAACTAGATTGGAGAGATTGTCTTTTGTAATTGTTCATTGAAAGTGTATTATATTCTCCCTCCGCCCATGGATGTAGCCAAGTTGGTGAACCACGTAACTTCTTGTGTTCGTGTTAGATTATTTTGTTTGCCATCGTTCTTAAATTTTTTTCTAAGACTTATTTTCTATTTTCAAGTTTTTATATACTCCACATAATACGTGAAAAAATTGTCAGAACATGGATTGCATAACATGTTATTATTAATCATATTTATAATGTTAATATAAAGTGTAGATGATTAAATACTGTGTAGAATTCCTGAAGTGTAATATTACCTATTTTTATGGGCAAAATGGCAATTACGCACTACTTAAGTGAAAGGGTGTAGTCCCTAAATGAAGTGCCTCTTAGTCTTGTATAAAGGATCTTCCATCAACCCTTAAGACACACACAAATTCATTATTCTCTCTATATTCTCTTCATTAGTCTTTGGAAGATTAAGAGAAGGCACTCATCATTTAGAAGTACTTCATCCCATACTTCTTCTTCTTCATTCTCTCTAAAGCAACATTGAAGATGGATTCAACAGGTAAAACGCTTCCGCTTCCATCCCCTCTCTAACTTATTCCGTATTTGAGTGTTTGGCATTAGTGGAATAGAAATGTTCCAACACAAATGGCAAAGATTGGTTCCAAGTTTGTAGTTCTTTTTGTCTTGCTAAATATGGACTGTTCAGGGACCAATCTGTCCGCTCTGAGACTTGAGGACCAAACTGCAAATATCCAAAAATTTAGGGACTATTATGTAATTTCTGAAATGGAGAACTAAACTGGAATTTGCGTAAGATGAGGGACTGAAAGGAAATTTTCGGAAAGCAGCACAACAAGGCAGAGATACAACAAGGCGGAGATACAACACACGTTAACTTGAAGAATTTTTGGATTTTTAGTTTTCTAATTTCTTTAGGATTTTATTTAGTTCCTTAATTCTTTTATTATTATTTTTAGGTTTTAGACTTCTAGCTATAAATATTAGGTTTCTTTCATTGTTTTTAATATCCTACAACTTCATTCTATAACTACATACAATAAATTTAGATCTTGGTTTTATTCTTTGGGATTGAGAACTAAAATCCTATGTTAGAGTGATTTTGGAAGAAAAGAAGTAAAGCGGCAGAACTTGGCTAGATCCGGTCGGGTGACAAGGTAGGTCCGGCCGGACCAAAGACACTACCCGTTCGGACCAAGATTAAGCCCCGGGCGGAACATGTCCTAGACCCGGGCGGGCCAAGCCACTCCGAGGTATTCCGAATTCTGGCACTGTTCTGGCTTGCGTGGAAAGTAAATCAAGTCATTTAGGGATTTGGTTTAGGACTCTTTCTGTCTTCTGGTTTAGGTCTCTAATCCCAATAAATACTAGCCATAACGTAGTATTTTTGTGTGCTTGATTTGATTCAATTGACATGGAGAGAGAGATCAGTAATTCTAGTTCTAGGGATTTGCATAACTAGGAACTTTGTGATCAAAGTTCATGCAAGCATAGATTAGTGTGATTATCCTCATGTAATTGTTTCTCCGCCATAATAATATCTGTTTCCTTTTGCCCGTGGAGGTAGCCAATAGAGATTGGTGAACCACGTATATTCTGTATTGATTTGCGTTCGTTATTATTTATCTTTTGGGTCTGATTTACTAACATCCTAGCTTTGGGTTTGATATCTTGAACCCCTTTTTATCAATTTGATGTATTTTTCTTTTCAATCTTTTTATCTCTATTTCATAATTTTACTTTTGTTTATTCTAAATTTATTGCTAGGGTTTTTAGACTTGATCAATTTAATTGCTCTGGTTAATTTATATTTGCTATAATTTTCTGACTGTGTCAGTGTAGGAATTCATAAGTAGCATCTTCATAGTTTATGCATGTGCCATGGTAAATTGTGAAGTGGGTAGAATTAGACGATTATCTACATGAAATAATTGTAGAAAGCGTTTTTTATCTTAGTTTTTTAAATCGTTCATCAATTAATATTGAGATATAAATTGTACCAGTTAGATTAATTTATTAATTATGGTTTCTAGTGAATGTGCCACTGCTAGTAACTATTCTGAAAGAAGAAACAGAGATTGAAATAGATCTCGTGATCAAGTGAATAGGATACAAAGTAAAAAAGAGATATCAATGATAATTGAATAATTAGGTGGGGACGGAATCAAATCTGAAGTATTATTTGATTAATGTTTTAGCTCAATTTAATTAGTTTATTTCTGTTTTAGGATTTAATAATTAATTTCCCCCCAATCTTGTCAAGTGACAATTACGTAAATAAATAACCGTTCGTCGTGGATCGATTCTGGACTTGTCCCTAGCTACATATTTTTAGAACCTAGTCCAGGTTTAATTTGTAGGTGTGCGTTTATCCTATCAACATCCAAGCGGATGTAGCGGATCAGGAAAAAGGAGGAGGCTTGTGGATGACGCTAGAGAAGATGTATTTGATGAAATCTCTAACTAACAAGCTCTACATGAAGAATAAATTATTTACTTTCCATATGTCTGAAGGTACGCCTATTAAGGATCACCTAGATGTTGCCACCTCTAGGAACCGGCAAAAAACCGTCCTCTCATGCATCTGATGTCGACATCAAGAATATGCTCATCCAGATGAAGAACCAGCTTGACAGACAACATGACAGCACCTCTCTGATGGCTGACGCTTTGGTGAAGATTCCAAAGGAACAAAAGCTTTTGACCGAAAGAATGGAATCTGTTTCACCAATTCACCCCATAGCTCTTACTTTCGACGTTGGGGGTAGTTCACAGATTTCCAACGAGTTCATTCCTATGGCTTCGGCGACTCATTCAGGGATGACGACCTCTCCAATGATGTCGACACCCTTTGGTTCCAGTGTCTTTGAGTTACCCTAAGAGAAACACCTCTGCCCCACCTTCTACACACAATGTCTTATGGCCGGCCGGATCTCACCATATCCGACAGGACCCAGTTTGCTACCCGCCCGGATCTTGAGTTTCTTGACCAACGCCAATTTCCGACTCGCCTTGGTCCGGCCGGGTCTTGTGCCTGGTCCGACCAAACCCCTGTTGTTGTTCCAAATTTTCTTCTTTTGACTTCTTCAAAGTCATTTTCCTCCAACAAGGCTATAGAGAGATTACAATCAGAGTGGCCGAGTGATTGTGTGTGTGTGGTGTTCTGTCCATAGCTCTTAATAAAGAGAAAAAGATAAGAAAAAATCTAGCCTAACAAACTAGCTAAAAATCTGGCCTTGCTCTCTTCTTCAACTAACTTGGTAGGACTTGGTCTCTTATCCGTTGAAAGGAGTCTTCCACGTTTTGATTGTAAATAACCTACAAATAAAATAATTATTCACGGTAAATATGATTAATTTACTTATTTTTCAGGGATCTAGATGTCTGCATGTTGGCGCTAGGTCTGATGTCGACATCTGGAATTTTAATTACAACACTAACCATTCTTCTCTTCTTCACCTTCCTCTTTGTTTTTTTGTTGATGTATCAACCTGATCTTCCATATTGACGTATTGCACCTTGGAGCTTACATCACCTGCATCAACTGCCTCATAAATGATAGTGGATATCAGCAGTTATGGAATTTTTTTGACTTTCTATATTCACTCAATTCAAAAAAATTAGGGGCAATTGTTTGGGATGAAAATTTGAGCTACATATCGACACCTTGAATTACCCTGAATCGACATCCTAAAGTTACATCCTGAAAATACATCTTGAGCTGATGTCCTGCAGACAGTTAACATATCTCTATTTTTTAGGATCACGATAATAACCATGTGATCAATTGAAGATCAGGTCAAATATGAGGTCCTTATCAACAACAAATGTTCTAGAATCCATGGTCTTCAACAAACTAAAGATATCCCAGATTTTTAGGGATTTATTGTTTGGGGAGAGAATTTCACAGCAACTCGGTTACATCTTGACATCTGGGCAACTGTTTCATCCTGACGTCTACATCTTGAAAGGCAGTTTTATGGTTCCAATAGGGAACGATTGCAACACATGTGATAAATTGGGGACTAAGTCAAAGATTATCTACTTACCACAATGGCTGATCTACAACAAACCCTAGACTCTCCGTATTAATATGGTTATTTATTGAGATTGTTATTTGTTTTTCTAGTATAAAAGGCAGAGAAGATCATTTGTAAACACACGCTCACTTTTTTCTGTAAACTCTCTCTCTCTCTCTCTCTCTCTCTCTCTCTCTCTCTTTGTGTACTCATATCTGTACTCACACTCAAAATTAATAAACTTATTTGGTTAGGAAGGTATCCAAAACCTCCCGATGTTTTATGCCGGAGAGTAGTTGCTCAAGGGTTTTCCTCGTTACATCCCGCGTTTACATCTTGAACTCTAAAAGTGATGCAGCGGAAAATAACAGATAAATATCTATTACTGTTGAATCGCGCACGATTGCCAGTAACGGATCTTCAATCCTCATTGAATCGCGCGCGATTACCGGGAATTGGACGAAAGGAGAAAACTCCAACTTTCAAATTCAAAAGAGCAACGCTCAATCAACTTTTTTATTATTCATCCATCAATTTCGAAATTACAAGATAGCTCATTTTTATAGGAGTCTTAAGACTTGGAAACCAAGTCAACCACTTCCTAAAATATCCCTAGTCTATATACTAACCTAAATCTACTATAAAACATCAAAATATTGCCTGAATCTACTCTAAAACATGACTTTATTACATAATTAAATAATAATCATAATAATAACTAAAATTAAACCTAAATAAATCTCAATCTTGATCTCCATCATTCTCCCTGACTTCGAAAAATTCGTCCTCGAATTTGAATATGCTCGTACATGAATTTGTAGAAGTGCAAAAAGAACATGTAACACCATCATCCTAGCAATCAGATTTAATATCAAAATGTGACAAATCTCAAATCTTTGGCGAACCTTGAATTTGTTTACTTGGGTGATAACATCCATCCAATCATCCCAATGCAATCGAATGAATTCAGAGAGTAACAATTTTTATATAGCTAGAAAAAAATGTCTTCGAATGGGGAATATCAAATGGATCGTTAAACTGATGGGTACCAATTTCTTCATCATATATTGATCGGCTGAAATGAATAAATTAGAGGTTGTGGAGTGGTTGTATTGGATAAAGGCAAAACATTGTCAGATTGACAAATTTCGCAAGAACACTTATCATAAATTGGAGGTTTCGATCAATCGATGAAAAGATCAATAGTAGTAGATTTGATGAAAGGCCATGAAAGATCAAAAAAAAAAAATTGAACACATAGAAAAATTTATAAAGAAATACCTTAACTGAATTTTAAAAAAAACAGGTTCAGGCTCTGAATACCAACTAATGCAGCGGAAAATAACAGATAAATATCTATTACTGTTGAATCGCGCACGATTGCCAGTAACGGATCTTCAATCCTCGTTGAAGCGCGCACTATTACCGGGAATTGGACGTAAGGAGAAAACTCCAATTTTCGAATTAAAAAGAGCAACGCTCAATCAACTTTTTTATTATTCATCCACCAATTTCGAAATTACAAGATAGCTCATTTTTATAGGAGTCTTATGACTTGGAAACCAAGTCAAACACTTCCTAAAATATCTCTAGTCTATATACTAACCTAAATCTACTATAAAACATCAAAATATTGCAAAAATCTACCCTAAAACATGACTTTATTACATAATTAAATAATAATCCGAAAATGCATAATAATAACTAAAATTAAACCTAAATAAATCACTATCTTGATCTCCATCAGAAAGTCTATATTTCAATTGTACCCTACTTTTTTTATTTGTCCTATTGTGAAAAATTGGCCAAAACAAACTTTTACTTTATAGTTATATCCATATGAAACTCAAATATGTTATTTTATTTAATCTTATCATGAATTTTCAATCTTTATCTCTAATTTTTTTGTTATGTGCAATGCATTGTACATGACAACTTAACGATCAAAATAGCGATGCACTGGCCATAGTGATTTTGTAAGAAAGAAAAATTGTTTAAAATTTTAAATGTAATTAAAAAATCATATTCTTACAAAATCCATAATTAAATTAAATTAAATTAAATTAAAGCGAATGCAATTTTCCTTATTTAAATTAAAGTACTACATTCATGTGCTCAACTTTACGTCACTTTCATGTTCGAGCGTCATAATTTATACTCCAAATGAATCTGAACATGAGATCTAGTTAGAAAATCTAGACCTCAAAATTAATGATCAAGCTTTTAAAGATATTTTGCATTTTTTATTATTTATTAAATAGAAATAAATAAAATTTCGATATATTTACGCTATTACTATAGTAAACGGAGCTTAAGCTCCATTTGTTTCACGTAAAATGACAAACCAAAAAAAAAATTCTTCATTTTACGGTGTTTGGTAAACATTGGAAAATAAAGAAATGTTTTCCGAAAAATGGTTTTCTGAAAAATGATTTTCCCACAATTATAAGTAAAATGATTTACGGGTTTCTTTTCCGTAACTCAATTTCCGGAATATATTAGCACTCACTCACACACCCAACTCCTCATACTCCCCCACGATACCCATTTCATATCCACCTCTATGCACCACCCCCACTACCACCCCACCATACACCCCCACCCTCTCCTGACAAAAAATAAAAAATCTCGTATTAATTTCTTTTATCATATTAAATACTTTTTCCACATATGAAAATATATTTTTTGGAAAAAAAATTCTTTATATTTACCAAACAACCGAAACAAGTTTATATAATTTATGAAAATCATTTTTAAAGAAGTCATTTTACACGAAAAAAACAGAGCCTTAAAGGCTGAGAATAATTTATTAATTGTTGTTGATGGACTAAAGCTTTAGTCTAAATTAATTCTTAAATTTGGTCAAAAAAATTAAATTATATTTTCCTCATAAATTAATATTTGTTTTACTTTATTAATTAGTTTATTGAGTGGACTATGAAACTCCCTCCGTCACTTTCCTTGTACAATTGCAGTTGTTCAGCTTTTCCTTTTTTTTTTTTTTCGTAAATCGCGGGATGTGCCCGAAATGGTCAGGGTAGCAACGCCTCTTATACTCCTGGCCCAAAGGGAGCTTTCTCCAAGACATTACGGTTGCTCGTGCCAAGGTTCGAACTCCCCACCTTTGGGTTGCAAGCCCAGCAATGTTGCCTCCTTTACCAACTCGGCTATGCCCCGGGGGGCTTTTCCTTCTCTTTTTTAATTTGAAGTATGCTACTCTATCTTCATCCTAAAATAAATCTTGAATGTTTAAAATTGTTATTATCAATAATAATTAAACTAAAAATTTAAAACTTCTATTTAATCTGTATTTGGATGCCTTTTATTTTAATTGTCTATTTTTTATTTATCCTTTATAGTAAAAAAATTATTTGAAGCCGCTGCCTTCGACCAATTTGTACTAAATTTATATTTATGTTCTAGTTTAATTATTTAATTTTGATATTTTATTTCATAATATTTAATATAAAATATTTTGAATCATATTATATTTAAAATATAATTTAAATGAATATATTGATAAGAATATATTAATTGATAAAAAAAATTAATTAAAAAAAGTAATAAAGAATATTCTAAGAATATTTTTATTTGACGCAAGATTTGAAACAAGCTGTTGAAGATGGTGAAACAAATTTGATGCTGAAATTGCATTATTTTAGAGGGATAATGCAACTTTTGCACCAAACTGTTGGAGATGGTCTAATATGGGGGTTTGACGCTTTTACTGACAATTTTAGTAATAAAATTATCAATCTTTCAATTTAAATTATTGAATTTTTATTTATCAAATTTAACTATTTTAATAATAAAAGTGTAAAATTGACGATTCTAGTTCGTCTCTCATTTATGTTATAAAGAAAATTTTGGGGGAAACTAGTTTCTCCGTATGTTATAAACTGGCAGTTTAATGGTTGGTCGATCAACTTTAAAATTATAAATAGTTCAAGGAGATAATTAAATTAAAATTACATGCAAATTACGTAACTATCCTTGTGTATGACACATACTGCCTATATATACATTAGGTTTGCTTGAATTAGAATATCAACTCACACTTATTTTCTATTTTTAAGTTTTTAAATACTCCACATAATACGTGAAAGAATTGCAAAAAATGGTTCCCAGTTAGTAGTTCCTTTTGTCTTGCTGATGATACTCATGTTTGTAATGTATTCCCACGCTGATAAAATCAGCGATTGCCTCAACAATTGCGTGAGTCTAGGATTATCTCCCGAGAATCTATATTATTGTGAGGAAGATTGTCTTCGTCTGGCTGCTGTACCCTTGAAATTATTACGTCCTCAGCAGTGGTAATTTAATACATCTTCTACTTCATTTTGCGATATATCAAACTATGCACACAAAAATATGTGAAAATCTAGTAAAAATCGGCTTTTACCCTAATCTTAGGATAAAACGTGTTTTTTAAATGAGGCGGTGGCAATTTTGTAAATACTGGGAAGTTGCCTTTAAAACAGGCGGTGGCATTTTTGTAAATACTGGGAAGTATCGTAAGTGCCAGTGTTAGTGTTAGGAAGTGCCAGACATGCTACACTGGCACTTATTAACACTACCACTAACACTTTTTATAACTGCCAGTGGCAATTTTTATAAGTACCAGTATACATGGCTGGCAATTATTAGTACTAACCCTGACACTTTACAAGTATCAGTGCAGTGTATATAAAATGTCAGTTAAGTGACCGGCACTTTGCGATGCTAACACTGGCAGAGCTTTGGAAAAACACGTTTTTCCTTAGCTTAAGGAAAAGCGCGTTTTTTGTAAGACTCACTCCAAAAATAATCGTATTATAAAGAATAGCAATTTCCGATACTAATTGAATGATCATTTTTTTAGCAATCTCTTCTATATTTGTTTCATATTTTCTTGTTTTAAAAATCAATTCATCTTGCACAAATTATTGTCAATTGCATATTTTGATTTGAAATTGTTATTTTGCAGATGAATCCAAGGTGTGAGATTGTATGAATTGCTCCAAGCTCGTTCCCAGCATTTTTTTTTTTTTCCACCTCTAATGTGTAATAAATAAAGATCTGGTTAACATTATATATATGTTCAGATCTGGTGGTATGTTTATTTTCCTTTAGCTTGTTGATATTTGGATTGTCAAGTAAATAAAGAGTTTATGGAGCATGTTGTTTGATTATGTGTTCAATAATTTAGTATATTTTTAGTATGGTATAAATAATATAAAAATAAATTGTTATGAGACAAATGGATGCGATGATGCAGTACCACGATTAAAAATTAGTTGCATTATGCTATTTATTACTCCCTCCGTCCCAAAATGATCTTCACATTTGACTATTCAAACTTTTTAAGTATATGAACTCTTGTTACACTAGTCATGTTTTATTTATGCAATTTTAAGCTTAAATTGTAGAAATGAGAAGAACTTTTTGGGACAATGAAAAGTGGCAAATAGGAAGATCATTTTGGGACGGAGAGAGTATTACAAAGCTAATTTGATCCAAGCTGCTATTATTTTATTTGAAGTGTTATCACAGTCAATCACATTGGTGAATCTAGGAATTTCCGTGTGGTGGATATGATCAGTTGAGTTGCCTTTGAATTGAAATGTCATGTACATTATTGGTTTTGTCATGTACATTATTTTTATTTTTATTTTCTGAAATCAGATTAGAAATCCATAACTGGATGTTGTTACGTTTTGATTTCGTCATCTGGTTCCTCAACTGAAGTTGGTGGATGGAATAGTATCCATTTCCTTTGCATTCAGTAGAAGTGTGCTAGACTGTCGTAGGGCTAACCAGAATGACTTTTCTGTTGGTTTCGAATCTGAAATAGGGAGACTTCGAATATCCTACTTCATTTATCCCAAAATAAATGTTTATTTTCTAAAAAGTCTTGTTCTTAATTAATATATCTCTAAAATATATGTCCGTGATTTTTATTTTTTTTACTAACTTCTTTTATTGTTCACTATACACTTGCAAAAGTACAAAATATAGATAGCGATAGGAAGAATATTTATGTGTTTTTTCCATCAAATTTTATAAAAAGTAAACATTTTTTGCAATGTGCTTAAATGAAAAATAAAGATTCGTTTTGGACGGTGTACTTGATGTTGGTAAATTTTTTATAAGCACAATTCAAATCTAACGGTAATAATTGTTGCAATGATAATCAATGATCTAAAAATCGTTCAACTATACCGCTTGGGCCTCGCTTAGGCGCTAGGTAATCATAGAACCTCGCACTTAATTCAAATCCTCCTAGCCAAGACATTAAGCGAAAAATTGCATTAAATTTTCATTGAAATGTCATGATTAACTTCAAATTTGTCTAGGGTCCCGCCTACGATTTTTAATATTAGTATTTTTAGTGGAAAATTGTATTAGATCTATTATTATATACATTCAAATTAATCGTTCGCATGTTCCAGTGACATCTTCAATGTTATTTCACAAAGGTGCTGTAAATTATGTCCTATTCTCGGCCGCGCCTAAGCCTTGACTAGGCCTCGTCTGGACCTCTAGGTGCTAGGCCAGGCTCGGGCGCCAAGCTATTTTTAGAACCTTGATAACAATGATGGTGATAATAAAAATAACAATGGAAAATTGGTAATAATAATGATAATGATGTTAACAATAATAAATAAATACAATAATGATAATGATAATATACCAAAAAGTCTCATTATAAGCTTTCATATCAAAAAGTTACAAAATAATTTTTTTCTCCATCAAGAAAATGATTAGAAATTGGCCGATCGAGTATCGATGGGCTACTTACTAGTTACTACTCCCTCTGTTTCATGTCACTTGAGACCAAAATTTTTGGCACACGAATTAAGGAAAAGTAAGAGAGAGAAATAGTGGGAGGAGGTGTTTGTGAATATGAAAAATTAAATAGGAGAGAGAATGAGTGGGAGGAATAGTAAGTTGATTGGTGTTGTGAGTGTAAAAGTAAAGTAAGAGAGAGAATGAGTGGGAGGAATAGTAAAAATTATTTACCATTTTAGGCCTCAAGTCATATGGAACGAACTAAAAAAGAAATAAGTGACAAGTGACGTGAAACGGAGGGAGTATATTAAACGAATTTTAAAGACTGAGAATAATTTATATTAGTAGATACTACTTTCTACGTTCTATATAATTGTTGTTTATGGATAAAAGGTTTAGTTTAAATTAATTGTTGTTTTTTGATCGAAAATTTTAAATTATATTTTAAGGTGTATTCTATTCGAAGCTCTAGAAGTAGATACACAAAGTTCAGTTGGCGAAATGAGGTACTTAAGTTCTAAAGGTGTACAGTCTTAAGTGTTCGGCGAAACACTATAATGATGGTCTAGAAGGCTTTCTGAGACATCAATGAGAGTTTCTTGGCTCTCATCGGCGTTATGGAGAGGTCGAAGAAACAAGATAAGTAAGAGCACATGTTAGTAGAGTTTTGTAGCGGTGCGTGCAGACATCCCCAGTCGTACAGTTCACGTGCAATTTCCGTTTGTGCAGATGCTTATGGGGAAGAAATCCAAATAAGTAATATGGGATTCGGTATACATTGAAGAAAATGTTTGTTTGTTCGTTCAATAGTGCTTGATGAAGTGCATTGAAGTCCGAAACAAGATCGTCAATCTTCATTTGGTTAGTATTCAAATAGGGTGATCGTGGGTTTGGTTTTTGGATATGGTGGTCAACGTTGTTGTGGAGGTTGTAGTAATCTAGAAGTCATTGCACAAGTTGAAAAGATCATTTGCTTGACTAAGTAAACATGGTTGTTCTTAGGTGAAAAAAATTGTGTCTTGACAAAGACATATAAAGCATAATACCGAAAGTACCCCTTGCTAGGGTTTCTTGGCCGGCCTAGCTAGGGTTGCTTGGGCGGCACTCCATCTCATTCCTTGTGATATATTTTGTTTCCTTTATTCTTGTGATTGTACATATCTCATTCCATTATCATCTTAGTCTAGATAGGAAAGTAAATATTCTGTAATTATCTAGGGCTTCTCTCTTGTACTATAAATATTTGTTTTCATGAATGATAAACTCACTTTTTGCCAATCCTTTATGGTATAGAGCTTGAGATCCAAAACCCTACCCTCCTCATATTTTCTTCGGCACATCACCCCACCACCGTAATGGCCTCTCCCGCCACCACCATCACCAACTCGGCCGACCCGGCCAACCCCCTCCTCTTTGTCAATCTCGCCAACTGCCGTCTCCTAACACCCCTCACTTATCTCACTTGGGCCTCCCAAATCACTAACATCCTCTTCGGCCTTGATCTTCTCAAGTTAATTGATGGTTCACACCCCAAACCAGACGACTACATCACCATCACCTACCCTGCCATCGACGCCTCTGGTAGTGAACCCGCCAAACCCGCCATATCCACTACCACCCCCAACCCTGCCGCCATCACATGGATCCGTCAGGATCGCCTCATTCTTGGCGCTCTCCATGGCACCCTTGACCCTACGGTCTCACCCCTTGTCCATCAAGCCACCACCTCCCATGAAGCGTGGGAAATCCTAAAAACCACCTACGCCAACCCTTCCCGTGGCCATATACTTCAACTCAAAGACCAACTAGACTCCCTCACCAAACAATCTCTCTCCATCACTGACTACATGCAGTCTGTGAAACGCCTCACTGATAACCTTGCCCTCCTCGGAAAACCTATGGACACCGAAGATATCATAGCCAAAATCCTAAAGGGTCTCGATTACGACTCTTACAAGCCCGTTATTGATTCCGTCCGTGCTCGGGACACCCCCATTACCTTTGAAGACCTCCACGAAAAATTAATCCACCATGAACTCACCCTTAAACAAGTCACCCAACCCACACCATTCCCCACCACCACCCTCACAGCCCACACCCGCCCCAACTACTCCCGCACCCCCCCCCCAAACAGCCTCAACCCACCCCCTCCCCTCCGCCGCATCCCAACCCCTGCTCCTTTCAAGGGCCGCTGCCAGTACTGCCGCAACATCGGCCATGTTATCTCCATCTGTCGCCAGTTCAAACGTGACTACCCTCAAGTCATTTTTCCCCCTCCAACCACCTCCCGTGCACCCCGTCCCACTACCTCCGTCCCACCCCAAGCCCACACTACCACTGCTCCCGTCCCCTCCGGCTCCTTAGCTTATTGACAGTGGAGCCACTCACCAATGATCTCTCTAACCTTGCCCTCCACAACCCCTACAACGCAAGTGATGACGTCATTATTGGCGATGGCACCTCCCTCCCTATCTCCAACATAGGTTCCTTTTCTATTCGCACCTCTTCTTCTAATCTCATTTTCAATCATGTTCTTCATGTACCTAAAATATCTCGTAACATTCTTTCTGTTTCTCAATTTTGTAAAGATAATAATGCTATCATCGAATTCTCACACTTTTCTTTTGTTGTCAAGGTCAAAGCGACGAACCACATCCTCCTTCTTAGAACCCTTGAGAATTGCGTTTACTTGTGGCATCCCTCCTCCATTCAAGCTCACCTCAGCACCTCCTCCTCAGCTTCATTTTGGCATCATAGATTAGGCCACCCCTCCCCCTCTATTATTTCTAGCTTACGTAGGTTATTTTCTTTATCAGTTTTACCTTCTATTTCTCCATGTAATTCTTGTCATATCAATAAAAGCCACAAGTTACCATTCTCTACTTCTTCTCTTAAAACAACTTCACCTCTTGAATTGATTTATTCTGATGTTTGGACCTCTCATGTGTTTTCCCATGATCAATTCAAATATTATGTCATCTTCGTTGACCACTTCACCAAATACATTTGGTTCTACCCTTTAAAACACAAATCAGACACCTACACAGTGTTCCAACGCTTTAAAGCACTTGTCGAAAAATACTTTAATTGTCCCATTATTCAACTATATTCTGACAACGGAGGTGAATACCTTAAACTCACCCCATCTCTCTTCAATTCTGGCATTTACCATCTCACCACTCCCCCACATACCCCAGAACATAATGGGTATGCTGAACGTCGTCATCGTCACATAGTTGAAACTGGCTTAACACTCTTAACCCATGCCAAACTTCCTCTCTCTCTCTATGTCCTTACGCCTTTACCACCGCTACCTATCTTATAAATCGCATGCCCACTCCCACTCTCAATCATGATTCTCCCTTCCTTCGCCTTTTTCACCACCCGCCAAACTACGACAAACTACGTAGCTTTGGTTGTCTATGCTACCCATGGCTCCGGCCTTACAACTCTCACAAATTAGCTCCCAAATCCATACCCTGCATTTTTGTTGGCTATTCGCCTACCCAGAGTGCATATCACTGTCTTGATCCACTCACCTTCCGTGTCTACACCTCTCGTCATGTTCGCTTTGTAGAATCCGAATTTCCCTACCCAGCACTCACCAACACTCCACCACCTCCCTTACCCTTTTCAGTCTCCCCTTGGTGTCCTATTACTCTACCCATCCTTCCCAACCCGCCTGTCCTTACCCCAACTACTCTCCCTACGGATCCTCCCGCACCCACCCCTCTACCCGCCCAGACCCCTCTTCCCCATCCGACCGGACCACCGACCACACCCGACCGGACCCCCCTTCCCCACCCGACCGGACCACCTACCACACCTGACCGGACCCCCTTCCCCACCCGACCGGACCTACTACCACACCCGCCCGCACCTCCGCCTCCACAGCTCCCCGCTTACAGTCTCCTCCTCAAACAACCAACCCCACCCCCACCCACTCAAATCGCTCCACCACCCCCAACTCGCACCATTACCACTCGCCTCTCAAACAACATTATCAAACCCAACCCCAAATATGCTCACCTTTCTCTAACTTCATTTCCCTACCAACCTCAACCAAACATGCACTATCCCTCCCTCACTGGCGCACCGCCATGCTTGAAGAAGTTCAGGCCCTCACCCGCAAAAACACATGGTCCCTTGTCCCCCCACCTCCGCCCATAACATTGTTGGTTGTAAGTGGGTCTTCCGTATCAAATATAATCCCGATAATTCTATCCAAAAGTACAAGGACCGTCTTGTCGCCAAAGGCTTTCACCAACAACCCGGTATCGACTACTCCGAAACCTTCAGTCCTGTTGTCAAACCCGCAACAATCCGCCTCCTTCTCTCCCTTGCCACTAGCCACAACTGGTCTCTTCGCCAGTTAGATGTTAACAATGCCTTTCTTCAAGGCCACCTTCAAGAAACCGTCTTCATGACCCAACCTCATGACTTAGTTGACACAAATAATCCTTCCTTTGTGTGTCGCTTGTCTAAAGCCATTTACGGTCTCAAACAGGCACCCCGTGCTTGGTTCAATGAACTTAAGACCTACCTCATCTCATATGGCTTTCAACCTTTGCTTGCTGACCCTTCTCTTTTTATTCTCAAAACCACTCCCTCCCCCTATACCTGTTGGTTTATGTCGATGATATTATCGTCACTGGACCATCTTCCACCCTCCTTCAGTCATTCATCGACAGTATCTCCGCTCTTTTCTCTCTCAAAGACCTAGGCCCCTTATCCTATTTTCTCGGTGTTGAGGTCACCCCAAATACCCATGGTCTCCTTCTCACTCAAACCAAATACACCCATGACCTCCTTACCCGCCATAACATGATTAATTCTAAACCTTTCCCCACTCCCATGGTTCCTCATCCTCCCCTCACTCTCTCAAAATCCTCACCATCCGAAAATCCCACTTATTTTCGGGCCATCATTGGCAGCTTACAATACTTCTCCCTCACTCGACCCGATATTTCCTTTGTTGTTAATAAACTGGCCCAGTTTATAGTCAGTCCACAACCCTCTCATTGGCAAGCCCTTAAACGCTTGCTCCGCTACCTACATGGGACTCTCCACCTAGGACTTCAGCTATACAAGTCCTCTCCCTCTACCCTTCACTCCTTTTGTGATGCCGATTGGGCCGGCGATAAAGACGACTAGGTCTCCACCACTGGATACCTAGTCTACCTTGGTCGCAATCCCATCACATGGTCCTCCAAGAAACAGCGTGCTCTTGCACGCTCCTCCATCGAAGCCGAATTCCGGGCAGTTGCTGATGCCACCGCCGAGGTCCTGTGGGTGCGCAATTTGTTAACTGAACTTGGCATTAGCCTTCCTCAACAACCAGTTATTTATTGTGATAATCTCGGTGCTACTCACTACTCAGCAAATCCAATTTTTCATTCTCGAATGAAGCATTTGAATCTGTAACGCCCATCCTTAATCTCGTTAAATATTTGACTTATTTGTTAAATTCTTGACTAGCATATTTAGATGCTATTTTATTTGAGTTAATTATTTAACTACTTTAGAAAATTAAGGTGGTTAAATGTCAAAGTTGAAAGTTTAGAAGCCTTTTTGTCAAAGTTAGAACTTGAGGGGCCTAGTTGCAATTTTTGAAACTTGTTTAGTATAAAAGGTGGGTTGCCTTCTCAGAGAAAGGATTCTTCTCCATTTCTCTCGATCATTCTCTGTCTCGTAAAAGAAAAGTTAGGGTTTACCCTATTCTCGACTCCTCGCGATTAATTACTCCTCTGTTCGTGATTCTGGTCCCGGATAAATATTCGTGGCGTTGAATAGAGCGTTCCAGACCGATCAGAAATTAATTTGGGTCAACTTGATTTTTGACTAGGTAAGTTATTAACTCCCCCTTACTTGTAATAACATGCATATATGTTATTCCCGCTACTTGTTCTTGTTAAAATTGTGTTTTGGGCAATTTTTGTGATACTTGTAAAATTGGGACGACGGGAGTATAACCCTCTGTGTATAAAATGTTGAAAGAACTTGAAATAGGAAAGTTGATAATGTTTGTGCATCCTGGGAAAGTTAAAAGCATTGAAAATTTACACTCCTATTCGTGAGACGGTAAAATAGTAACTTGATTTAAATATTATTAGAAAAATTGTAACATTATTTGTGGTACGGGGAAATGAATGGAAGTATCTCTAAATGGATATAGTAGTATAATATAAAATTGTACTTATACTTTTGGGGACGGTGAAATATTAAATTGGAATAAAAGGAAATTGTCCTATTATTTATGGGACGGTAAAAGAAATGAATTGAGCCTGAAATAATGTTTTGGGTATTGCCTAAGAGTTAATAAAAGTTACTCCTACGCTCGGGACGGAAAATTATTTAACCTGGGAAAGAATTCGGATTTTGGCATTTTTGGGCCTTGGGCGACCGCCCATTTTGGGCTGGGCGACCGCCCATCTATCTGAAGTATTTTGTTCTTGGAAAGCCTGATTTTGGGCGACCGCCCACACCATTTTGTGCGGCCGCCCATATGTCCTGAAAAATTGTAAAACTTGTTTAATGATTGTATAAGTTGGAAATAACCCTTGTTAAGGCATATAGCCTTAAGATAAGATGTCCTAGCAAGTGTTGTAACACCTTAGGGGCATCAGAACTTAGTCTTAAACATGAATACTCATTGAATTAAAATGAGAATTTAGTCTTGTACATGAACACTTATAGAACTCAAATGAGAACTTGATTATAAAAGGAAGAACTCTTGTATGAGTCTTGAAAGTGCTATGAACAAGCACTTATGTGTTATGCTTGTCTTGAAGCCAATGATTGTGCACCTTAGGGGCATTAAAACAATGACTTGAGCTCGAATATCCTATGTAGGGATTAAGAACTCGTAAATATGAGTTGTATAGCTCATTTACTTAATTTGAACTTGAAGTATTATTGGTCTAGGTTTAAGGTATTACCCTAGATGGCCTAGATGAGTGTTGTAGAACACTCTAGTACTGAAAATAGTCCCTTTGTAAACAAATGAAATGTGGACTTGAATCATAATTAAATGATGACTTGAATATAAGAGTAATAACTCTTTTATGTGTCTTGAAGTTAATGTTTTGGTACTTTAGGGGCACCAACTAATGTCTAGAGCTTGAATGTCCTAAGGAAAGGATTGGAAATTTATACGAGAAAGATGTATAATTCATCTTCCTAGCTTAAACTTGAAGTATAAGATAATTAACTCTTGTACATGTTTAACCATCCAAAGAAATGGATTGAGAACTTGGATATAAGATGATAAGATCTTGTATATGTCCTGAATGTCTTGAATGTCTTGAGATGAGACAGTAACTTGAAGTATAAGACAATAAAATCTCGTACATGACTTGAACATCCAAATAATTGGATTAAGACTTGAATATAAGATTATAAAATCTTGTACGTGCCTTGACACCAATATAGGTGTATGGTAATAAACTTGAAAGAGTCTTGATGTGTATATGCAATCTTGCATATATTTACTTGATAGAATGTGGTTTCTTGATTGATTGGGACATTGTATGAATAACCAAAGAATTGGGTTATGGAACTAGATAGAGAATGATTAACTCTACTACATACTTGAATTTGATACGTGTGTATTGTAAGTGTTATGAACAAACACTAAAGTGCTAGTGATTGGTTTTAATCGTGTATATACTAAATGAAGTATATAAAGAATAAAGAAGATATCTTGTCTTGAAATGGGTTCCTAAAGAAAATAGGGACTAGTGTAATATGAAGATAATTCATATAATCATGAATACTACGATTTAAATTAATAAGAATGGTTACAGAACACAATATGTGTTAGAAAATGTATTCGATTACTAACGATACATATACGTGAAGTATGACTGTGTCTAGGTACAAGGTGACCTATTCTACTACATGTTTAGAGTCTAAGGTATTGGGCTCTACTTGATAGTAAGGGTATCGTGATAGACACCTTAATGTGTTAAACGTGACATAAATATGTACGTGCAAACTTGGCATGTGACTAAATGATATACCCTACTACGTGAGTGAGGTCTGTTATTAATAGACCCTAACTTGGATTGATCGTGTTACATGGACACTTACGTGCCATAGTTGAACTTGATTGGTATTCGAAATAATTGAGTACGTGTACTTATATTATCGTGAGCACATGATACATAATTACATGGTGCATATTCTCGTGAGCACATGATACATGATTACATGGTGCATAAAGAGTAGTCCACTAATAAGGGACTGAGTTCTGTTCTCGTAGTTCAAGTAAACATCTACTTGTGCATTCTTGTGTGAGTCCAGCTGGTTCTCCTTGCTTGTTCGAAAATATATAGGTTCACGCTTGTCGCGAGAGCTGGGGTTTAAGTGACAATCGTGTCCCTATGTATTTCCGCCCGACCCCTTACTACCGGCCATAGTAAGGGCATAGCTTCACTGGTTAGAGCAATAAGCCTGACCTAAGTGAATGCGACTGTACTGAACACCACGTGGATCTTGTTATTGTGGATGACACTGGTTACCAGGTCTTCTTATATACTGCACAACAGTCTCTTGTTCCTGTTCTTGGTTGTCCTCAGCTAGAAAAGCATCGACAACAAAATGGTATTCTTGGGAGGAATAAGGAAGGATTCAGGTACAAATGCGTGATAGGCCTATGTGCATCTTGGTGAGCTGGTCTAGCCTCTCACTCTACTTGACTACTTGTTACCTGAACCTTTCTTGAGCTTGATTACTTGTTGGGTTGGCTTAGCCTCTCCTATACTTGTTACTTGATGATACTTGATATATGTTTAGTTGAGTATCTACTTGTATTGCATGATAACATGACATATAGTCGCATGTTAATAGCTTACTGAGATTTATCTCACCCTTTATTTGTTTAATTGTTCCCCCCCCCAGGAAAGCAGGGGATAGTACGCAGTGAGGCTCGACTTAGCTGGGAACTTACTCAGCAGGATATTCTTGTTCGAAGTTAGTGTCCTTTTTTATTTTGGTAAGGACGATCTTGTATGAGTTAATAAACTCTGGGCTTGTATTGGGGTAGTAATTCTTGTCCCTAGACAGTTCTTGTTGCTAGCTTATTTGCTAGACATGTCTTCCGCTGTATGTAACCAATTTGGTTTTAATTTTCTTGGTCTAGAACTCGTGTGAGCTATCTTAGCTCCCTACTCTTGAGTATATATATCATGTCAGTTTTGTTTTTAACAGGTATTATTCCTGTTTCCCGTTAGTTTCTTGTTTCTTGTTAGTTACGCGCACCAAGTTCGATGTTCTATTAGGGAATCCCGGGACTTGGGGCGTGTCAGTGTGGTATCAGAGCTATGGTTTAGCTCTTAGCCTGGATAGGGTCTATGGCCTAGGTTGGGTTAGTCTTGGGTGTGTTTTCGACGCCGAGTGCTTCGTTACTTGTTGTCATACCAGGCATAGGACTGGTATTAATAGTGTTGATCCAATTGGATTAGATGGTTTGAGAATCGAGAGCGCGAGTCTTTAAAGACTTAGGCGTATTTATCTTGTCTTGTGGACATTGTTTCGTGCTATATATGCATGCTTGTCCTTATCTCGTGAATGGCGTGAAAGTGTATTCTCTAGTAAGAGACTACGTGTTGATATTGTTATTAGTAAAAGCTTGATAGAAGTGTGGGTGATAACACCCTATACGTTCTATGTTAACTTGGTCATGTTACCTAGATGGGACATTGATGTGATACGTGATATAGTTTGGCTGTCTATGTGTCATGACTTGACTTTCTATGTGTTAGGTCATTCTTGTTTACCACACTAGATGGTAAATATTACTATGCTAGTATGCTTGATTATATATGTGAGCATGATAGATTTATGCATAACCTTTATGTTCTGCATGGAAAGTCTAGAAAGGGTTCTTGAGATTGTACTGGGTATTTAACCTATGTGATTGACAGTGGAGTTTCTACACCAAACCAGATGGATGTATCCATTCTTGATGAGAAACTTGGATTATCTTGAGTTGTGACAGTGCGAATACAGTGCTGACATCTGGATTAATATTCTTGACCTCGATTGAGTTAAACGAGTTGAGGATTCAACTTGAGAAATTTCTTGATAGAGGATATATCTACCTTGTAGTGGATGTTTGAATTGAGTATCTGTGTTGACCTATTAGTGGAAACAACCAAGGTATGCGTGTTCTTGAGATATTCTTGATCTTGTTAGAGATTCATGAATGAATTTCGAAGGCAGCTCCATTGTTAACTATTTGACACCGAGAGCTACATCTTTTGATGGATTGTCTTGATGGATTGATATACGTAAAGTCAGTTTTAAATATTGAAACGATGGATAACCACGATTCAGTATCTGAGATTGCCTAGTGGATTTGACTAGTAATACAGTGATCTGGAGGATATGACCAGTTTTATTATTTCTAGTGGATATGTCAAGTTGCACCGATATAGTGGATTGACTAATCGAGTCTACTTGACTTTATGTGTTCTGATGTTATAATTGATACATCTTGATTGCATGAAATATTTGTGAGTATATGTGTATATTCTTGATGCTCTTGCATTCTTTGTTGATTATATATGTTATAATCTTGATCTAGTAAAAATTCGAGGACGAATTATCTTTAAGGTGGGAAGGATGTAACGCCCATCCTTAATCTCGTTAAATATTTGACTTATTTGTTAAATTCTTGACTAGCATATTTAGATGCTATTTTATTTGAGTTAATTATTTAACTACTTTAGAAAATTAAGGTGGTTAAATGTCAAAGTTGAAAGTTTAGAGGCCTTTTTGTCAAAGTTAGAACTTGAGGGGCCTAGTTGCAATTTTTGAAACTTGTTTAGTATAAAAGGTGGGTTGCCTTCTCAGAGAAAGGATTCTTCTCCATTTCTCTCGATCATTCTCTGTCTCGTAAAAGAAAAGTTAGGGTTTACCCTATTCTCGACTCCTCGCGATTAATTACTCCTCTGTTCGTGATTCTGGTCCCGGATAAATATTCGTGGCGTTGAATAGAGCGTTCCAGACCGATCAGAAATTAATTTGGGTCAACTTGATTTTTGACTAGGTAAGTTATTAACTCCCCCTTACTTGTAATAACATGCATATATGTTATTCCCGCTACTTGTTCTTGTTAAAATTGTGTTTTGGGCAATTTTTGTGATACTTGTAAAATTGGGACGACGGGAGTATAACCCTCTGTGTATAAAATGTTGAAAGAACTTGAAATAGGAAAGTTGATAATGTTTGTGCATCCTGGGAAAGTTAAAAGCATTGAAAATTTACACTCCTATTCGTGAGACGGTAAAATAGTAACTTGACTTAAATATTATTAGAAAAATTGTACAATTATTTGTGGTACGGGGAAATGAATGGAAGTATCTCTAAATGGATATAGTAGTATAATATAAAATTGTACTTATACTTTTGGGGACGGTGAAATATTAAATTGGAATAAAAGGAAATTGTCCTATTATTTATGGGACGGTAAAAGAAATGAATTGAGCCTGAAATAATGTTTTGGGTATTGCCTAAGAGTTAATAAAAGTTACTCCTACGCTCGGGACGGAAAATTATTTAACCTGGGAAAGAATTCGGATTTTGGCATTTTTGGGCCTTGGGCGACCGCCCATTTTGGGCTGGGCGACCGCCCATCTATCTGAAGTATTTTGTTCTTGGAAAGCCTGATTTTGGGCGACCGCCCACACCATTTTGTGCGGCCGCCCATATGTCCTGAAAAATTGTAAAACTTGTTTAATGATTGTATAAGTTGGAAATAACCCTTGTTAAGGCATATAGCCTTAAGATAAGATGTCCTAGCAAGTGTTGTAACACCTTAGGGGCATCAGAACTTAGTCTTAAACATGAATACTCATTGAATTAAAATGAGAATTTAGTCTTGTACATGAACACTTATAGAACTCAAATGAGAACTTGATTATAAAAGGAAGAACTCTTGTATGAGTCTTGAAAGTGCTATGAACAAGCACTTATGTGTTATGCTTGTCTTGAAGCCAATGATTGTGCACCTTAGGGGCATTAAAACAATGACTTGAGCTCGAATATCCTATGTAGGGATTAAGAACTCGTAAATATGAGTTGTATAGCTCATTTACTTAATTTGAACTTGAAGTATTCTTGGTCTAGGTTTAAGGTATTACCCTAGATGGCCTAGATGAGTGTTGTAGAACACTCTAGTACTGAAAATAGTCCCTTTGTAAACAAATGAAATGTGGACTTGAATCATAATTAAATGATGACTTGAATATAAGAGTAATAACTCTTTTATGTGTCTTGAAGTTAATGTTTTGGTACTTTAGGGGCACCAACTAATGTCTAGAGCTTGAATGTCCTAAGGAAAGGATTGGAAATTTATACGTGAAAGATGTATAATTCATCTTCCTAGCTTAAACTTGAAGTATAAGATAATTAACTCTTGTACATGTTTAACCATCCAAAGAAATGGATTGAGAACTTGGATATAAGATGATAAGATCTTGTATATGTCCTGAATGTCTTGAATGTCTTGAGATGAGACAGTAACTTGAAGTATAAGACAATAAAATCTCGTACATGACTTGAACATCCAAATAATTGGATTAAGACTTGAATATAAGATTATAAAATCTTGTACGTGCCTTGACACCAATATAGGTGTATAGTAATAAACTTGAAAGAGTCTTGATGTGTATATGCAATCTTGCATATATTTACTTGATAGAATGTGGTTTCTTGATTGATTGGGACATGGTATGAATAACCAAAGAATTGTGTTATGGAACTAGATAGAGAATGATTAACTCTACTACATACTTGAATTTGATACGTGTGTATTGTAAGTGTTATGAACAAACACTAAAGTGCTAGTGATTGGTTTTAATCGTGTATATACTAAATGAAGTATATAAAGAATAAAGAAGATATCTTGTCTTGAAATGGGTTCCTAAAGAAAATAGGGACTAGTGTAATATGAAGATAATTCATATAATCATGAATACTACGATTTAAATTAATAAGAATGGTTACAGAACACAATATGTGTTAGAAAATGTATTCGATTACTAACGAAACATATACGTGAAGTATGACTGTGTCTAGGTACAAGGTGACCTATTCTACTACATGTTTAGAGTCTAAGGTATTGGGCTCTACTTGATAGTAAGGGTATCGTGATAGACACCTTAATGTGTTAAACGTGACATAAATATGTACGTGCAAACTTGGCATGTGACTAAATGATATACCCTACTACGTGAGTGAGGTCTGTTATTAATAGACCCTAACTTGGATTGATCGTGTTACATGGACACTTACGTGCCATAGTTGAACTTGATTGGTATTCGAAATAATTGAGTACGTGTACTTATATTATCGTGAGCACATGATACATAATTACATGGTGCATATTCTCGTGAGCACATGATACATGATTACATGGTGCATAAAGAGTAGTCCACTAATAAGGGACTGAGTTCTGTTCTCGTAGTTCAAGTAAACATCTACTTGTGCATTCTTGTGTGAGTCCAGCTGGTTCTCCTTGCTTGTTCGAAAATATATAGGTTCACGCTTGTCGCGAGAGCTGGGGTTTAAGTGACAATCGTGTCCCTATGTATTTCTGCCCGACCCCTTACTACCGGCCATAGTAAGGGCATAGCTTCACTGGTTAGAGCAATAAGCCTGACCTAAGTGAATGCGACTGTACTGAACACCACGTGGATCTTGTTATTGTGGATGACACTGGTTACCAGGTCTTCTTATATACTGCACAACAGTCTCTTGTTCCTGTTCTTGGTTGTCCTCAGCTAGAAAAGCATCGACAACAAAATGGTATTCTTGGGAGGAATAAGGAAGGATTCAGGTACAAATGCGTGATAGGCCTATGTGCATCTTGGTGAGCTGGTCTAGCCTCTCACTCTACTTGACTACTTGTTACCTGAACCTTTCTTGAGCTTGATTACTTGTTGGGTTGGCTTAGCCTCTCCTATACTTGTTACTTGATGATACTTGATATATGTTTAGTTGAGTATCTACTTGTATTGCATGATAACATGACATATAGTCGCATGTTAATAGCTTACTGAGATTTATCTCACCCTTTATTTGTTTAATTGTTCCCCCCCCCCCCAGGAAAGCAGGGGATAGTACGCAGTGAGGCTCGACTTAGCTGGGAACTTACTCAGCAGGATATTCTTGTTCGAAGTTAGTGTCCTTTTATATTTTGGTAAGGACGATCTTGTATGAGTTAATAAACTCTGGGCTTGTATTGGGGTAGTAATTCTTGTCCCTAGACAGTTCTTGTTGCTAGCTTATTTGCTAGACATGTCTTCCGCTGTATGTAACCAATTTGGTTTTAATTTTCTTGGTCTAGAACTCGTGTGAGCTATCTTAGCTCCCTACTCTTGAGTATATATATCATGTCAGTTTTGTTTTTAACAGGTATTATTCCTGTTTCCCGTTAGTTTCTTGTTTCTTGTTAGTTACGCGCACCAGGTTCGAGGTTCTATTAGGGAATCCCGGGACTTGGGGCGTGTCAGAATCTCTCCTTCCATTTTGTGCATGAGCATGTTCATCGTGGTGCTCTTCGTGTTCAACACATCTCCGTAATGATCAGCTCGCCGATGTCCTCACAAAGCCTCTTCCCCATCTTCGGTTTACTCAGCTCATTTCCAAGATCGGTCTATCCCAAGGATCGTCCGTCTTACGGGGGCGTATAAAGCATAATACCGAAAGTACCCCTTGCTAGGGTTTCTTGGCCGGCCTAGCTAGGGTTGCTTGGGCGGCACTCCATCTCATTCCTTGTGATATATTTTGTTTCTTTTATTCTTGTGATTGTACATATCTCATTCCATTATCATTTTAGTCTAGATAGGAAAGTAAGTATTCTGTAATTATCTAGGGCTTCTCTCTTGTACTATAAATATTTGTTTTCATGAATGATAAACTCACTTTTTGCCAATCCTTTAAGACAAAGGCGGTGGCCGAGGGATATATTCGGAAGCGGAGGATTCTATTCAAGGTTGAGTTGGGGTTGGTTCGTGGATATGAATTATAGTTCGGGGAGATTCAAAGTCAAGGTGGAGATTGTTGAGAATATGCTTTTGAATTAATGGTGATTGATTAAGGATATTGTCCGCAACAAGTGTTAAAAAATTTGAGACGAAAACAAGACTTGGCCACGAAGCAGCATGATGTGTGGCGACCTTCACAAGCTGCTACCATCTAAGGTTGATAAATGGGCCGGCCTAGGCCCAAAAGTGGTTACACATTGCTCTTGGCTTGGACGGTTGACTTTCCTGGGAAAACAAGAATGGTTCTTGTTATTTGTTTTACAAATAGGACTCTTTCCGTCGCAATAATTAGACGACAAAAACTTCCATGCGAACATGGAAGGCCCGTCTCATCCATGATCTATGAGACGGGTTTTTTTTACCCGTTCGACCCGGCCCATTGAACCAGTTCTATGACCCAGGGGTCGACCCTGCCACGTGGCAGCCTCTTATAGGCCAAAATTTTTTTATTTTTATTTATTTATTTTTATTTTTATGTTATTATTTTTTTGGTTTTTTTTTCGGTTTTGATAAAAGTAACAGTTACTATAACTTAATGTAATGACTGTATACATATAAAGTAACAGTTTGTATACATAAAAGTAATACATATATACAGAAAAGTAACAATGTTTTTTTCTATGTTTTCTTCGTTTGCCAAAAGTCATACTTATTACAACTAAAATGTAACGAACATGTTACTTATATGTAATAATGTTTATACATAATTGTAACACATATGTATAGAAAAAGTGATAATTCAACCATTCACGTTTTTAGAGCTAAAAACACTTGATTAGTGTTACATGTAAAAGTATTACATTATCTATAGAAATATGTTTTAATTTATTTTATTAAAGTGTTACATTTACTTGTACAAACAATTACATTCATATATATGAGTTGTTACTTTCTTTCAAAAAATTAAATCAAAATACACAATATTTTACATTTTTGCAAAAGCACTATTACATTTCAGTATAAATGATAATTACATTTAGATATTGTTTGGGTTACATGTAATTATAGTTAGTATTACATTTGAAAAAAACGAGCTTTTGTTTTTGTAAAACAGGTGTTACGTTTACTTATGAACAATGTTACTTTATATGTATACAGTCATTACATTAAGTTATGGTAACTATTACATTTTTGCAAAAGCACTATTATTTCTTAAAGAGAATATATTTACTTTGTATATAAGAAATAGGTTCCTGTTCCTCTAAGGGTTTTTAATATTTATGACTATAAATACTAGCCTCTTCCCTAGCATATATTTTACAACAAGTCTGTCATATTTGAGAGTTACAAATAGAGATCTAGAGTTTAGGTTGAAGTAATTATTGGGCCCCAATAATTAGTGCAACTAGATTGGAGAGATTGTCTTTTGTAATTGTTCATTGAAAGTATTATATTCTCCCTCCGCCCATGGATGTAGCCAAGTTGGTGAACCACGCAAATTCTTGTGTTCGTGTTAGATTATTTTGTTTGCCATCGTTCTTATATTTTGCTCTAACACTTATTTTCTATTTTCAAGTTTTTATATACTCCACATAATACGTGAAAAAATTGTCAGAACATGGATTGCATAACATGTTATTATTAATTATATTTATAATTTATAATGTAATATAAAGTGTAGATGATTAAATAATGTGTAGAATTCCTGAAGTGTAATATTACCTATTTTGATGGGCAAAATGGTTATTACGCACTACTTAAGTGAAAGGGTGTAGTCCCTAAATGAAGTGCATCTTAGTCTTGTATATAAAGGGTCTTCCATCAACCCTTAAGACACACACAAATTCATTATTCTCTCTATATTCTCTTCATTAGTCTTTGGAAGATCAAGAGAAGGCACTCATCATTTAGAAGTACTTCATCCCCTACTTCTTCTTCTTCATTCTCTCTAAAGCAACATTGAAGATGGATTCAACAGGTAAAACGCTTCCGCTTCCATCCTCTCTCTAACTTATTCCGGATTTGAGTGTTTTGCATTAGTGGAATAGAAATGTTCCAACAAAATGGAAAAGAATGGTTCCAAGTTTGTAGTTCTTTTTGTCTTAGACCATCCACAATGGTGTGAAAAAAAGGGTGTGAATTTCAATTCACAAAAGAATTTTGTGTGAATTGCTACAATGGTTGTTGAAAAGGTTGAGTGTGAATTTTTTTGTGAAAAAAATTCACACTGTGAATGGGAAAAAAAGGGAGCCGTTTTTGCCACGTCGCGCCTCTCTATTGGGCCAGAGAGGCGCGTGTACTTCACGCGCCGACAAAGGCGCGTCTGCGCCGAAGTCGGCCTTTTTTTTTTTTTTTTTCTTTTGGTGTTGACACTTGTCAGCGCATGATTGGCTGGCTCTATTTTTTACTTTTATCCCAATTTTTTGAGCTCAATTATTTCACAGAAAATGAGTTTTTTTTTTTTTTTTTTTACACCAAAATTCCTAAAAAAAAATTCTCTTTAAATTGACGTAAGTTTCATTGTATTCCGACGAAAAAAAAAAACCTATTTTTTTTTAAAATGGATCTCAATAATAACTATTTCAACATTAATCATAAAAATAAAAAATAAAAAATAAATTTTAAGTAGTGGGTATAGGATGATGAGTGAGAAAAGTGTTGAATGAGAGATTAAACAAACCATTGTAGGGTGTTATGTGAATGAGTGTTGAATGGATGAGTTGGATGAGAGAGAAGCTGATGTGGAGTGATAAAGTGAGTGTTGAATGGGTTTTTTTTTTTTTACCATTGTAAATGGTCTTACTAATGATACTCATGGTTGTGATGTATTCCTACGCCGATGACTACAGCGATTGCTACAACATTTGCGTGAATCTAGGATTAACCGGTGTGAATTTTATACCATAAAAACTTGTATGAGAACACCATGACCTGCGGGCAATTTTTTTTTATTTTTTTTTATTTTTTTGGTTTGCCAAAAGTAATATTTACTATAACTAAATGTAACAAACGTGTTATTTATATGTAACAGTTTGTATACATAAAAGTAATACATATATACAAAAAGGTAACCGTGTTTTTTTTATGTTTTCTTCATTTGCCAAAAGTAATACTTATTATAACTAAAATGTAACGAACGTGTTAATTATATGTACAGTGTTTATACATAATTGTACACATATGTATAGAAAAGTAATAATTCAATCATTTACACTTTAAAACTAAAAACACTTATGTTAGTAACATTGTAAAAAAAAAGTAACAATTTTTATAAACGAATGTTATATTTTACTTGTATAATAACATTGTAAAACAGTTACGTTTACTTGTATAATAGTATATCCATATGTTTTCAAATAATAAGTTACAATGTGTTCAATTTATCATAATACATGTAAAAGTATTACATTATCTATAGAATCTGTTACAATTTTATCTACTAAAGTGTTAAATTTACTTGTATAAATAATTACATTCATGTATATAAGTTGTTATTTTTTAAATGTTACTTTCTTTAAAAATATAAAATCAAAATACTCAAAAAAAAAAAGATATTCTGGAAAAACACTATTACATTTCAGTATAACGATAATTACATTTAGTTATTGTTAGTGTTACACATATTTATAGTTAGTATTACTGTTGAAAGATGAGTAAAATGAGTTATTTTTTTATTTTTTTTTGTGTTACGTTTACTTATGAAAATGTTACTTTATAAATAACACAGTTGTTACATTTAGTTATACTAAGTATTATTTTTGGCAAACGAAAAAAACAATAAAAATAATAATATAAAAACTAAAAAAATATTTTTTTTGCGCCAATGGGTAGATTTTGAGTGGAGCATGGGTTGGGATCCTACGCTTCGCGCAGAATATTATACACGGATCATGGGTCGACCCGTCTCTTCTATGAGACGGATCTAGGTGTTCTCCCAAGAGACCACCTCATTTTATATTGTCGAAGTGTTGTACCCTTAAAATTATTACGTCCTCAGCCGTGGTAATTTATATAAGTTCTACTTCTCTTTGTAATATTTTAAAAACCATGCCACAAAAATAATCTTAAGAGTAAAGAATAGCAATTTCCTATACTAATTGAATGAGGCTTTTTTTAGCAATCTCTTCTATGTATGTTTTCATATTTTCTTGTCATATAAATCAATTCATCTTGCACAAATTATAGTCCATTGCATATTCTGATTTGAAGTTGTTATTTTGCAGATAAATCCAATATATACATATATATATATATACATATATACATATATATATACACATATATACACATATATACATATATATATATATATACACATATATACATATATATATATACATATATATATATATATATATACACATATATACATATATATATATATATATATACATATATACATATATATATATATATATATATACATATATACATATATATATATATATGGTCGCGCTCCTGTGAGAACCATTTTATATGAGAACCGTGAGAACCAATCATAACCATTAGATTAGGAAAAAAAAATCAAGGGTCCAGATGTTAGATACATTGGATACACTTGGATACATTAGTTAATTTTCGAAAAACAATTGGATACATTAGTTTTTAACATAGTGTATCCAAGTGCAATACTTAGATGCAATACTTATTAACCTATTGTATCCAAGTGTAATATCGAATTTTTTGTAATGTATCTAAGTGTATCAATTGTATCTAACATATGGACCCTTGATTTTTTTTCTAATCTAATGGTTATGACTGGTTCTCACGGTTCTCACGATATTTAGGTTCACATTTGAGCACCTATATATATATATATATATATATATATATATATATATATATATATATATATATATATATATATATATATGTTTATACATATATATGCTCGCGCTCTAATAAGAACCAAATAAAATAAGAACCATAGGAACCAATCACAGCCGTTACATTAGAAAATAATAAATGGCTGAGATTAGATTTTCATTAAAACATGTGGCGCTGACATTGTTGTATTATTTGTTCGTCTTTATGAACAGTGAGGGTATTAATGTAAAACAGGCGCGGTGGCATTTTTGTAATTAACATCGTAAGTGAGCGCTTTGGAGCGCTGTGACATTTTTTACGCCGTAAGTGAGCGTCTTGGACCCAGTACTAAATCCATGTGCATACAATACTGAATCCATGTGTGTTTCAATATTGAACATGGATTCAGTGGATACTTATGTACTGAATCAATCCACTAAACCCAAGTGTGTTTTCAATATTGAACATGGATTCAGTGGATACTTTTCTACTGAATCTAAGATTCAGTATAGATTCTGTAGATACTCATGTACTGAATCCATCCACTGAACACGTGTGTTTCCAATATTGAATATGGATTTAGTGGATATTCATCCACTGAATCTAAGATTCAGTAGATATTTATGTACTGAATCCACCACTGAACCCATGTGTGTTTCAGCATTGAACTTGGATTCAGTAGATATTTATTCTACTGAATCCAAGTGTATCCGAGAGTATTTTGAGAATTTCGCTTTTATTTGTCATTTTTTTTCCAAACTCTATCTTCCGGGATGTTTGATTCGTCTCGCCGAGACGAAAAAATGAGTGTTCTCGGATTTTTTTTAACTTATAGAGATTGAGCTATTGAATTTTGAAATATGAGGAGAATTTGAATGATGACGTGGCAGGTGCTAAAAAGGGAAGATCGAATGATGTCTTAACCATATAGTTCGCGGAAATTGTAAAAATGCCACTGCGTCCATGATAGGCTTAGTCGCACGCCTACTAAATTAGACCTAAACTCGTCCACTAATAATGTAATTAGGGTAAGTTAGGGTCGATCCACGAAGAACGATGATTATTTACGCACTAGTCACTTAACCAGATTGGGGGTTGATTTGATTGTAATTAAATCCTAGACGGGAAATTAAACTAAATGTGATTAAAACAATGAATTAAAAAGCACTTCAGGTTGATCACTATCCCCGTCCTCTAATTCAATTTCATCGGTACTTCTTTTTCTCCGTTAATCCTATTCACTTGATCACGAGATGTATTTCAATCTCTATCTCTTTTTACAGTTTAGTTTATAGCAGTGGCACACTCACTATAAACCCTAATTAACATTAAACCTAGACTGGCACAGAAAAGATTTAAAGATTAATTGATTCAATTTAAGAGACTAAGATCAAGAACGCTTTCTATGATTATTTCACACAGATAATCGCTAAATTTTGCCTACTTCCCGAATTGCTATGGCACATACACAATTCGTGAAGATGCTACGGTGAAAACCCTAATTCTGGCACAGAACAGAGAATTCTAACATAGATTCATAAAAAGAACTAGTGAATTGGCCAAATCCACAAACCCTAATTATAAATTTAAAATCAGAACAAACAAAATTATGAATAGATTAAACAAGAGATTAAGAAAATTACCTCAATTGAAATAAATTGGGTTCAAGCTTTCAATTCAAAGTTATGGAGTTTAGTTCTCCATTAAAGGGTTTCAAAGCTTTAGAGAGAAAAAGAGAAGAACGTAGTCTTTTTATAAAGTGAAAAAGAATACCTAATCTAATTCTAATTCAAAACTAAATAATGACTATTCAAAATATCAAATAAAAGGAATAATTAAAAATAAAGAAAAAGAAAAAGAAATAACAATTCTCTGCCAGATCCGCCTCTGCCATTGTGCGGACCCGATTTCCTCAGTTTTCCAATTCAGTCCCTAGAGTTTTTCATATTTTCAGTTCACTCCTCCAACTTTCAGTAATCGCAGAACAGTACCTCAACTTCCAGAAATAGCAGTTTGGTCCTATACTCCTCCGCTCCGGTTGACTTTGACTACTTGATCATTGAGACATGACTTTGAAGCTCGCCAAAAATTACATCCGAAAAAATAAATAAATAAAAACAACTATTCTACCCCCGGATTACAATAAAAGCCTAAATGATAAATAATGCCCCAAATACATCAAAACTAGTCTAAGTACATCAAAATGAATGAAAATCCATAGGAAAAATAAGGGAAATAACATATACAAAATCCGCCACACCAGTCCATAGCAGCAGCTCAAGCAGCTGATTTAATCTGAGCCGCTTACTCCTTTCTAATCCAATGGCCGAAAATGGTTCTCATTGGTTCTCATTTGAGCACCTTCATATATATATATATATATATATATATATATATATATATATATATATGGTCGTGCTCCTGTGAGAACCTAAATATCGTGAGAACCGTGAGAACTTGGATACATTAGGTAAAAAACTAATGTATCCAATGGTTTACTTGGATACATCATTTGATACATTACTTGACTTGGATACATCATTGGATACATTACTTAGATACATTAGGTAAAAACTAATGTATCCAATGTGCACTTGGATACATCATTGGATACATTAAGTTCTCACGGTTCTCACGATATTTAAGTTTTCATTTGAGCATATATATATATATATATATATATATATATATATATATATATATATATAGGTAGCTGCTCAAATGAGAACCACAATTGCGTGAGAACCGTGAGAAACAAGCATAACCATTAGATTAGAATCAAAATCAAGGGTCCAGATTATAGATACATTGGATACAATATACTCCCTCCGTCCCACCTCACTTGAGACCTTAGAGGTGGGCACAATTACTAAGAAAAATGAATAAAATAAAGAAAATGTGTGGTAGAAAATGAAGAGAGAGAATGAGTGGGGTTAATAGTAGGTTGATTGAATAAATTGTGTGGTGGAAAATTAAGAGAGAAAATGAGTGGGTGGGGTAGATTGAATATAAAATAATAAAATCATGGCCATTTTGGGAGGTCTCAAGTGAAGTGGGACGGCCCAAAATGGAATAAAGCCTCAAGTGAGGTGGGACAGAGGGAGTATAAATTTTGATATTGCACTTGGATACAGTAGCTAAACAAGTATTTGTAAGATACCCGCGGGAAAAACGGAAAGGAAAGGGTTCCCTCGAAAATCAAACACGGTAATCCTTATTTTCAAACAAGACGGAGTCGCCACGTTAGTTTAACTTTAAACCCAAACTTAACGAAAAAAAGGTTAGAGACAAAGGATTCGGAGGTCAGGTTACGCTTTGGGAAGAACTTAACCGGTAGTTCACCCAAAGCGCCTCGGAAAAACCGAGTCTCCCTGAAGTTTGTCAAATTTGTGCAAGTGTGTGTGTATGTTTTTGAAAGTGGGAGAAACTGACTTTTAACAAAATCAGTTAAATATTTAACAGAAAGGGTTTACTCTGCAAATAGTTTAACAGAGAGTGGCAAAACTGGAAAAATGCCACTGATTTGGATCTGTTCAGCTTATTCATTAGTTACAAAACATGAATTAGATCATCCCTATTCCATTGATCACTAGTTAAACACCAAAATAAAGATTTTTGGGTGTGATCAAGGCAATCATTAGGGAAATATGGAGAAAGTTGATGAATCATAGCTTTTGAGCCAAGATCATCATTTGGATGGTTAAAGATTGGAACTTTAACATCCAAATGAGTGATTCATCCAAGGAAAACCTTGGGGAAACAAGAAATCAACCTTTAGATGGATAAAGATTGAATCTTTACCATCAAAAGAGACATTATTATGAGTTGATCAAGACTTTGAATGGTAAAGATTGAGACTTTACCATCCTAAGTTAATCAAACTCAAATAAATCAACATAAATGTAAAGACTTGAATGTAAAGTGCATTAATATAAAGACAATAAAAGTAAAGACTTGAATGTAAAGTGCATTAATATAAATGACAATGAAATAAAGATACATTAAACATAACAAGCCTTGATCATCATGGTTTGTAACCCACAATCACACACTAGGCATGAAGGGCACCATTGATCACTCCAAGGCTTGGTTCCATTTCATAATATTTGCAAGAAATAATAAAGACATAACATAAATTAAACAAAAGAAAATAGAAAGTGAGATGAAGAGAAGATGGGGAGAAGGATGTCTCACCAATTTTGGTTCTAAGCCTATCTTTTTTCTCTCTTTTTCACTCAAGAATATGTTTATGTGTTTAACCTGCCCTCAATTCGACAGAGTTTACACTCACAAAATGATTTTCTCCCCCTGAAATGATCAGCCAAGGGTTCAATTTATAGGGACTGAGGGTGCCCAAACCATCCGTACGGATTGGCCCCTCCCGCGTCCATACCATCCGTACGGCTCAGCCTGGCGAGCTTCTGGATTTTTCCAATTTTAATTCCTGAGTAGTCCTGGAATTTTAGGTTTATCTTAGTGAGGTCCTAGCATATCAGTTTATCCCTAAATGGTGCTAAGAATTCCTCTAAAGTTGATCGATTTCAGATTGGGGTACTTACAGAGCTTCTCGGCAACGTCGCTTTGTAAAAGCGGGTTTGTCGATAAAAATAAGCATCCCAATCTGATGGGAAGACTGCTTTGACCGATTTGGTTGCATGGCTGGACTCAGGGGTATAGGATTCCTACGTATCCTGTTTGCGGGGAATCAAGCCAAACGTAGTTCGGGAAGGATGAGAAACTCTTAGGCTACTCAAACCTAAGGGCTAGGTGGATATCTGTCATCCTCTCCTAGGGTGTAGGGGAACATCTGTCGTTCTCTCCTAAAAGAACGGGAATGACTCTCGGTGAGTCAGAGGCAAGGCACGGGCATGACTCTCGGGGGTCAGAGGCAAGGCACGGGCATGACTCTCGTGGGTCAGAGGCGAGATATGGTTAACTTGGCTCTATGGAGAGGGTTGACTAAAAGGCACGGGCATGACTCTCGGTGGGTCAGAGGCGGGACTTGGTCAACTTGGCTCTATGGAGAGGGTTGACTTAAAGGAAATGGGCATGACTCTCGGGGGGTCAGAGGCGAGACTTGGTCAACTTGGCTCTATAGAGAGGGTTGACTTAAAGGAAATGGGCATGACTCTCGGCGTGTCAGAGGCGGGATATGGTCAACTTGGCTCTATGGAGAGGGTTGACTAAAAGGATGGTCTTACGTCATTTCGGACTGCCGGGGAGAAAGGCTTCAACTTATAATGACCACTCTGGGTCAAGGTTTGACTTGGATCAACTCCACCTTTGGGGAGTTTTGACGGGAAAACTGATCTTACGTCCCACTAAGGACGGCCGGGGACAAGGGTCTCAACCTATAATGACCATTATGGGTCAAGGTTTGACTTGAGTCAACTCCACCTTTGGGGAGTTTGACGGGAAAACTGGTCTTACGTCCCTCTAAGGACGGTCGGGGACAAGTGTCTCAACCTATAATGACCATTCTGGGTCAATGTTTGATTTGAGTCAACTCCACCTTTGGGGAGTTTAACGGGAAAACTGGTCTTACGTCCCACTAAGGACGGCCGGGGACAAAGGGTTTCAACCTATAATGACCACTCTGGGGGATAATGATTTTATTGGGCTTAAGTCAGGGACTGCCTAAGTGTATTCTCACACTAGGCAATTTTTCACAAAATGTTACTGGGCTTATGTCAAGGACTGCCTAAGTGTATTCTCACACTAGACAATTTTTCACAAAATGTTACAGGGCTTATGTCAAGGATTGCCTAAAGTGTGTTTGCTAAGGCAACATTTTTCACAAATTTTACTGGGCGTATGTCAAGGACTGCCTAAATGTATACTTGTTAAGGTAACAATTTTCACAAATGGGGCCGCCTAAGTATGCTCACTTAGGGGACAAAATTTTACTGGGCTTATGTCAAGGACTGCCTAAATGTATGCTCTAGGCAAACAAAACAATGGGCTTACGTCGCGTGGGGACTGCCGATATTTTGTTTAGGTTAATGGGAGCATTTTTGGACATTTCCCAAGAATCATATTTTCATGATCCAAAGGAGGACAAATATCTGGGGTATTTATGATATGGTTGGGATGGGGCATTAAATGAATGGGGTCATAAAGCCAATCTTCCAACAAGAAATCATTAATTTTATCAGGGCCAAAGTAGCCGTACGGCTGGGACAGTGGGTGCCTTTTTTGCATTGAATTTCATTTTGGGTCTGGTCATCTTCTTAAGTGCCTTAGTCTGATATCCAGAAGCAGATCATCTCTTTCGTTCTTCGAAGTTTTTCTTTCCATGGAGTCTTTTTTTATGGAGAAACCACCAAAATTGTCCAAGATTGATCAAGAATGCTTTGAGGGAAATCTTAGGCTTTGGATGCGGCATCATATGAGCCAGAACAAGGACACTTTCAAGCCAAATTTGGGCTTAGATTCCTTTGGTCTCTCAAGGAATTCATCCCGGATCTTGAGCTTTTGAGGGCCGCTGCGTCCTTTTGGGATATCCAGAGACATGTGTAAACGAAATCATTCCGACTTACGAGGATTTCAAGGCCTTGGTGGGGGGCTTGGACACGGAAGTCATTGCTCTTCCTTCGATTGATGACAAAATGTGTGTTGAAAGGTTGGTCACTCTTCTTGGTATTCCTTTAGAATAGGCTCAATGCATGGGCCTTAATCATACCTTTATTGACATTTCGGACCTTCCCGAAAGGTTCATGGATCTAACCGATGAGGTTTCTTGGAATGCTTTTGGGTTGTGTATCCTCGCCTTTTTCTACATGGTTGGTTTCAAAGGCACTTGCCATAGAGTTTTGTTGAGTGTCCTTGAGTAATGCCTCATGGGGAAGGATATTGTCCCTCTGATTCTAGGTGAAACCCTTCATGGCATGGACCGTTTGGCTTTAGGTGATGGTTTCATGCGACGTGGTAGCCCTGCTCTTCTTACCATGTGGTTAAGGGAGAGGTTGATGGCTGTGCCCGAGGCTCCTCTTTCTCACAAACCGTGGTCCTACTCTTTGAGAGGCATTCTTTTGGATTTTGTTCAGGGTGATTGGGAGGCATACATGGTTCGGCTCCAAACCTCACAGATTCGCTGGTGGGTCCTACATTGGCGCATTGGCTCTGGCTCCCCTATTGTTCAGGTGCTGGGGCTCTTGGGATCGTCTTTCTACATCCCTTCGTTGGTTCTCAGACAGTTTGGATTGTTGCAAACTCCTTTGTTGGAGTGGTCGGGTGTTAATCCGAAGCATTTGAGACTTTCACCATTATCTATGTGGGATTCATCCACCATTTCATTCTTTACCTAGTCTTGGGCGTATTCCCTCTTTCCGGCTCTGGTACTTCTCAGGAGTGTGGCTAGCACGGTCTTAACCACAGTTTACTTGGATTGGTATGAACAGACTATGGGGCAGACTCAGAGGCTCATTGAGGAGAAGCGTGAGGCTATTCTCGGAAGAGGTCACGACACTAGTAGGACTCTGAGGGAGGCTGAGGCTGTGGCGAGCGTCCGTAACCATACTGGAGATATCGTCGAGGATTATCAGGCTTTGGCTGGGAGGAGAATGGCTGCAATACCCAAGGTTGAAGCGCGGATAGGGGACCTCCGGACTCGGGTTGCAGTTGACACATCTTTGAGGGCAGCCAGACATATTGAGGAGGCTGGAAGAGCCCCTGACCTTGGAAGGAAGGAGGTCGAGCTTTATGACATCAAGAAAAAGAAGACTCGGAGAAGCCAAAAGAAGTGGTGGACAGGTGACGAACGTTGATGGCCCTATGTCCTAAGTATCCACCCATTGCCATTACAGACACATTAGTTCATTTAAGTGTTTTATTTGTATTTTTAGCATGTTATTAAGTCGAGAGTAGACCGTGCTTGAACTCATCAAATAAGTGTTTTAACAATGGTTACTTATCTTTGATTTTCATAAGGCTAGTTTGCATTTGTATGAAGCCTCTCTAAGAACCAAATTTGAATTTTATTTATTTTTGAGACCGGCCCAATAATTGGCTGCCTACGTTCCCCTTTTACAAATAGGACTAAGGGGCTCAAGTCATCGTAGTTCATTTCATGAATTTTGGTGCGACCATGTTTTTGCTCTAGACCGCCCAAGCGGGTTTTCAATCTAGGTGGGTATATTCTTTTGGCACAATTTTTTTTTAAACAAAGTATCGGCGGAGATTATCACTGTTGATCGGGTGCATGAAGGGATTGCCATCCAAATCTGCAAGTCTCATTGCTCCTCCCGAAAAAATCTTTTGCACCACAAAGGGACCGATCCATACGGGTTCCCACTTTCCAACGGGATTAGACCTTCCCGGAGGTTTTTCTTTGAGAACCAGGTCTCCTACCCGAATTTGTCAGGGCTTCACTTTTTTGTTAAAGGCCCATGCTATCCTCCCTTAGTAGGCACGGATATGTTCCATGGCCTTCAAACGGCGTTCAGCTAGCAAGGCCAACTCATCATGCCGACTCCGGAGCCAATCTACCTCATGAATTTGGTTTTCTATCAGAATCCTTAGAGACAGAAACTCTAACTCGGCCGGGAGCATGGTTTCCATCCCGTAAGTCAAGGCAAAAGGGGTTTTGCTGGTAGCCGTTCTGACTGATGTTCGGTAGCCCCACAATGCTAGATGTAGCTTTTCGGGCCAATCCCTACCCCGTGTTTCCATCCTTTTGATGATTATCTCGAGTGTTTTGTTAGCGGCTTCTACCGCAACATTGGTCTGAGGCCTATAAGGGGAAGACTTGTGGCGAGTAACTCGAAACTCTTTCAACAGTTTGTCGCATTCGCCTTCAAAATGAGAGCCATTATCTGTGATGAACTCGTTTGGAACTCCATAACGGCACATGATGTTCTCCTTGATGAATCCCGCAACTTTCTTGGAAGTGAGGACTTTGTAGGATTTGGCTTCGACCCATTTTGTGAAATAGTCAACGGCTACCAAGACGAATTCATGACCATTGCTCCCGGGTGGGTAAATTTTTCCAATGATGTCGATGCCCCAAGTTGAGAAGGGCCATGGGGTTGTCATGCAGTATAAATGATAAGACGGTAGGTGATTAAGGTTGGGGAACCGTTGACACTTATCACACTTCTTCACAAATTGTATGCAGTCGGTCTCCATTGATATCCAAAAATACCCCATTCGTAAGATGACTTGCATTAAGGCCCGAGCGTTCATGTGGGGGCCACACACCCCGCCATGGACCTCTTTCATAAGTTCCTGTGCTTCCTTTGCGTTTATACACCTTAGGAGAAGGCCCTGATGGCGTTTCTTGTATAAGATATCCCCCAAGACGACATACTGAGATGCCAACCGCTTGAGGGCCGTCATGCTCTTGGCCTTAATCCCATCCTTGTACGCTCCTCTCTTATATGTGAAGGAAACTTCTCCTTCTTTGAGAAATTGGTAGATTTGATTGTACCATGGCTCTTCTACCTTCTCTGGGATTCTGTCTATCTCACAACAGTAGGCCGGGTTTTCATTTCTACCAACTCAGAAGGGTTTTATGGATTTTCCTTCGGGGATCTCCACCAAGGAGGCCAAGGTGGCCAACGCATCCACGAAACGGTTTCGATCCCTTGGTAGGTAATGAAAGCTGACTTCTTTGAATCGGGCCATGAGTTCTTCCATGTGGGCATGATACTTTTGCAGCCTGGGGTCCAACGTCTTCCATTTGTTGGACACTTGTTTGATGATCAAGGCCGAGTCCCCGTATACTTCCAATTCTTTCACGTTCCTTTCAAGGCCTCTAATCCGGCTGTGCATGCCTCATATTCGGTGGCATTATTGGTCACATCAAAGTTTAACTTAATGGAAATGGGGCTGTGTTCGTCCTTTGGATCTACCAAGAGCATTCCAATGCCATTTCCCCTCTTGTTTGCGGCGCCATCAAAGAACAATTGCCATTTGTTTTCGCCTTCGAGAGCGAATATCCCTTCATCGGGGAACTGTGGCTCGGTTCCCTTTTCTTCATTGCTAGGGAAATCTGCCAAGTGTTCCGCCATAACTCTCCCTTTGACCGCTTTTCGTGTCACGTGGCTGATGTCGTATTCTGCTAGGAAGAATGACCATTTGGCGAGTCTCATGGAAAGAGATGGCTTTTCTCACAAGCATTTGATGGGATCTATCTTGGAGATGAGCCGTATTGATTCGGAATGCATGTAGTGTTTAAACTTTCTCACCACCCATACTAGTCCGGCACACGTTTTTTCGATGGCGGAGTAATTAAGCTCACTCCCTTGCAGTTTTCGGCTCACAAAGTAGATGGCATTCTCTACTTTTGAATCTCTCTTCTCTTGGGCCAACACGGATCCCACTGACGTATCCGTTACTGTCAAGTATAACAAGAGAGGCTTATCCTTGTGTGGAGGGCAAAGGATTGGCGGATGAGTAAGGTAGGCCTTGATTTTCTCGAAGGCCCTTTGACATTCATCATTCCATTCAACATCTGCATTCTTTCTCAGTAGTTGGAAGATGGGTTCACATGTGGGTGGTGAGTTGGTTTATGAAGCGGCTAATGTACTGCAACCGTCCCATGAAAGCTTTCACTTATGTTTGAGTGCGCGATGGCCTCATCTCCACAATTGCCTTAACCTTTTGAGGGTCAATCTCAATGCCACACTCGGTGACCATGTATCCCAAAACTTTGCCACGGGAAACCCCAAAAGTATACTTAGCCGGGTTGAGCCTCATGGAGTGCTTTCTCAACCTATCGAAGAACTTCCTCAAGCCGATTAGGTGCTGCCCATCTGTTCCTTTGGAAAGGACGATCATGTCATCTATATACACCTATATTTCTTTGTGGATCATGTCATGGAAGAGTGCGGTTGCGGCCCTTTGGTAAGTAGCCCCAGCATTTCTTAGCCCAAAAGGCATCACGGTGTAGCAAAAGGTTCCCCATGGGGTGGTGAAGGCAGTCTTTTCATGGTCTTCTTCGGCCATTTTGATTTGATTGTATCCGGCAAAACCGTCCACGAAGGACTTGACCTCGAAGCTAGAGGTTGTGTCCACAAGCATGTCGATGTTTGGGAGAGGGAAGTCGTCCTTAGGGCTTACTTTGTTGAGGTCCCTAAAGTCGACACAACATCAGACCTTGCCATTGGCCTTGGTCACTGTCACTATGTTGGAAAGCCATGAGGGATATTCTATCACCCTTATGAAGGCGACTCGGAGCAGTTTCTCAATCTCTTCTTTGACTTGCAAAGACCATTCCGGTTTGATTCATCGAAGCTTTTTCTTAACCGGTTTCACTTCGGGATCCACGGGGATCTTGTGCTCCACAATCGAAGCATCTAACTCGGGCATGTCTTGGTAAGACCAAGCAAAGACATCCACATATTCCTTGAGCAACTTAACCAAGTTTTTCCTCTCGGCCCCTTTGAAGTAGCTACCAATCTGTGTCTCTTTTGGTTCATCCGCAGTCCCCAAATTAACCTTAGTCAAAACCTCTTCGGCAGCTTGGGCACGATTTTCCTCTCGGTCAATAACCTGCTTTGAGAGTTTTTTAATGTATTGTTTGTTTAGTGTGTCTGCATTATTAGGTGATTCATCATTAACCGTTTTCAGATTATTAGTTAATTTATCATCTAATAAATTGGCAATGAGGGGGTATTCGGAAAGGTCTATCATTTCATTCAATTCAAATGGGAATACAATATTAGCTACAAGATCATAATCCTCGGGCGTGAGGCCCTCGGAGGAAACAGACTCAAACTCAAAGACAAGAGATTGAGGAGACTCGGTTACATTTGACCCTATGATGTTTGACTCTAAAGGGCGGGGAACCAATCCAAGTCTTGCGGTCATTTCTTCCTTGCTGGCCATAGGTCCGGAGAAGGTCACCTAATTCTTCAGAGGCATATCATCTTTCCCAACCAAGGTGCGGGAGTCGAAAATCTCAGGGGATCCGTCCTCCATTGCAGCAACCATATCTTTCCCTAGATCAATCAAATCTGGCATGATCAACTCTTCTCCAAATAACCCTTGCATCACCATGCCATTCCATTCGTCATCCGTGACTTCCTCTTTGGCTTTCTTGGGAGCCCACTCCCCAAACTCGTGTTGGCCATTCCTACCCCAGACGGGTTCTTCTTCCTTGCTGTTTCCTTCTACGGACCAAGCCTCAAATTGTTTCACCATCTCGGGCACCCCTTTGAAAGAGTATTCATGTGTCACTGTGCTCTTGGTGGGGCCGGGCATTTTGGACATATCTAGGAATGCCCTCCTTACGGGGTTGGCAGTCATCCCTTGGAATCTCATAAGGTCCTCTTGAAGCTTATCCCAATTGGTTACCATTGGCTCCTTCTTCCTTGGGGCTTCGGTTTGAACTTCTCCTTTAACGAAGTAGCGGATCATATCAAAGGTATATGGGCGAAGGCTAGGAGCTTTATACGGGACTCTTTGAGCTTTGGCTCGGTTCTTCCTTTGGACCATTTCCTTATCCATTTTTGAGGTCTTCGGGAGTTGGCTTATACCCCAGGCCGTGAAGTGTCTTTTGCTCCCTAATCTCGACAACCTTGTGAGTCCCTTGGAGTCTCTTCCCAAGACCATGTCCTGGGAGGCAGTGCATCAAACGCATCATTTTCATTACGGGGGAATTTTATCCCTGGTCAGTGTGAGGTCCACACAACAAACATGGGTCTCGAAAGGTATTTTTGTGAAGCCGGTCAATACCATACCGTTCTCCTTGTGCTTAATTTCCAGCACAGGAATTCCGTTGGTGTTGGTTCCTTCCATAGTGACACTGTCCCCACAAATAATCGTTAGGTTACCTCCTTGCACATATTTCACGCACTGATGAAGGGTGAAAGCCACTCCATTGACTTTATGGAGCCAAGGACGGCCTAACAAAGTGGTGAAGGAGATAGGGATATCAAGCACTTGGAAATCAATTGGCATCCTTTGCTTCCCAAACCATAGGTTCAAAGTGACCATCCCTAGGACTGACCGGGCCATAGAGTCATAAGCTTTGACGGTAATTGTGGAGGGCTTTAGGTCGGTGGCTTTGAGACCGAGGAGGTCCATCATCTTGGCAGACAAAACATTCATGGCGGAACCATTATCAACCAAGACCCGAGGAAGGCGGCACTCGTCTAATTGTACCGTAATGTAGAGGGCTTCGTTGTGGTTAGCCCCAAATTTAGGCAAATCCAGATCGGTGAAGGTGATGATGTTTCCATACTGAACACTTCCGATCATTTGCACGGCCTCCTCGGGGGTGGCCGTGGTAGGCACCATGGTTTGAGCCAGGCATTCCTCCAACTTGAGTTTATGTGGGTAAGACAACGTGAGGAGTGACCAAAGGGATATGTTGGCTTGGGTCCTTTTTAGTTGAGCAAGGACGGGGTATTCCTTTTCGAGATCCATGTCTCCCGCCTCTTTGGCAAAAGAGGGTGGTAGGCGGTGTTCCTGTGGTGGGGGTTTCTTGGGGTTCTCCGTGTGTACCTGCCCTAAGCGGGTTAACACACTTACTTCCGCCGAGCCATAAACTTCCCCCAATTCTTCCACGGGTGTTGGCAGGTCTTTGGTGGAGTAAGGCCATGCTTCCTTTCTTAACTCATTCACTGTGATCATCCCCCTTGAAGCATAGGCATACTCACGGACTTCTTTGAGGGAAACATGGCGGGTGTTTTGTTCTTCCCAGACTCCTACGGTCTCTCGAAGTTTTTCCAAAGTCAACATGCAATAGAAGTGGTCCGGAAACATCGACCCATCACTGTCAAACTGAGGTGGTGGCGAGAGTGGTGGCAAGGATAAGAAATCATCTAAAGCCGGAAAGTCTTCCTCTTCTCTTTGGGATGGGATACGGGGAGGCACATAGGAAGATACCTCATCATCATCGCTTTCACAGAGAAGCCGGAGCTCTTCGCGAGACATGGAGCGGATTGCCCCTCTCATTTGGGCGAGGTTCCCTTCATAATTGGATATTTCCGGGCTTCTCGCCACTTCAGACACATTCCCCTCATTGTGGGGACGCACCCTTCTAACCAATCTCTTGCCGGTTGACGAGCTACATGGTTCTATAACGTGGAAATGATCATTGTGAGGAGGACAACACTCCTTTGGACCGGGCTTTGGCCTTCCACCTCTTTCTTAATAGCCCTTTTCATTTCCTCCATACATTATTCGTACGTTAGATTGTGCTCGGTGAGCTTAACCATAGTCAAATCATTGGCATTCCGGTGTGGGACTCTTGCACTCAATATGTTGGCCACCATACAATCCGAGGGACATTTCATCTTTCCCTCTTGTACGCATACCCACAGGATGTCCTTCCATCTTTCCCCGATTTCCATCAGCAGGGTGTTAAATTCCAAGAAGGTTACCAGTTCTGGTTCTCCAAGCTCAATCATGTTCACACTGTCTTGCCCAAACTCAATCAAATTGATGCTGTTGTTGTCGGGGAAGGGGTTGTTGACTATATTTGGACCACGGGGGTGATCAAGTTCTTCTTTGTCAATCAGGTCAAGGATGATGCGTTTTATTATGGAGCATTCATCGGTGTTGTGTATGTGGTAATTATGAAAAGCACATCTCTTACTCTTGTCGAGGTGTTTCTGGGGATTCTTGGGTTGGTAGTTAACTAAGGGCTTTGCAAGGCCTTTCTTGACTAGCCCTTCAAATACCTTTCTTATAGGCATCCCAAAATCTTCAAACCTCAATATAGGCGTCTCTCCGAGTTTCCGGCCCTTTGTGGGGCTTGCCTCGTGTTTTCCCCTTGGATATTGTTGACTATCCCTGAGGTTTCCTTCCCTTTGCCGGTGGTTGGAGGGCGGTATCTGTAGGAGCTACCACTACCTTGGGCGGAGGGTTGCTCGCTGAGAGCCTTCTCGAACTTAGACCCAACGGTTACCATAGCCCGGAGATTAGGGTAGAAGTGGTAGCTGATCAAAGCCAGCATTTAAGGTTTCAGACATGACTGAAAAATATCTAGTTTCTCATCCTCAGTTGGCGGATTGGAAATTTCTCCAAGTTTGTAATTCCACCTTTTGTAGAATTCACCAATCGGTTCATTATTCCTTTGCAAGGTGCTTTGCAAGTCAGTGCAATTGGTTTCCCACTCCAAGTTGGACCGGTATTTGGTGAGGAATGCGCCATTGATCCGGTCCCATGTGATCCGAGACTCTTCCTTTAGGTTAAAGAACCATTTAAGCGCATTTCCTCTCAAAGACAATTGGAAGTGATCGGCCATTTGTTGCACGGTACAACCCTTCGCCCTCATTGCTAAGGTGTAGGCATTGAGATGAGTCTGGGGGCAAGCTGTTCCATCAAACTTATCAATCTCCGGCATTTTGAATCTGTGAGGAAGGGGAACAATTTTATCGGGATCGGTGATTCCTAAGGCGGACTTCTTCTCGTTCATCCCCTCAAACCTTTCTTCCATTTGTTTCAATTTTTCTATCAACCATCCCATTTGAGGGTCCATGTGCGGGCTAGAGTTAATGGATCCCATGGTTTGGGTTGTCACCGGCATTACATTATGGTCGGAGGCACGGTGGTGGATGGTATTACCGGGGGAAGGATTTGAGGCGGTGCATGGGTGTAGACATACCCATATCCCTGATTACTTGCCGGGATGTACGGCGGAATGGCCTCAGAGGTTTGTGCCGCTGGGTGGTGACATGGGTATGGTACTCTTTGGGATGCGGTTGGCAAAGCTGGAGGTGGTAACCCGGGGTAGCCGGAACCAAGGGTGCCCGGCTCGTTGGGATTGGACCATATGGGTTATATCCGGGCGGATATGTGGGGAAACCTCCCGGTGGGATAAAAGGAACCTGGGTGGTGGGCATACTTTGGTGAATGGTGGTTTGAAATGCGGGATGTGAGGTCGCCACATTAGGGTAAGTTTGGGGAGGAGGGACTCGGTTATAGCCTTGAGATTGCACGTTTTCAACCTCCTCTTCATCAATGATTTCCACAAAACCCCCATCATTCTCAAACACGACGGCTACCCCTCTCTGTCTCATGGCTTCCACAACCCTATTCTGCATATCTTCCTGATGTTTTCTGATGCTCTCTTCCCTGGCCCTGGCGGCCTCTAGAGCTCGTACAAACTCTTCCCTGGTGAGCCCATTAGGATCAACCGTGTTGTCACCCCCACTACTACTTCCTGCCGGCCTAGTCATTCGGAGAAGTCTGAGTGAAGCTGCTGATGAACTGCCAGACTCGGCACTAACCAGACGACGACCCGGAACTCTGACCCACTTCTTACGAGCTGCGGAGCAGCGGGAGGTTCATTTCAGACTCGGGTACCAATTTGTGCTAGTGTTTAGGAAGAGGCTTAGGCTCATGCAACATGAAAGCTTATTGTCCTTATTTATTATTTTTTGTTTGTTCATGTTTACTTAAAACTCGTTTTATTCCTAATTGGTTGGAAAATATCTCTCTTCTTTTTCGCAACTAATCTAAATCCTGGATCAGTGGTGTCACGACCCGAAAAAATCCTAAATCCATAAATAATAAAAATAGTACAATTTTACATTTCCATAATACTATACAAAACCTCACTACAAGAATATACAAAAGCTCCGTAGAGCAACTATTCCCAAAAAGAGTATAGCCTGATTCACTAAAATAACAAAATATTACAAATTACATCACTAAAATGTTATACAGAGCCTCGCCAGGAAAATGTACAAAAACTCTGTAGATCAACTATCCCAAATTAGTATAAACTGCTCCGTAAGTTCCTGCAACAGTAGTTCGCACAGTGTACTACCTCTAGCCTCGCCAGGAAAATGTACAAAAACTCTGTAGATCAACTATCCCCAATTAGTATAAACTGCTCCGTAAGTTCCTGCAACAGTAGTTCGCACAGTGTACTACCTCTAGCTTTCCTGTGAACTAAGGAAAACAACATTGAAGGGAACGGGGCGAGAATAAATCTCAGTAAGCTACTAGAGATGCAACTACGTTTCATGCTATCATGGCTTCCAACCTGGAGGTCATGGGTTCGATCCCCCTCCCCCCAGAAGTTAGAGAGAAGTTTTTCTCTCCCTAGGATTTGTCTCCTAGGCGCTTCTGCTGATGATTATGTATTGAGTTCAACTATGAATTAAATTTGAAAAAAAATAAAAAAAAAAAAAAAAAAAAAAGCTGAATATAAACAAGTTACAAAGGATACTGAGCCAAGGTTTAACCCAAAGGATATAAAATCTCCACAACATCAATAAGTAGCACGAACGGCTGAAGGAGAGGTTCCGAAACCATATAACAAAACATCAACAACAACAACAACAGCGGGAGAAAATGACACAAAGTCATACTCCTAAACGTGTAGCTAGAATACTCACAAAGGAGCTAGCTCATCCCAACCAAGGCCAATCTGGAAGGGTAAAACAGGGTTACCAGTGGAAACGTTACATGTGCCATTATAATCACCCTCCACTGCCCGACTCAACCAAGTATGACCATATGGACCCTTTAAACTAATGCACAACAATGTAGGCTTCCACAAGAGGGAACCATATCAAATACATCATAAAGATGATAACTTGTTCATAAAGAACCCAACAACTTGTGCAAAATAAACTTTCCCAGATAAAGGATTTCAAAAGTAGGAAATCCACAATTACATCATAAAGATGAACACAACACCATGATAAGCCCACACAAACAAACATCTCAAACTTGATCACAACGGACCGTTCATAACCGTTTTGGGTTATAAAACACCTACTGAAATCTCGACATACTATGAACCTGAGGCCCAACTAAATAACCCACCTCATCTTGTAGTACTCATGAAGAGCTTTAAAACGATAGTTTATACGACTAAAACGAAGTCCGGATGAGGAGGTTATGGCTTTCAGAAGATTTCACAAAATGGACAAGTTCTGGGGAAAGGCATGCGCACGCACGCCCCAAAGGGCGCGCGCGCCCGCTATGAATGGGGAGAGGGAGTGCACGCCCTCAAGGGAAGGGTGCGCGCGCCCAAGTTGATCAGAATGGTTTTAAGTTTTGGCCATTGAGGGTGCGCACGCCCGCACAAAAAGAGTGCGCACGCCCCTAGGATATGCAAGCATGTGTGCGCCCGATAAATACCATGCGCGCGCCTGGTACACTTTTTTGCAGATTTGCAGATTTTCTCCTGGGTTCTTTTCTACCCAAAATTTCTTACTCTTACCTTTGCTAATGAACATAATAGACTTCCAAAACAACAAACCCAACTCTCTAACAAGCCATAGTAGCCCTTAACTTCAAAACCCATCTCAAAACCCAAACTTTCACATAAACCCCAAATACATCAACCAAAACAACAACAAATCACATATTCTTCACACAAGTCATAGCACATAACATATATGACTAATTTTAGGCTAAAAGGGGGTTAGTAACTTACCTTGATATGGAATCAAATTCGACCAAAATGACTTCTATTTAGCTCTAAATGATCTACTCAACAACCTGATCATTTTGGTGTTGTTATTTTTCAGAAAGGAGAAGTAATTAAAATTAGAAAAATTAAATTGAGGAAGAAAACCTTACCTTCTTCTTCACCCACGCAGAGAGAAAGAAATGGGGAAAGTGGTGTTTGGTTTGTCTGGATGAGAGAGATCAAGAAGTCTCCTTAATAATGGACAAGTTCCATTTTTGTCCAAACAACCCCTAGAGTTTCAACCTTAATACTTAACCCCCTTATCATTCTTTACAATTACTAACTCAACTATTTTAACTTCTACTCATACTAATTAGTCATTTTACAACTCAAATACTTTTACTTAAATATTTAAAATGGGTCAAATAAATCATTTAATATAAGAAACTAACACATAATTTCCATATATAATGAAATAAAATAAATAATATGCAACTCACATATATTTAATTTATGACTAAAATGGTACCCGGTTTTGGGGTCGTTACAAGTGGAGGCCATCACTACGCTTATAGACCCCTTGTATTTCACCTGTATTGCACACTCCCAAGGACGGACTATCCCGGGCGAGGGCCCTATAGGGAACGCAGCTTCCACCGACCAAAAGAAACCAAACCTAGGGTCTAGTGCATCACAAAGTTCCGATGCACGGGCCATTCTTATCATAGTTAAGCCCCGGTTAAGGTTAAGATTGGCTTAACGCTCCAACAAAAAATTGGCATGACCTCGTTTAACGAGGGGTCTCGGACCTTAGCCTTGGGATTAAAGATGATTAGGATGGGTCAAGCATTAGAGCTTAATGACGCGGTGTCAACCTATCCTTAATACATGACTTCGGTTAATTATGGTTGGAATTAACGCATAAGTCAAGGACCGGGTCAAAGATGACCTTGGACACACTTGCTTTCACAAAGAGTCGTGACTCGGGCGTTAACTTGGCCATAATCAACTCTGGGCACACATTAGGGACGTGATGACGTGATCTCGACCAAAAACCAACCAAGGTCACGGTATTTGTGTGTCACGGACATGTGTGGTTGACTCAGCTCGGAAGGGGAGGTGGAATGGACCCGAGCGCGCGAGAAGGGCACAAGAGCACCAATCAAGCTGCATCGTGGCATCCATCCCGGGTTTAAAGGGTTTTTTGGAACGTGCACAAGGTCAAGTGCGCGTTGTGTGAAGCCTTCTATGTTCCCTTTTGAGTCAAAATAGAAATTTTCAATTTGTTTTAATATCATGAACAATGCATGAACAATATATGGACAAGTATAATGAACAAGCATTTGCACAAGTAATCAAACAAAGATATGAACAAGCAAGAGTCAAAATTTTGTACATGGAAAGGTTGCGCATAACCAAAGGTTTTTGAAACCAAAATTTTACAACAAGGACAACAATCCTTTGAAAATCATTTGTACAAAAAGATTGTGCACAACAAAAGAATTTAAGAAACCAAAATTTTTATGAAAAAGGGTAATGCACAATGAGGCTTTGAAAACCCAATTTTATGCCTAAAAAATTATACATTACAAAGCTTTGAAAATCAAATTTTAGCCAAGAAAATGAAGGGAATAGTGCACAAGTAGGGGTTGTAAATTGGAACCTGGACAAGAAGAAGCAAGGGGACCATCAGAATGCTTCTGCCCTGCACAAAATTGTTAACTTGAAGCATTCTGTGGGCCCAGCCAAACTAGCCATATGGCTAGAGCAGTAGCTCCATTATTTTTGCAAATTTTCAGCTTCAGATCATCAAGCCCCAGTTTATTGCGTTTCAAGAACAGTTTCACTCCCAGAAATCAAAACAAAAACATAAAATACACACAAGTATGCACAAAGTCAACAAACGGGGACGGGAGTTTGACCCACATAAGAATGCCCCTGAATCTTCTAAAAAGAAGTTCGAAAACACTCTATTCCCCAGCGGAGTCGCCACTGTAAGATACCTGCGGGATAAACGGAAAGGAAAGGGTTCCCTCGAGAATAAAACACGGTAATCCTTATTTTCAAACAAGACGGGGTCGCCACGTTAGTTTAACTTTAAACCCAAACATGACGAAAAAAGGTTAGAGATAAAGGATTCGGAGGTCAGGTTACGCTTTGGGAAGAACTTAACCGGTAGTTCACCCAAAGCGCCTCGAAAAAACCGAGTCTCCCTAAAGTTTGTAAAAATTGTGCAAGTGTGTGTGTGTGTGTGTGTGTGTGTTTGAAAGTGGGAGAAACTGACTTTTAACAAAATCAGTTAAATATGTAACAGAAAGGGTTTACTCTGCAAATAGTTTAACAGAGAGTGGCAAAACTGGAAAAATGCCCCCCAGACAAACCAGCCGTACGGATTTATGAGGCTGTCCAGGAGGTTTTGATAGATTCTCAGGAATCAGTCCAGTCTCAGGCAGAAACAGGGGATTCTGCTAAAACTGGACTGATTTGGATATGTTCAGCTTATTCATTAGTTACAAAACATGAATTAGATCATCCCTATTCCATTGATCACTAGTTAAACACCAAAACAAAGATTTTTTGGTGTGATCAAGGCAATCATTAGGGAAATATGGAGAAAGTTGATGAATCATAGCTTTTGAGCCAAGATCATCATTTGGATGGTTAAAGATTGGAACTTTAACATCCAAATGAGTGATTCATCCAAGGAAAACCTTGGGAAAACAAGAAATCAACCTTTAGTTCACCCAAAGGTTAGAGACAAAGGATTCGGAGGTCAGGTTACGCTTTGGGAAGAACTTAACCGGTAGTTCACCCAAAGCGCCTCGAAAAAACCGAGTCTCCCTAAAGTTTGTAAAAATTGTGCAAGTGTGTGTGTGTGTGTGTGTGTGTGTTTGAAAGTGGGAGAAACTGACTTTTAACAAAATCAGTTAAATATGTAACAGAAAGGGTTTACTCTGCAAATAGTTTAACAGAGAGTGGCAAAACAAGAAAAATGCCCCCCGGACAAACCAGCCGTACGGATTTATGAGGCTGTCCAGGAGGTTTTGATAGATTCTCAGGAATCAGTCCAGTCTCAGACAGAAACAGGGGATTTTGCTAAAACTGGACTGATTTGGATATGTTCAGCTTATTCATTAGTTACAAAACATGAATTAGATCATCCCTATTCCATTGATCACTAGTTAAACACCAAAACAAAGATTTTTTGGTGTAATCAAGGCAATCATTGGGGAAATATGGAGAAAGTTGATGAATCATAGCTTTTGAGCCAAGATCATCATTTGGATGGTTAAAGATTGGAACTTTAACATCCAAATGAGTGATTCATCCAAGGAAAACCTTGGGAAAACAAGAAATCAACCTTTAGATGGATAAAGATTGAATCTTTACCATCAAAAGAAACATTATTATGAGTTGATCAAGACTTTGAATGGTAAAGATTGAGACTTTACCATCCTAAGTTAATCAAACTCAAATAAATCAACATAAATGTAAAGACTTGAATGTAAAGTGCATTAATATAAAGACAATAAAAGTAAAGACTTGAATGTAAAGTGCATTAATATAAATGACAATGAAATAAAGATACATTAAACATAACAAGCCTTGATCATCATGGTTTGTAACCCACAATCACACACTAGGCATGAAGGGCACCATTGATCACTCCAAGACTTGGTTCCACTTCATAATATTTGCAAGAAATAATAAAGACATAACATAAATTAAACAAAAGAAAATAGAAAGTGAGATGAAGAGAAGATGGGGAGAAGGAGGCCTCACCAATTTTGGTTCTAAGCCTATCTTTTTTCTCTCTTTTTCACTCAAGAATATGTTTATGTGTTTAACCTGCCCTCAATTCGACAGAGTTTACACTCACAAAATGAATTTCTCCCCCCTGAAATGATCAGCCAAGGGTTTAATTTATAGGGACTGAGGGTGCCCAAACCATCCATACGGATTGGCCCCTCCCGCGTGCATACCATCCGTACGGCTCAGCCTGGCGAGCTTCTAGATTTTTCCAATTTTAATTCCAGAGTAGTCCTGGAATTTTAGGTTTATCTTAGTGAGGTCCCAGCCTACCAGTTTATCCCTGAATGGTGCTAAGAATTCCTCTAAAGTTGGTCAATTTCAGATTGGGGTACTTACAGTATTGTATCCAAGTGTTGCACTTGGATAAGTAGGTTAAAAACTAATGTATCCAATTTATTTTTGAAAATTAGCTATGGTATCCAAGTGTATCCAATGTATCTATAATTTGGACCCTTGATTTTGTATTTAATCAAACGGTTATAATTGGTTCTCACGGTTCTCATTTAAAATGGTTCTCACAGGAGCGCGACTGTAACGACCCCAAAAGTCCCTATTTATTTTATATTTTTGGGGATTTTTATTTGACTTATGTGTGCATTTTATGTGTTGCATCATATTTTATGATTTACATATCTTACTTGATTATTTGTGTTATTTATTTAGTTAGTAGTAATAATGGTTAAAGGAGTTAAATGATTAAGTTGAAACTTTAGAATCCTTTGTGAAAATATAAGTTCAGCGGTTAAAGTGTTAAAAATGAAACTTAGGTGACCAAAGTAGAAAAATAGAGCAAAAAAAATAAAATCTTTATAACATGCTTTTCTTTCTCCCTCCTTCTCTGTGTTTTATTTTCCTCAGCAACTTTCTCTCGTTCAACTTAGGGTTAGGAGAAAAAGGTAAGTTCAACCTATTTCGATTTAATTCTTTTTATTTACTTATCCGTTTTAAAATCTAATTATATAAAAATGATCAGGGCGTTGAATAGGTCATTTCTACCCGAACAAAACATATTTCTGCGATATTTTTTTCGGAAATAGGTAAGTTACTAATTCCCCTTTAAATATTAAAATGGTCATATATGTTATACTTGATACTTGTACTTGTTAATTTTGTGATTTAGATAATATTTGTGATACTTATAATTTTGGGACAAAGGGAGTATTTGGTATGTTGGTTTGGTTGGGTTTAAAGTGGTGTTAAAATTGTGTTTGGGACTGATTTTGTAGTCCTAGTAAAGTTATAAGTGTTATTAAGTTATACTCCTACGCTTGGGACGGATGAATTTGGCTTGCAGGAGAAATTTGAGAATTCTGAGTCTGGCTTGTGGGCGACCGCCTATAACTACTGAAAGGTTTGGTCTGGGACAGAGCACTTTGGGTGACCGCCCAGAATGGGTTTGGGCGACCGCCCATAAATGCTGAAAAGTTGAGTTGTTTCATTTCAAGTGATTTAAAGTTCAATCTTGATCTAGGTCTTAGGTGATATCCTAGAGTACCTAGAGAGTTGTTGTGGAACACCCTAGTGTTTGAAATTGGTTCCTTTGTGAACATATGTGTTGTGGAATTTGACTAAATGCTAATTGGATTTGGGTGAACATCTTTTGATGTGGATTGGATTGATTCATCTTTGTGATGTGTTTGGCTTGGTTCCCTACTTTGGAATCATTGCCCCCGGTTGTTGTTTAAGCAAGTATTCATTACTATGCTCGTGTTTAAAGTCCAGCTGGTACGTGTTGTGGAGTCGGGCAGTGGTAGGGATTATAATGGCACACGAGTCAAGTTCCTTGTAAGGCTTCTACCATTGGTTTCCCATTTTTAACCCCCTTCCTTTGGCCACAGATTGGGTCTGGGCTAGCTCTCCTTTGAGTGAGTTTAGTCACCGTTTGGGTTATGACTATGTGTCATTTTCCCCTTTGTTGTTGTTGTTGTTGTTGTTGTTGTTGTTTGGTTCATGAACCGGTTTCAGCCCTTTGGTGCTGCTCGGTTGATACCCCTCAGATGGTTATATATTTGATTCGAAAACCTTGGCTCAGTATCCACTTATGAGTGTTTATTTCTGCCTTACGTGTGGAAATATGAGTTAGCTTTGCCTATCATGTTACGTGCTATGTGGATGTTTATTGGCATTGTTCAATTCCGAGTATCATTTCAGTATGTAACGTAGTTGCATTTTAGTAGCTTACTGAGATTTATTCTCACCCTTATTTGTTTACTGTTTTAGATAAAGGAGAGCCCAGGGGATAGGTCACTTCAAGGGAGGACGTCGAGGTGGTGATTTTGGGTAAGACATTTTGGGAAAGTAAGTTTGGTATGTAAAGGCTACATTATGTAAATGTATAACCTTTTGGGTAGTGTACCCGTGACTTCATCTTTGTATCACCTATTTTTGGAACATGTTGGTGATTTGTAAATTTGTAAGTAAAGTGTGTAAGCCTTATGGCTAAGTACTTTGGATTGTGAAAGTTTGTTTATGTGGAAATGAAATCAAGTTTCAAGTAAATGTGTTTGATTATATGAAACTTTTATGAAAGTACATTTCGAAAAAATTTCCTAAAATGTTTTATGACGTCTTCCGATCGTGTCCCGAGCGTGGGGCCAAGTAGGACCACGGGTATGGGGCGCGACAGTTGGTATTAGAGCTAGGTTGTAGATGGTCTAGAATGACTGAGTGACCTAGGAGGGTAGTGGTGTATAGAGTGACTAACGTTGAGTGTTTTATGCAGGTACTTATTAAAAATGGTTGAGAATGAAGGATATCAGGCTGGTTCTTCAGGGCAAGGGGATGCCAGAGAATAGGCCTGAATCATGTTTCAGGGGATGTTCGAAGCAGCCATGAAAACTTTAAATGATCAGAGGCAAGGAGGAGAACAAGTACCTCTGAGATATAGGTTAGAACAGTTCCTGAAGATGAAACCAATGGGTTATGAAGGAGAACTAGAGGTAATAAAGGTCGAGAGGTGGATAGAGTCAATGGAGAAAATATTTGATGTTCTAAGATGTACTGATGAAGAACAAGTCAGGTTTGCTACTTATAAACTGAGTGGAACTGCTGAGCACTGGTGGAGAGCTTTGAAAACAAATTGGGATGAGAATCATGTACCCTATACTTGGGAGAATTTTCTGAAGAAGTTCAAGGAACATTTCATTCCTCGGGTGGATCAAGACAAGAAGGAAATGGAGTTTCTTAACTTGGAGCAGAATACTATGTCTGTGGCTCAGTATACATCCAAATTCACGGAGTTATCCAGGTACTATACTCACCTGGTGGCAACTGAGGAAAGGAAAGCAACTAGATTTGTAAAAGGTTTAAGAACTGTGATTCGAAGTCAACTAGTATCCCATAAGTTACAAGATTTTTAAGATGCTGTTGATAGAGCATATCAGGTGGAGCATGATATAGAAGAACATAAGAGGAAAATTGAATTAGCAGGTACAGGAAGACAAGGAAGACCTCAACCACAGCGTGGTGATAATCGAGGAGGTCAGGGAGCATCATTATAATTTAGAAGTCAACCACAAGGACAACCAATTATTAGAAATCAAAGTAGAAGAATATGTAATTACTGTCAGAAGGAAGGGCACACTGAAGAGCGATGTTGGAAGAAGCAAGGAAAGTGTTTGAATTGTGGTCAGCTTGGCCATTTTCAGAAGGATTGTCCAAGAGCAAGGATTGTACCATATGGGAGTGGAGCAGGATCATCTCAGGGTCAGAAGAGGGATGCCTCAGGGAAGCCTAAAGTGCAAGGTCGTATTTTTGCTATCAACCAACAACAGGCTTCAAATTCTTCTAACGTGATAGGAGGTATAATTTCTGTGTCTAGTTTGAGGGCACGAGCACTTATAGACCCTGGCTCTTCGCATTCTTATGTGTCTGTGCATTTTGCTTCTCGATTTCATGTTTCTTCTAAATCTCTACCTTATGTGTTAGAAGTGTCTACTCTAATAGGGGAGTGTTTGGTGACTAATAAGGTGTTACATGGCTGTGATGTGCATATTTGGGAGCATGTTTTATTTGTTGATTTAGTTGTTTTGCCATTACAAGATTTTGATATTATCTTGAGAATGGATTGGTTGAGTAAATACCATGCTTCAGTTGATTGTTATAAAAAGGTGGTTACATATTCTATTCCTGATATGCCTTAATTTACTTTTGAGGCTGCTCCTTTGGGTAAGGGAATTCGTATTATTTCTTATGTGAAAGCTAGAAAGTTGTTGCATCGTGGTTGTACGGGGTACTTGGATAGTGTTCTTGATACTACTAAAAAGTTGCCTGAAGTAGAGGATGTGCATATTGTGAAAGAGTTTCCTGATGTGTTCTCTATTGAGTATTCTATGCCTCCTAATAGGGAGATCGAGTTTTATATTGACTTACTTCCAGGTACTACCCCGATATCTGAGTCACCTTATAAAATGGCTCCAGCTGAATTAAAGGAGTTGAAAGTTCAACTGCAAGAGTTGCTCGATAGGGGTTTCATATGACCCAGTGTATCACCGTGGGGAGCTCCTGTATTGTTTGTAAAGAAGAAAAATGGGTCCTTAAGACTATGCATCGACTATAGAAAATTGAATCAGGTGACTGTAAAGAACAAATATCCTTTGCCTCACATTGATGATTTATTTGATCAACTCCAAGGGTCAGTTGTCTTTTCAAAGCTTGATTTGAGGAGTGGGTATCATCGGTTGAATATTCACTCAGAAGACATTCCTAAGACTGCTTTCCGTAGTAGGTATGGTTATTATGAGTTTCTTGTTATGCCTTTCGGGTTAACAAACGCTCCAGTTGTTTTCATGGATATGATGAATCGGGTTTTCAAGCCTTATCTTGATTCTTTTGTGGTTGTGTTCATTGATGACATCCTTGTTTATTCTATGTCTCGGGAGGAGCATGAACAACACTTGCGAATGGTTCTATCTATTCTTCGGGAGAAGCAGTTGTTTGCAAAATTCAGTAAGTGTGCTTTTTGGCTCGATGAAGTTTCTTTTCTGGGACATGTGGTTTCTAATAGAGGTATATCTGTTGATCCATCAAAAATTGAAGCTATTGTGAATTGGAAAAGGCCAGAATCAGTTACTGAAATTCGAAGTTTTTTGGGGTTAGCTGGGTACTACAGAAGATTCATTGAAGGGTTTTCTAAAATTGCAACACCATTGACTCAATTGACTCGAAAGAATGTGCCATATGTGTGGGATGATAAATGTTAAGTTAGTTTTGAGGAGTTAAAGAAGAGGTTGACCACCGCTCCTATTCTTGCACTGCCTAATGGGAATGATGACTTGGTGATTTATAGTGATGCTTCAAAAGAAGGCTTGGGGTGTGTTCTAATGCAAAGTGGGAAGGTAATTGCGTATGTTTCAAGGAAGTTAACTCCTAGTGAGCATAATTATCCGACCCATGACATGGAGCTTGCAGCTATTGTTTTTGCGTTACACAAATGGAAGCATTATCTATATGGAGCAAAGTTTGAGATTTTCACAGATCATCAGAGTTTGAAGTATCTTTTCTCCCAAAAAGAATTGAACAATAGACAGCGTAGATGGATGGAGCTGTTGAAGGATTATGATTGCACCATTTCTTATCATCCGGGCAAGGCGAATGTGGTAGCTGATGCTATTATCCAGAAGTCTTATGTAGTTTCATTGATGGTACGGGAATGGAAGATGTTAGAAGATGCTCGAGATTTGTGTCCTTTTGAATCGAGGCATGGGGCTATATTTGCGAATATCAGAGTATTGCCAACCTTAATTCAACAAATCAAGGATGTTCAGAAAGATGACCCCGAGTTAATGAAGATAATGGAAAAAATCAAAGATGGAAGATTTGAAGACTTTTCTCTCAGTTCAGAAGGGGTATTGACTTTCAGAGGTAGATTGTGTGTGCCTAATGTTGATGGAATTAAACTTCAAGTTCTTGAGGAAGGCCATAAGTCGAGGTATACTATTCATCCCGGAAGTAGCAAAATGTATCAAGATTTGAAGCAACACTTTTGGTGGAACAACATGAAGCGGGAAATAGCGGATTATGTGTCGAAGTGTTTAACATGTCAACAAGTTAAAACTGTGCATCAAAGGCCCGCGGGATTGCTTCAACCATTAGAGATTCCGGAATGGAAGTGGGAACATGTTACTATGGATTTTGTGACAGGGTTACCTCGTACTCGAAGAAGGCATGATGCAGTTTGGGTGATTGTAGACAGATTGACAAAGTCTTCTCATTTTCTACCTATTGAGATTGGTTATTCGATGGAAAGGCTTGCTACTTTGTACATTAATGAGATAGTGAAATTGAATGGAGTTCCAGTTAGCATTGTTTCTGATCGTGATCCTAGATTCACTTCTCGGTTTTGGCAAGCATTTCAGAAGGCTTTGGGTTCAGAATTGAGGTTCAGTACTGCTTTTCATCCTCAAACAGATGGCCAGTCAGAAAGGACTATTCAGATTCTTGAGGATATGTTGATAGCTTGTTCTGTTGACTTTTCTGATTCGTGGGATATTCATTTGTCTCTCTTGGAATTTGCTTATAATAATAGTTTTCATTCGAGTATTGGGATGGCTCCTTATGAAGCATTGTATGGAAGAAAGTGTCGTTCACCTATTTGTTGGAATGAAGTTGGGGAAGCAAAGATTTGGGGTATTGATATGGTTAATGATTCAGTTGAAAAGGTTAAGCTTATTCGGGATCGATTGACTATTGCTCAGAGTCGTCAGAAGAGTTATGCTGATCACCGGAGGCGAGACCTCGAGTTTGAAAAGGGTGACTTTGTGTTCTTGAAAGTTTCTCCAAAGGTGGGAATTAAAAGATATGGGAAGAAAGGTAAACTTGCTCCGAGGTTTGTCGATCCTTTTGAGATTATGGGAAGAGTTGGAGATCGAGCTTATCGTCTTGCGTTACCTCCTTCTCTTGACAAGATTCATAATGTGTTTAATGTTTCGATGCTTCGAAAGTATGTGTATGATCCATCTCATGTGTTATCTGAGATACCTGAGGATATTGAACCCAGTATGTCATATGAGGAGCATCCAGTTCAGGTGATGGATTCTAAAGTTCAAGAATTGAGAACTAAGAGTATTCCTCTTGTTAGAGTTGTGTGGAGAAACCATAATGCTGAGGAGTCTACTTGGGAGCTTCGGGATGAAATGGAGAGAAAATATCCTTGGTTATTTGATTCGTTTGGTAAGTTATTCTAAAATTCGGGACGAATTTTCTTTAAGGGAGAGTGATTGTAACGACCCAAAAAACCCGTCCATATTTATTTTATATTTTTGGGGATTTTTATTTGACTTATGTGTGCATTTTATGTGTTGCATCATATTTTATGATTTGCACATCTTACTTGATTATTTGAGTTATTTATTTAGTTAGTAGTAATAATGGTTAAAGGAGTTAAATGATTAAGTTGAAACTTTAGGGTCCTTTGTGAAAATATAAGTTCAGCGGTTAAAGTGTTAAAAATGAAAATTAGGTGACCAAAGTAGAAAAATAGAGCAAAAAAAAAAAAAATCTTTATAACATGCTTTTCTTTCTCCCTCCTTCTCTATGTTTTATTTTCCTCAGCAACTTTCTCTCGTTCAACTTAGGGTTAGGAGAAAAAGGTAAGTTCAACCTATTTCGATTTAATTATTTTTATTTACTTATCCGTTTTAAAATCTAATTATATAAAAATGATCAGGGCGTTGAATAGGTCATTTCTACCCGAACAAAACATATTTCTGCGATATTTTTTTCGGAAATAGGTAAGTTACTAATTCCCCTTTAAATATTAAAATGGTCATATATGTTATACTTGATACTTGTACTTGTTAATTTTGTGATTTGGATAATATTTGTGATACTTATAATTTTGAGACAAAGGGAGTATTTAGTATGTTGGTTTGGTTGGTTTCAAAGTGGTGTTAAAGTTGTTTTGGGACTGATTTTGTAGTCCTCGTAAAGTTATAAGTGTTATTAAGTTATACTCCTACGCTTGGGATGGATGAATTTGGCTTGCAGGAGAAATTTGAGAATTCTGAGTCTGGCTTGTGGGCGACCGCCCAGAATGGGTTTGGGCGACCGCCCATAACTACTGAAAGGTTTGGTCTGGGACAGAGCACTTTGGGCGACCGCCCAGAATGGGGTTGGGCGACCGCCCATAAATGCTGAAAAGTTGAGTTGTTTCATTTCAAGTGATTTAAAGTTCAATCTTGGTCTAGGTCTTAGGTGATATCCTAGAGTACTTAGAGAGTTGTTGTGGAACACCCTAGTGTTTGAAATTGGTTCCTTTGTGAACATATGTGTTGTGGAATTTGACTAAATGCTAATTGGATTTGGGTGAGTATCTTTTGATGTGGATTGGATTGGTTCATCTTTGTGATGTGTTTGGCTTGGTTCCCTACTTTGGAATCATTGCCCCCGGTTGTTGTTTAAGCAAGTATTCATTATTATGCTCGTGTTTAAAGTCCAGCTGATACGTGTTGTGGAGTCGGGCAGTGGTAGGGATTATAATGGCACACGAGCCAAGTTCATTGTAAGGCTTCTACCATTGGTTTCCCATTTTTAACCCCCTTCCTTGGGCCACGGATTGGGTCTGGGCTAGTTCTCCTTTGAGTGAGTTTAGTCACCGTTTGGGTTATGACTATGTGTCATTTTCCCCTTTGTTGTTGTTGTTGTTGTTTTGTTCATGAACCGGTTTCAGCCCATTGGTGCCGCTCAGTTGATACCCCTCAGATGGTTATATATATATATATATATATATATATATATATATATATATATATATATATATATATATATGGTCCGCGCTCCTGTGAGAACCTAAATATCGTGAGAACCGTGAGAACTTGGATACATTATGTTTCTACCTAATGTATCCAATGGTTCACTTGGATACATTAGGTTACGGTTCTCATGATATTTAGGTTCTCATTTGAGCAACTACCTCTATATATATATATATATATATATATATATATATATATATATATATATATATAGGTAGGTGCTCAAATGAGAATCACAATTGCGTTAGAAACGTGAAAACTAAGCATAATCATTAGATTAGAATTAAAACCAATAGTCTAGATTTGAAGATACATTGGATACACTTGGATACACTACCACAATTAAAAATTAGTTTGGATTTATTTGTTCAAATATTTGTACTGAGATTCTCGTGTTTAAACCTCATAATCTCATGTCTTAAACCTCAGTTTCATGTGTTCAAAGATATGAAAGATCAAAAGGGGATGAATCTTCGTCGACAAAGCAAAGCAAAGACTCTTGAAGTATCACGAATACGCGGCGGATCAAAGATCTAAAATCTATCACTTTTGATATTAAAATTGTCCGTCCATTAATTAAAACTGCTAAATTTATTAAATAGTAATTTGGTAATTTTATAAATAAAACCATTCCTTTACTAAGCAATAAAAAAAATATTCAATGGATGTTAATGTTTTTTAGCAATTGTTTTTTAAACATTTTTAACAGTCATTTTAAAGTTTTTTAAAATGACTAGGTAGTTGAATTACTTTAGGGGTATTTGGGTCTTCTTCACGTGCATTAATGGTATTTCTTAATATGTGTGAAACACTCCAAAACGACATCTAATATGAGACGGAGGGAGTACTTTTTAAAGTAAAACAAAATAATTTTTAGTGTAGAAAAATCAGAATTATCAAGCCGAAACCGGATTACAGGATCAGATTACAAGCCCATTAGATACAGGCGGCAGTACGATTTTCTCGAAAGTCAACGGCTCTGTTCGGCAAGCGTGGAGATGTTGACCGGCGTGAATCTGCCGGATGAAATAGTGCCGGAAATTCTTATTCGACTTCCGCCCAAGTATCTCGGCCGCTTCAAATCCGTCTCAAAACCGTGGCGTACCCTAATCTCCGACCCCAAATTTATCAATACCCATCTCTCCCTCTACAACTCCCGGCACCGCAGCAAAGTGCTTTACCACTCCATAGAAGAACGATCTCTCGCCGTCATAGACTTTAATGGTGAGCCACTCTTCTCCTCAAAGCTCAATTTGAATCAATCTTACAGGTGGCTTCATCTTTACGGTTCTTGTAATGGCTTAGCTTTAGCCCTAAATTCGTGTGTTCAATTGGTTTTGCTAAATCCCACAACTAAAGAATGCAAAACGTTGCCTGAACCCTCCGGAGTTAATCTAATGTCGGAAGTATTTACATGTGGGCTCGGTTATGATTCAAGAACCAATGATTATAAGGTGGTTGTTATCACTGAATCGAAGATCGTTAGTGTTTATAGGTTGAAATATAATTGCTGGTACATTATTCAGGATTCCCCTTTTGATCATAGCTCAGCTTTCTATTTTAACTCTCCCGGTGTTTTTTCGAATGGCTGTCTCAATTGGTTTGGTTCGATTTCTTCGTCTTCACCAATTACAGTCTTTGATTTGGCTAATGAAAAGTTTAGAGAAGTGGTACTACCTCCTATACTTGGCATTGGATCTGACGTAGTTGCTGGGTTTGAGCCCAAACATGGGCATGGAATTGATATGTGGATTGTGAAGGAGTATGGGGTATATGAGTCTTGGACCAAATTTACTCGCCGCATATATGCTTTGAGTGTTCGTCCTTTGATTGTATTGAATGATGATGAATTCATGTTGGATATACATGGGAGGACAATTGCTTACAATGCGAAAGAAAAAACATCAAGGGAAATAGTTATTCATGGACATTCTGCGGAAGAGAGTTACAAGTGTGCTTTTTCGGAGAGCCTTGTCTTGCTTGACTAACTGCGTTGAGGGACATGATCGAGCCTCTATTGAAGTCATTAAGAGAAATGATTCAAAGGTAATGCTGATATTCAGATGTTGTGTCATTGTATGCTTGTAGTTGACCATAGTTATCCTTCAATTAAGTTTTGCTAGTAGTTGAACTTGTGGACTTCTTATTTTGAGGGGTGATTTACTTGATCATGACATTTTTTATTGTGGCATGGTAGGAGGCTTATTCTATGTCGTTACCTCAACTCATTGCATTGTGCTATTTATTCTTATAAAGCTAATTCTATCCATGCTGCTATTTTTTCATTTGAAGTGTTAGCACAGTCAATCATGGCTTGCATGTTCAGATCACTGATTGGCTTTTCCAACCAACTCTTTAGAGATATAGACAACTTAGTAAATCCACTATATGTATGTGACATTTTACCTTTCATACTTGGGTAATACTCCCTCCGTCTCATAATAGATATCACACTTTTCTTTTTCGTCAGCCGTGAAATAAGTGACATATTTCTAAATAAGAAAAATGTCATAGTGCAAGTTTAACATTGTACAAGTAATGTGTGTTGCACATTTCCTAAAAACGTTGATAAGTCAAATGTGACATTTATTATTGGGTGGAGGGACTAATTCATTTGTGCGTTGGAGATGATGCTTGCACTACTTTGTGGAACCATATTGTGGGCAACTAAGAACATACTCCCTCCGTCCCAGGTCACTTGAGACTTATTTCCATTTTAGTCCGTCGAAGCTCACTTGAGACCTCCCCAAAATAGCCAACTTTTAATAATTTTATATTGAATCTACCCCACCACTCATTCTCTCTCTTCTTTTTACACCACTCAATTTATTCAACCAGCACTACTATTTACCCCACCCATTCTCTCTCTTCATTTTCTATCACTCATTTTCTTTATTTTTTTCCCTTAGTTATTGTGCCCACCTCTTAGGTCTCAAGTGAGGTGGGACAGAGGGAGTACATGTTAACATTGGTGAATCTAGGAATCTCGGTTGGGGGGGGGGTTTCAAAGTTTCCAAGGGCTAATATTTCCAAATTTGAAAGGGGGGGGGGGGTCATAATGTGATTCTGAAAGGGTCATCATAAATATCCTAGAAATTTTCAAAGGGCTAATGGCCAAAATGAAAAGTTAGGGAGTCAGTTGACCCCTACCCCCCAATGTAGATCCACCTTCATGTCAACAATATGTTGCTAAGAAGGTGAATCTTGAGATGGTTTCATGGTAAAACTACGAAAGGTAAAGTAAGTAATGAAAAAGTTAATAAGACGGTAAAAACAGGCAGATTGAGAGAAAAAAAGCTTAAAATGATTCGGCAATTAAAGTGTGTTAGGAAGCGGGAGTCTTTCATCATCAATGGGACTAGAAGTATGGGAAGGGGAGACTAAAAGTCAAACTATCATCGACATCAGTAAATAAATAAAAATATGAATGAGCGTGGGATATGCGATGACCTTGGGGGGGGGGGGTTTCAAAGTTTCCAAGGGCTAATATTTCCAAATTTGAAATGGGGGGGGGGTCATAATGTGATTCTGAAAGGGTCATCATAAATATCCTAGAAATTTTCAAAGGGCTAATGGCCAAAATGAAAAGTTAGGGAGTCAGTTGACCCCTACCCCCCAATGTAGATCCACCTTGCATGTCAACAATATGTTGCTAAGAAGGTGAATCTTGAGATGGTTTCATGGTAAAACTACGAAAGGTAAAGTAAGTAATGAAAAAGTTAATGAGACGGTAAAAACAGGCAGATTGAGAGAAAAAAAGCTTAAAATGATTCGGCAATTAAAGTGTGTTAGGAAGCGGGAGTCTTTCATCATCAATGGGACTAGAAGTATGGGAAGGGGAGACTAAAAGTCAAACTATCATCGACATCAGTAAATAAATAAAAATATGAATGAGCGTGAGATATGCGATGACCTTGTGTGTATGGAACTATGAATTAATGGCGGAAAAGGAGTCATGTAGCTTACCCTGAGTAATATGGACTAAGCCTGTTGAGTTGAGTTGCTTTTGAATTGAAATGTCACGTACGCTATTTGTTTTGAATTCACATCAGAAGCCCAATGTAGTTACGATTTGATTTCCTCATATGGTTCCTCAACTGAAGTTGGTGGATGAAATATTATCTCGTTCTTTTTCATTCATTGGAAGTGTTGTACATCTAGATTGTCATAGTGCTAACCAGAATGACTTTTTTTTTTTTTTTTTTTTTCTGTTGGTTTCTTATTTCGCCATGCATTCAATATTTTGTTAGAACTTTTTTCTTTCTGTTACTGCATTACTTGATGTTCGTTATAGTGGTATTTAAACTCAGCTATTCTGTGTCGAAAAGTATAAACTCTTCATGGTTTTAGTTGATAGGGCTGTATGGTAAAGTGGACAGACTGATTTTATGTTTGTTATCTTTCTCTGAAGTCTGAACGACTAATTTAGCAGCCCAAAGAGGAATCTTGTTTGCAGACGAAATAGGATTTAGTCCGAATTAAATGCGTTGTTGAATTAAAAGCAGCCAATCAGTAACAAACTCATAGATGCATCAATACAGTTGGACCATTATATAAGTTAATGATATTGGAGATTGAGACTTAACATAGACAGCGATCCATCATATCATATGTTATAAATTTTGTAGGTAAGGTTGGTGGACAGTAGATATGGCAATATATCATTTGTGTTCAGAGAAAAATGGTTTTGGTAAAGATTAAATTTGTTTCAAATCCAACCCATTGCCATCTGTGGACAATGTGATATAGCCAAGAGTTTAGGTTTGACGAATCTCAAATAGGGAGACCTGAAGTATGTACTCCCATGTGTCTTAAAATGAAGGGCTATTTGCAATTTGGTAACCTGCGTTTGTATCACTTTTGCAATTTGGTTCCTGTGTTTATAAATGTTGCAACCGGATTCCTATGTTTGTCATTTTGTTGCAAATTGATATAATAAAAACTAACGAAATGTTAATTTTTTGACGGGAAAACAGTCATGCGCATATCACATGACTTTTTAAGGGTATAATTGTTAATACAAGCGCAGGGGTGCAAAGCACTTGTGTGTTATGTGTAAATAAGGGCTGGTCCGTCGTCACCTTCTTCATTAAACGGCATTAACCCCACCATTCCTCCATTAACGGTGGAATTAACTCCTACACAATAAGTACCGAATCCCTCGCTTTTCTCCTTCCAAAAGGAGCAATTCTCTTCAACCCTTCTAGCCATTAATACATACACTTGAGAAATGACAATTATACCCTTAAAAGATCATGTTATATGCACGTGATGGTTTTTCTGTTAAAAAACTAACAATTTCGTTAGTTTTATATTAATTTGCGACAAAATGACAAACACGTGATTCATATTGCAAGAAATACAAACACGGGAACCAAATTGCTAAAGTGATACAAACACAGGTTACCAAATTGCAATTTTCCCTAAAATAATATCTATTTTCTAGAAAATCTTGTTCAAAAAATAATGTATATTTCTAAAAGTTCCGTCCCTGAATGATTTTGTGTGTCAGGAACCAGATTTGAACTGGTGACTTTCTCCGTAACCAATCTTCTCATTTACGATCAACATCTTCTAGAGCCCTTGTTGAACGAATCTATTTCTATGGAAAAATAGAGCATCTTGGAGAAGTCTTGTCCAGGGCTTTTCAAGCTAATCTATGGATATTCACAGATTCTAACATGCATTATGTTAGGTATCAAGGAAAATCAATTCTCGCTTCAAAAGGTACGTCTCTTGTGATGACTAAGTTATTTTATTGTTCATTATACACTTGCAAAACTAAAAATTATTGAAAGTGGATAGGAATTTATAGAAAGTAGACATTTTTGCAATGTCCATAAATGAAAAGTAAAGGTTCATTTTGGACGGCGTACTTGATGTTTGTGAATGTTTTGTAATCACAAGTCAAGTCTGACGGCAATAATTATAGCAATAGTAATGATGATGATAATATAAAGGGTTAATTGCAGTTTAGGGCCTGAACTCAGCATAGTGTTCCCCAAGGAGGGCTCCAACAAATTATTTTTGCAGACCAGGGCTCAATACGTCTTTTTTATCAATCTAGGGCTTTTTGACGGAAATCGTTAGAAATGTCGTTAATTTCCCATGTGCCGTGCACGTGATCAACAAATTGGTTACTTTGAAATTTATATTGACTATTAAGGGGTTAAATGTAAGAATTTGAAAAAGGTGGGTGAAATTGGAAATCTCTCTCTCTCTCTCTCTAAAATATTACACCCAACCCCATCCTCATCTCCACCCCAAAAATCTAACCAGCGGCATCGTAAACCTCTCCTCCGGCTTATCCCTCCACCAATTAATCTCCTCCCTCCTCCTCCTCTCCGCCACCCCTCTCCCAAAACACTCCATCTCCACCTCCCTAACCCAATTCCAAATCAATAACCCAATCCCAAATCAATTCCACCGACCCAATTTGACCCCAACGCAAAATCACCTCCAAACTCCCATCAACGACTCTCTTTTTACACCTCCGGTGCCGTCTTCTTTAGAAATGATGGGTCTGATTTCTGGGCTTGCATACGCACAATGATAGGGGAGAAGGGAAAGAGGAAGCAGCGGAAGAAGGTGGAACCGAATTATGATGGTAAATTAGGTTTAAAATTGCATTTGCAAACAGTAATGAAGGTGATGTTCGATGGGGTTGTGGGTCATGAAGGTAATGGAAGGGGTGAATGGGGGAGGGAGGTTTTCCTTTTTCTCTGGGTTAATTACAGTTTAGTTTGCTGGGTTTTTTTTTTTTTTCCTTTTTCAATTCAGTTTGCTGGGTTGAGTTGTATGGTAAAGTGAGATGAAAAGGCGAGCAGCTTAGAGTGAGAGAAGATGAGAAAAAAGGGCCGGAGAAGGTGGAGGTCCTGGTCGGAATCTGGGACTTGGTGGTGCCGGGGATAAGGGAGTTGAAGAAAGAGGGGAAAGGTTGGGATAGGTTAGCTGAATCTGGGAGTTGGTAATGTTTGCTTTGTTTGTTTTTTTGTTTTTTTCTTTTCTTTTTGTTATATCCAGCCCTTTAATATTTAGAATTTTCATTAAGCCCCTTATATAGGAATATCAACTTCAAAGTAACCATTCCGTTGATTATGTGCCGTGCACATGATCATTTAACGGAATTTCTAATGAATTCCGTCAAAAGCCCCAAATTGATGAAAAAAAGACGTATTGAGCCCTGGTCTGCAGAAATAATTTGTTGGAGCCCTCCTTGGGGAACACTATGCTGAGTTCAGGCCCTAAACTGCAATTAACCCTAATATAAATAACAATGGTAATAATAATGATAATGATGTTAATAGTGATAAATAAATACAATAATGAAAATATACCCAAAACTTTCATTATATGCTTTCATATTTAAAAGTTTCAAAACAATTTATTTCTCTATCAAGAGAGTCATTGGAGTTGGACCCACTAATGCTAGATTTCACTTTCCAAGTTATTGCTATTGTAATTGATCAAGTCATCAATTAATAAAATAAACTCATTTTAATAAATAAATCATTAAGTAAAATGGCAACAAAAAAATCTTTAGCGCAGGTTTTATTAAAAACTGCCCAGAGCTCCTTATCATTTACGCTCACCTCTTTCACTCTCGTCTATGTTCATGTTGTAGAAATGCTGACCGGCGTGAACCTGCCCGATGAAGTCATATCTGAAATACTTGCTCGGCTGCCTGCCAAGTCTCTTGGCCGATACAAGTCCGTCTCAAAACCTTGGCGCACCTTAATTTCAGACCCCAAATTCATCTAAAACCATCTCTTTCTCAACAGAAGCCATGAAAAACTCCTTGCTCGCTCCGAAGAATCATCTCTCTCCATCGTAGATCTCATCAACAGTGAATCATTTGTTTCATCCAGAAAGCTAGATTTCAAACAAACCAATGCTGGTATGATATCTATGGCTCTTGTAATGGCTTAGTTTTAGCTCGAGGCTTGCGTTACCAATTGTTTTTGCTCAATCCAACCACTTTAGAATGCAAGAAACTGCCCCGATCACCCGGCATAACCCCACTTTTTGATAGAAAATCATGTGGACTCGGGTACGATTCCTTTTCTGATGATCATAAGGTTGTTGTGATTTCTCAGTTCCACACTGTTTATGTTTATAGTTTGAGAAATGATTCCTGGAAAAGGGTTCAAGATTCGCCATTTGATCATTTCTTAGACATTTATCGTACCGCTCCGGTTGTTTTCTACAATGGCTACATCCATTGGTTTGTTTCGACTTCGTCTTCCTCACAGATCATTGCTGCTTTTGATTTTGTTAATGAGAAGTTTAGGGAGATTCCTATGCCCCTCCTATATCTGGTTTCCGGGGTCGTCTAGTTGTCATTGGTGGATTTTTTTGTATGACAAATGAATTTGATAAAACTGATATTTGGGTTTGGAAGGAATATGGTGTGTACGAGTCTTGGACCAAGTTTTCAGTCCTCCCACTTCCTTCGGGTTTGGGTATCAAGATTTTATTCTTAGTTGGTAATGAGCAATTTATATTGGACATAAATGGGAAGACGGTTTTGTACAATATGAAGGAAGAAAGAACTAGAGATATTGTAGCTCATGGACTTTCAGGGGAGCTTGATTACAAGTGCACTTTTGTAGAAAGCCTTGTCTCACCTTTCAAGTTGCATTGAGGTAATGCTAAGACTTGCTTTGATGTTGAACTGTGAAATTTTCTGGTATTAGTTGCTACTTTTTCTGTTACCTGTACAAGCAATGGCTAGTATTTTATGATTTCTAGATCGTGAGTCTCTCAAAAGGGCTTATAGATGAAATTTTGTCGTTTTGACTTTTTTTTTTTTTTTTTTGTGATTAATGTTTTGGATTGAAACCATCATTATTTATAAATTTGATTCTTGATCCTGTGGTCCTCCTTCAACATTCTTGAATACCCTCTTCCCATGAGGAGGACATCAACATCCTTGTTAAGTTTTTGTATCAAGATTGTATCCAATAAGAGAGGCGATTGGCGGGCATGGATCTAGTTACTATATATATATATATATATATATATTAAAATTGTAAGAATTGATAAAAGGTGTATGTTTTCTGTAAATGCTGGTTTGACTTTACTAGTTTATTGCTTAGGATGGATACAATTTGCATTCAATAAGGCATTATTTCATGTATGATACTATCTTGGTTGCTGACTTCAAACAAACATTTTTTTTTTTTGAGTAGGTTTTGGGGGAAACTAGTTCCTCCATAAGTTATAAAATGTCTTGTGTTTAGCCCTTAAACCCTAAACCTTAAATCCTAAACTCTAAACCTTAAACCCTAAACCTTAACCCTTATAAAAACAAGACTTTTTATAACTTATGGAAGAACTAGTTTCCCACAAAATTTTCTCTTTTTTCTCTTCACGTTATACTTTCATGAGCAAAAATGATGCTCCCAGGCTCCCAGGTATATAGTAGAGTGTGAACTAAGCTCTAAAGGATTGAGACATTTTGATCATCCAAGCTACCGAAATATGCACATTTATGTTAAAATGCCCAATAAATATAGAATTTCTTGATTCCGTGTTTATAATTTGAGGAACTCCATATGTGAACGGTGATGCTAAGACTTGCTTTGATATTTAACTATGAAATTTTCTCGTTTTAGTTGCTATTTTTTCCGTTACTTGTATGAGAAATAGCTACTCCCTCCAACGCAAAATCAATGTTTGATAGATTTTCAAGTATATATATGTACGGCTTCTATTGATTTCCTGATCGCCAGACCCAAAAGGGCTGGTTGATTATGTGACAAACGGCAGCTTGGCGAAGATGGTTTCACCTACATCTTCCTTAATCATGGTGGTCTTATCTATGTATATTTTAGTACTTCAGTCGCAGTTTGATTAATGTAAATGAAATTTTGTCGATTTTAACTTCTTCTTCTTCATTTATTTATTTATTTATTTGTGAATGAAGTTTTGGATTGAAGCCATCATCATTTATGAATTTTAATCTTATGTTGTCCTCCTTCAATAATCTTGGCAAACCTCTTGTCATGAGGACCTTGACATCCTTGCATTTGTTTATGCATCAAGATTATATCCAATCAAACCGTGATGAAATATCCGGATAAAAAGAAAGATTGGCATATGCTTTTTAAGGCATATGATAAAGTGCCAAGAGGTACTTTGGTGGGCTTTAGAAAAGAAAGGCATTTCAAATAAATATATTGATATTATCAAGGACATGTATAATGGAGTTGGTACTAGTGTACGGACTAATGTTGGGAAGACAGAAGAGTTCCCTATTACGATTGAAGTGCATCAAGGTTCTGCACTTAGTTCCTTTATCTTTGCTTTGATAATGGACAAATTGTAGAGGTCAATTCAAGATGATATTCCATAGTGTATGTTGTTCGTAGATGATATTGTGCTGATTGATGAGATAAAAGAAGGTGTTGAAAGTAAAGTGTAGCTGTGGAGACACTTTGGAACCTCGAGGTTTTGGACTGAGCATAAGCAAGACTGAATATTTGGAGTGTAAATTAGGCAGAGTCGGCGGGGGTGATCACATTCGATGGATATATTGTCGAAGCTTCTGAGTTTTTTCCGATAATCTTCCAAAAGGATGGAGATGTGGCTCATAGGGTTAAAGCATGTTGGTTGAAGTGGAATAGTGCCAAAGGGTTTCTATGTGATCTCGGCATGCCCCATAGATTAAAGGGAAACTTCTACCGCACGACGATCAGGCCACACTGCTGTATTGCACTTAATGTTTGGGAGTAAAACAGTGTCACATTCATAAGATGAATGTAGCGTAGATGTGTATGCTGCGATGGGTGTGTGGGCATACAAAAAATGATCGATTGAGGAATGAGGTGATCAAGGTAAAGTAGGAGTTGCGCCCATTGAGGATAAAATGAGAGAGAATCTTTTAAGATGGTTTGGTCATGTGAGACGGAGACCGAGTGATGCACCGTTTAGGAGGCCGCAAGAGTGAATAAGTGATAAAATTGCAAGGGGTAGGGGAAGACCCAAACAAACTTGGATTAGGGTGATTGAAAATGATGAGCAATGCTAGGGCCACAAAATAGAGTCACAAAATCTTGCTCACAAAATGAGGTGGCGATATTTTATTGGTTGCATCGATAGTGGACCCGCCACACTCTAATTAAAAGCACCAATAAAATCATTACACCTAGGATCTTGTGAGCAAGATTTTGTGACTTTTTTGTGCCCCTAGTATTATTCGAAAATGATATGAGTTTACTTGGATTGGATGATAATATGGCGTTGAAGAGGCCGGAGTGGAGGGCGAAAATTCTTGTGCGTGATGGGGGTTGATTTTTACCTTTATTTTTTATTGTTTATTATTTTCATTTCCCTATTTATTATATATTTATTCTTTTATTATCACTATTATTTTTTCTTCTTCTCTTCTTTTCATTTTCTATTTTTTCTCACATGTTTTTTTTTATTTGACGATGACATATGAGGATTCATGTTAGCCGACCTCAAATTATTTTGGAACTAAAGCTTTGTTGTTGTTGTTCGCTGTTGATGAGTCGAGTTACTATAAAAACCATAATCAATGATAATATGATGTTTTCTGTAGATGTTAGAAGTACTTTGCTAGTGAACACTCTTTACCTGCATTTCGAGCCTTATCGGATAACCTTATCACTCCATGTAGATTGAATTACAGTATCTATTTGAAACTAGTTACTTTAATACTCCTTCTGTTACTGTAATAAGGATTGCAGTTGGTCCGTATTATAATAATTGTCACATTTGACTTGTCAACGTTTTATGGTATGTGATTTACTTGTTTGTATATTCCATGTAGAATGGTAAAATTACACTAAAACTCTTTCCTTATGTTAGAAACGCGACTTTATTTTGTAACATACTAAAGAGGAAATTGCGACATTGATTATGGGACGGAGGAGGTAGTATTCAATGTGCATGTTATCTTAGCCTGATGACTGAAAGCAAGCTTCTTTTTTCAGGTTCTACTTCCATGAGCAAAGATGAGGATCCTTGCTCCCACATGAGATAGTAGTCAGTAGCGTGTTGGAGTTATTGCTATTCAAGTGAGTGAATCACCGGCTCTGAGTTCTTTTATTGTTCATTATACACTTGCAAAACTAAAAATATAGACAAGAAAAATATTTACGGTTTTTGCCATTTAATTTTGAAGAACGCGGTCAATTTTTTATTTTTATTTTTAGAACGTAAACATTTTCGCAATGTTTGTAAATGAAAAATAAAGATTCATTTTGGATGGTGTTCTTGATGTCGAAGGAATGTTTTGTGATCACAAATCAAATCTGATAATAATAATAATAACATTGGTATTAATAATGATAATGATAATGATGTTAATAATAATAATAATGAATAAAAACAATAATGATAATATACCAAAAAGATTCATTATAATCTTTCATATCAAAAAAGTTTCGAAATAATTTATTTCTTCAAAGGAAGTCATTGGAGTTTGACCCACTAATGCTAGACTACTTTCCAAGTTATAGCTATTGTAATAGATCAAGTCATCAATTAATAAAATGAACTCATTTTAATAAATAAATAATTAAGTAAAATGGCAACAAAAAATCTTTAGCGCGGGTTTTTTTAAATACAGCCTAGAGCTCCTTATCATTTACACTCGCCTTTTACTCTCCTCTCCACGTTCATGTCGTAGAAATGCTGACCGGCCTGAACCTGCCTGATGAAGTCATATCTGAAATACTTGCTCGGCTTCCTGCCAAGTCTCTTGGCCGCTACAAGTCCGTCTCAAAACCTTGGCGCACCTTTATTTCAGACCCCAAATTCATCAAAAACCATCTCTTTCTCAATAGAATCCATGAAAAACTCCTTTTTACTCGCTCCGAAGAATCATCTCTCTCCGTCGTAGATCTCATCAACAGTGAACCATTTGTTTCATCCAGAAAGCTAGATTTCAAACAAACCCAATGGTGGTATGATATTTATGGATCTTGTAATGGCTTAGTTTTAGCTCGTGGCTTGCGTTGCCTATTATATTTGCTCAATCCAACCACTCTAGAATGCAAGAAACTGCCCCTATCCCCTGGCATAACCCGTATTTTTGATAGAAAATCATGTGGATTCGGGTACGATTCCTTGTCCGATGATTATAAGGTTGTCGAAATTTCTCAGTGTCACATTGTTTATGTTTATAGTTTGAGAAATGATTCTTGGAAAAGGGTTCAAGATTCGCCATTTGATCATTTCTTGGACATTTATTGTAACACTCCGGTTGTTTTCTACAATGGCCACATCCATTGGTTTGTTTCGACTTCGTCGTCCTCACAGATCATTGCTGCTTTTGATTTGGTTAATGAGACGTTTAGGGAGGTTCCTTTGCCTCCTATATCTGGTTTCCGGTGTCGTCTAGTTGTTGTTGGTGGAATTTTTTGTATGATAAATGAATTTGATAAAACGGATATTTGGGTTTGGAAGGAGTATGGAGTGTACGAGTCGTGGACCAAGTTTTCTGTCCTCCCACTTCCTTCGGTTTCGGGTGTCAAGATTTTGTTCTTAGTTGGTAATGAGGAATTCATATTGGACATAAATGGGAAGACGGTTTCGTGCAATATGAAGGAAGAAAGAACAAGAGATATTGTAGCTCATGGCCTTTCAGGGGAGCTTGATTACAAGTGCACTTTTGTAGAAAGCCTTATATCACCTTTCAAGTTGTATTGAGGTGTACAAGATCAGGCTTTTTTGGAAGTCATCAAACCGCAATATATGTCAACGGTAATGCTAAGACTTGCTTTGATATTTAACTATGAAATTTCCTCGTTTTAGTTGCTACTATTTTGGTTACTTGTACGAGATCTAGCTACTCCCTCGTCCCAAAATCAACGTTTGAATGATTTTCAAATTTATATATGTACGGGTTCTATTGATTTCTTGATCGCCAGTCTCAAGAGGGCTGGTCGATTATGCGTGAGACAGCAATTTTCTTTCACGGAGGTCTCATCTATGCATCTTCTTTAATCATGTATTTAATATGCACATCGCAACATTTGGTACTTCAGTTGCAGTTTGATTTTTGTATAAGAAATTTTGTCGATTTTAACTTTTTTTTTTTTTTTTTTTTTAAATTTCAGAATGATTTTTGGATTGAAGCCATCATCAGTTGTGAATTTAATCTTATGTTGTCCACCTTCAATAATCTTCTTGACAAACCTCTTGCCATGAGGACCTTGACATCCTTGCATTTGTTTATGTAATTATGTATCAAGAATGTATTCAATCAAAATTGTGTACTGTATTCATGGTTTAGGCTGTGAACATGATAATTATGTTGCCCTGGTCATTTCTTGCATGAGCCGAGTTACTATAAAAACCATAATCATTGATAATAGTCCTCACATTTGACTTGTCAACATTTTTATGAATGTTATTTACTTGTTTGGTACATTGCACGTACAATGGTAAAATTACACTAAGACTCTTTCTTTATGTGAAAATGCAACTTTATTTTGCATTAACGTATTAAAAAGGAAAGTGCGAAATTATTTATGGGACGGAGGGAGTAGTAGTCATTGTGCATGTTATCTTGCTTAGCTGTTGACTGAAAACAAACCTCTTTTTTGCAGGTTCTACTTTAATGAGCAAAGATAAGGATCCCTGGCTACCAGCTATATGAGTTAGTAGAGCGTGTTGGAGTTATTACTATTCAAGTGAGTGTGTTTCCGCCTTTGTTATATATATATATATATATATATATATATATATACACACACACGCGTGTGAAATAAGCAAAAAGCAAAAGGAGGCGTGTTGATCATCCTATACTGAAAATGAGAAAAATCGCGTGATGAAAATATATACTTGTACTTAGATGTTACCCAAACTATCAATTTCGTGTTTATATTCTGAGCAACATTTTGTTCCCTCTTGAAGAGAAACGTTATTTCTTGCGTTTGGATTAAATACTCTCTTTCTTCAATGTGATCAACCATTTAGTTTTCCGACTTATGGATAACTTGATTTTAAGTCCTTTATCTTTGAGTTGTCTCCACAAAGATGCCGGCAGTTTTAACGATAGCTCTTTTCGACTTGCTTGGCAGTTTCATCTTTTGGACTTGATCAAGCGGGCTCTCCAAGTTATTCTTCCGCAACTACAACTTATCTCCCCGCTAATCGTATTTTCTTTTAATTTTAATTTTAATTTTAATTTTAATTTTGATTTTCGATTTTGGTTTTACAAAGATCTTGATTATCCTAAATTGAAATGTCATAACCCAACTTTTGCATATATATTTTTTCCTCACAACTTGGAGGGACTTGAACCCTCAACCTCAGCGGCATTCGATCACAGAATCCATTGACAGCTGCATAAATGACTAGAATTTCTTTTTCAATTGGAACCGAACGAACTGTGTTTAGCATTTCAGTCTTGACAAGTTGCAATTGGTTATTAAATTTGTCAAAGTTGCGATCTGACTCCTCAGTTTGCTGAACCGGAGCAATCAAGTGTAATACTCGCTAGCCAGTTAGAAAACTAACAAAATGGATACCATGGACGAACTTTCAATTGCGAAAATAACTCCTCATAAATCTCTCGTCTATCTGACCATCTTCCCCTCTTATCCTCCTCTTCGACATGATTAATTGTCAATGTGGGTTAACAGCTCGCGAACAAACTTCTTGGGCTGATTTGAACCCTGGAAGGAGGTTCGTTACTTGTGAAAATAAGGGAGTAAGAATTCATTAACGAATTTGTTAGATTTGTAATCCATAATTTCTCACGGCCATGTATTTTTGGATTAAGGGATAACAGTGTCTGGCAATGATATTTTGGATGATTTTTTCTTAAATACGGTTGACATATAACAATCACTAGCCAAAGCAGAGTACCATTTAGACAAACACCAAATCACTCTTTTTTGTCAAATAAATAGGAGTGTTATCAAACTCCTTGTTTGGGTCCAACCACTTAATCAATTCAACTCTAAGCAGACCTTCTCAATTTGACTCCTTCACCTTCGGATGTAGCCATCTCCAAGTCCATTTGTCACTTCTTTTTGTTTTGGTAATGATGAACCAATATCTGTAAATGCTGGATTAGTGACTCACTTTCCTCTACAAGGTGGTATCACCATTTGCATGACCCCATTTGGTGTTACCTACAACAATGAATTATTGGTCAAATATAATAAATTTCTTAGTTGTTACAGAAGGTGAGAAGTGGTAAACAATATACAGACCCCATTTACTCACATTTTGTATCTGTGGCTGAGAAGTTGCAACACTTGATGGTGGGTCAGGGGTTGGTTGTGTAAAGCCTTCAACCAAATGGTCATCAAATATCTACATATTTTAAAAGTATTTTCATGTGTGAAAACAATGTAAACTCTCCTCTTCACTTCTAGCCTCATTTGCAAGCACATTTCCATCATCTTTTTCAGCCTCAGCAGCTCTTTTTTCTTTGACCACAGGACAACCTCTCTTGTTGCAGACACTACACTTTTTCAACCTTGTATAAACTCTCCTCTTCACTTGCATTGTTCCATCAACCATTTGATTGGCTACTTCAACAGCCACACCCTCTTTTATTTCCCTTTCTTTGTCCTTATCAAACAATGATCTCCTTAATTTCTTTGGTCTCCCAGGCATTCTTTTCACATGTGTAGGAAGTACAGGTGGATTATCAGTAGGTGGCCATATTTCTTGGCTATCCATAAGGTTGATCGTGAAACTGTACACTTTTTTGTATGTCTCAACAGTGTAACAATCATCAACAAAATTTTCTAGGTTTTCTTCTTTTAAAACAATACATGATATTGCATGGCTGCAAGGAATACCACTTAGTTCCCACCTTCTACATGTACAAGCCCTATTCTTTAAGCTCACTGAATACCCACCATACATACAAGACACTTCATATTTCTGATCCTCTGCACAAGATGGTATACAGTCATCCACCATCTTCTTCCTTCTCTCTAACTCTTTGAATATTTTTGGATAAAGTTTTCCAGTGAATGTAGTAGCTGCCACAGACCTGTTGTTCTCCAATCTAATCATGAGCGGACTCTAGCAAGCCATCATGACTATCCAATTAATATAACTTTGTCAAAGTTCGTGAATCCTATATAGATAATATCACAATTTCTTTGTCCACGATGTCATTGAGCGTAAGCCATGGTCAATGGTCAACTTACAATGCCCAATACTTTTCTCGATTCCAAATAGTTTATAATACAAATGACATTGATTATATCAATACACTTGAGCACGGCCATACATTTCATCAATACTATTCATTGAGGGGCCCAAGCTTGAGACCTCTCACGAAGAGGGACAAATTCTATCTTGACTTATTACACTTCCCTACATAGCTTCGATCATGCCAATCATATCCTTTATAATTACTTGGTTAAGAGTAACGTTTGAATATGTCAAACATGATCTCCACTGTGTGGAAGACCGTAATATTCTCAGGTCTAAGGATTCAATGATATAACTATTTTAGAGGTTTAATTATGACATCATGACCATGACATAAACCTCATAGTTGGGTCATGTCCAGTTTGTGTTCACCAACACACACCCATAAGTTTAATTTGTATCCCATACACATGATCATCACATGATCATCGAATTAAACTTATACTAGTTCTTCATAAGTACTAGGGATGGAGATTATTATAACAAAACATGTAACAACAAATAATAATCTAAAACATCTTTTTATATAAATGAAAAGTGATAACAAACACTGTCAAACAAAGTGCCAATAACTTGCCTAGGGCATATATATACACCAACATATTGCTCTAACATTATTCATCTGATGAAGTTCTCAAATTTTTTTGAAGCGGCAACTTCAAGGAAGACACAAACAATCACCATTTTTGCAACCGGAGCATATGTTTCAGCATAATCATTTCCCTCTTTTTGATGATTTCCGTAAACAACTAGCCTAGCCTTCAATCTCTCAATACTTCAGTGAGAACGATAATTGATGCGATAAACCGACTGATCTCATTAAATATATATACTCTCTCATTCCCGATTTAAAGTTCTTACTTCCCTTTTTAGTTTGTCTCAATTTAAGGTTCTTACTTTACTTTATTACCTAAAATGGAAAATGTGACCCACTTGTCAATCTTACAACAAAAACTTTCTACCAACTTTCTCTCTCTTACTTCACTTTTGACACTCACAATATTTACTTATTTTTCTTAATCCCCATGTATAGTCAAAGTAAGAACTTTATAATGAGACAGAGGAAGTATTATAATAACAAAGAAAAACTTATTTAAGAAAATATTCTAAGAAATTGATCAGTAGGTAACAAGTAAAAAGACTAGTAACCATAAATAACAGGATTCTCGGATCCCCTAGTGACTTTAGGAGATCCATACTCCCTCCGTCCCATTTCAAATTGCAAAAATTGCTAAAAAGGGTGTCCCAACTAAAATTGTAAAATCCAAAAATGGCAAGTTTTAACCCACTTGCACACTCACATCCACTAGCCCACTAACTATTCTCTACCCCACTTTCTCTCTCCAACTCAACTATCAACAATCACAACAAATCATTTTTTTCACTTTTTCCCTTAATCCCCGTACCAACCTAGTATTTGCAATTTGAAATGGGACGGAGGGAGTACATCGTAACAATGGGCCTGGGGTCTTAGTGGAATATATTGGCCCATAAGGACACAACGGAAATATAAAGTAAATAGGGAGACTCGAACATGGTAGAAATAAAAGGAGATACTCTCTCCGTTCCCGTTCCAGACTAACTAAGGTTCTTACTTTTTTTTTTTGTTTGTCCCAAACTAAGGTTTTTAGTTTTTTTATTATCTAAAATAGACAATGAGACCCACTTGTCATTCTCACAACAAAAACTTTCTACCCACTTTCTCTCTCTAACTTTCTCCTAGTTTATTTTTTATACTCACAACATTTACTTTTTCTTAATCTCCGTGTAAAATCAAACTAAAAACTTTAATCTGAGACAAAGGGGTAGGGTTTTCGTTATAAAGATGGGTAATTTTTGTGGGGCCTGACGGGAATAGGTGAAAAAAGACTCCAACTTTGAAGTCAAGTGGTGGAAAGAAGTGCCTACATGGCATGAAGCCCTTGGTTGTTTGCAATCAGGGTGATGCTTGTCAACAGAAACAGCTGTTTCGTAGTTTAAGAGTCAATAAAGCAATAATCACGCATTAGTATTATTCAAAGATGGATACTCCTTCCGTATGTTTGATTTTGCACGGAGATTAAAAAAATGTTATGAGTATGAAAAGTAAAGTAGAAGGGAGAAAGTGGTTTGAGAGTTTTTGTTGTGAGAATAACAAGTGAGTCCCACTTTTCATTTTAGGTAATAAAGCAAAGTAAGAACCTTAAATTGAGACATACTAAAATACTCCCTCTCTCTCAGAAAAGTAGTCTCATTTTAACTTTTTATGGTCAACAAAAATGAACTTTGACCAACCATTGGTGACAATCTAATCATTCTAGTAAAATCCTAAAATTTGTAATTGATAAATCATTAAGTGATTTATTAATAACATTTTTTATAATTTTATTATGATCATTAAATTGACACCAATGTTTGGTCAAAGTTTATTTTTATTGACTATAAAAAGTTAAAATGAGACTATCTTTTTGAGACAGAGGAAGTAGAAAGTAAGAACTTTAAAGTGAGACAGAGGGGAGGGAAGAGGGAGTATAATATAAGGTGCTCCCTTTGAACAACTATTTTTCCCATTCAAACGCCACAAATTTTTTTTTTTTTTTTTTTTTTTATGTAAAATGCCATAAATATATTAGCTATTTAATTTTCAAATGGTAGTTTTGTAAATATAAAACAAATTCAAATTTGTTCTTTTTTTTCTTTTTTTTTTTTCCTAACAAAAAGACATTCTGAGTCATTTTCAAATAAAAAGATCAGAAAAAAACATTTATTTTTGAAACCAGAAGAGCGGTTCAATTTGGGAGAGAGGTGGGGTATACTAGTATTATTACAGCATTCCTCTTCTTTGTTGATGACTCTTCTTGCCGCGGCGGGCCTTCCACATTACTCTCAGTCAGTCTCACCATCTATTATAATAAATACCCCGTCCGTCCCAAAATAATCTTCACATTTGCCAGTTTTCATTCTCTCAAAAAGTTATTCCCATTTCTATAATTAGTGTTTAAAAAGTGCATAAATAAAACATGGTTAGTGAAGTAAATGTTCATATTTTTAAAAAGTTTGAATAGTCAAATGAGAAGATCATTTTGGGACGGAGGGAGTAATAAATGTTGCATTTTATATTTTATTCGTATTATAATAAATACTCCCTCCGTTCCAAATTCCAAGGAAGTTGCAACATTTTGCCATTTAGAGTATTTCACAAAAGTTGCAACAATCCAAAAATGGGAGTTTTTTATTACTTTTATAATCCTCTACTTATCCTCTCTCTTCCTCCCAACCACTCATTATTCTCTACTCATTCTCTTTTCACCCCCCACTAATTCTCTCTCTTCCTCTCTACCTTTCATTCTTAATATGATATTATATCCTTAATTTTCCAACTACAAAGTAAATGTTTCAACTTTTCTGGAACGGACGGAGTTGAAAGCTAGCATTGCGGATTTTTGTATTATTCAAAGAGTGCGACACTACATACACTAGTAATATATATGTTGTGTGGGTGCGTGTGTGGGTGTGTGTGTGGAAGGTCACTAGTTGGGTGTTTGAGCCAGCCAAAATGAGTTCTCTTTCCATATTCTCTACCTTAAGGGATATTGTGAAAAATGAGTTGTTTGGCAATCATCAAAAACCATTGCCCGATCATGAATCATGGAAAGATGATAATCACACAGACAACAGAGATTGTTCAAGTAAAACTTTTAACGTTGATCATAGTATTACAGCAGCATACCCCGAGGCGGGGTTAGATAAAGATGGAAACAGTCCCCTTCATTTAGCATGCAGGTACGGATCATTCATGGCGGTGAAGAAGATGATCGATGGAGGCCGTAGTAAGAAGGTGTGTTTAGTGAAGGATAAAGATGGTTGTACACCTCTCCATATCGCTGCAATGAAAGGCAGAGCGGACGTTGTGCAGTTACTTGTTGATGCCTGCCCTGAATCTGTCAGAGAGGTGAATGCATCTGCTGAAACCTGCCTTCACACTGCCGTCGCGTATAATAAAGTAAAAACTATTCATAACTTGTTATCGTGGATCGCTTCAACATCTGACTACTCTTATCTCATTAACTCATCGGATTATCAAGGAAACACGCCTTTGCATCTTGCCACTTCAAGAAGACAACTTCAGGTTAGTATATATATATTCCCTCCGTCCCAAAATAAATGTCACATTTGTGATCTGAATCTAATATATTTGTTATGCAGACTTTGAAAGTGTTCCTAATGAGTGATCCGGATGTTAGTAAATTAGTACAAGTAAACGCAATCAACTGCAGCGGCTTGACTCCTCTAGATATCCTGTTTGTGTTGCCACATTCAGGCAAGATCGACTTGGAAATCGACAAGATTTTAAGAAACGCAGGCGGTTTAAGATCCAAAAACAATAACAAAGGGGATGAAAATGTCTTTCCAGGCCAAATGCTCGGGAAAAGAAATTCGTTTTCAACAAGAAAGCAAGTAGATGCGCGTAATATACTATTAGTGACTTCTACCTTGATTGCCACAATAACATTTCAAGCAGCAATCAGTTTCCCGTCCATCATTAACCGGAACGACATGGTTTATTATATGAATCAAGGGGACTCGATAACAACTCGTTCATTCGTGCTGTTTAATTCAACAGGTTTTATTGCATCAGTTTGCGTAATAATATTTATACTGAATCAATTTCCAATGAAACCATGGCCACAAATATCTGTATCAACTCTTTTCGCATCGTATATGTGTATAATTAATGTTATATCTCCGCGACAAGCACTTCCTCTGTTAAGTCTCTCCGTCCCTTTCCTTTTGCTGGCAGCTGCTGGCAAGTTATTCGGCTTCCATGACAGAGGCTTCATGTAAGTTTTGGTCACTCCGGGAAATGTCTCGATTTGTCGAGAATTCCGGCTACAATCTTACTATATATGTTGTCTTGTTTGTTTAAGTATTTGATAATCCCGTAATTTTTTTTTTTTTTTTTTTGCATTCCTTCTTTGGAACAAGAGTATTTTGCTTTTCTTTGATGTGTACAATGCTTCTGCAATGTATGCCACCCCTGTATAATAAAGTCATTTATCTATCGTAAAGTCTTTGGTCTACCATCAATATTAAATTTTCATGTCCAATAAATAAAGTATTTAGTACCGCTATAAATTATTCATATTCATTTTATTTTGTACCACAGCACAATCTCAATTATTCATAAATTACAAAAAAAAAAAAAAAAAGACCCTGAAGAAAAGTCAAGTTCTGAAATGAAAACAAACATTAAAGTTATGCCACAAATTTCATTGATAGCAACATATACTGACTCCATGAATAGTAGGAAATTAAGAAAATTCTTGGAAATGATACATTAAACACAAAAGTAGCCATTCCACAAGTTTCATTGATAGTAACATGAAGAGTTTGATAAAATGAAATTTCATGGAAATTCATTCCCAAAGACAAAGTTTTTTTCTCAACCACACTTTTTAGTCATTTTTTATTAAACGGTTGCATTCATTCAAAGAAAGCAAAAGACTGAAGAAACTAAGTAGTGTGACAAAGTGCACATTGTTTCACAGAAAATTTAAATAATGTAGGTAATCTGATTTGAACATCTCCATTGACTGGCCATACAAAAACAAACTCCTTCCGTATCACTTGTTCTTAGTTATTAGTTAGAGTTTGCACGGGGATCCAAAAAAAACGTAAATATTGTGAGTATGAAAAGTATATGATGTAGGACAAGGAGCAGGTTTGGCACGCCCAAGCTCAAAGAAGGCCACGTCCGTGCGTTGCTTGGAAGGAGAGCTAGAGTTTCGCACAAAAAGGCATGATCGTGTCTATTATCAAGCACGACCGTGCTTCGGAAAAATTAAGTGACGAGTTTTATGTTTACCTTATTAGTAATAAGAATGTTTTAGGGTTTTTATTATTTAATAGTCATTAGGGTTTAGGAGTCTTAGACTATAAATACTCATTTAAGGTTTTGAATTACTTATAAATTAATATAAAAAAAATGAAAACCTGAAAAGTCAAGCTTCGAAATATGTACAGCATCACTATCTCAATTACTCATAAATTAATATTGTAAAAATGAAAATCTGAAAAGTCAAGCTTTGAAATAAAGACAAACATTTTATTTATTTATTTATTTTTTTGAAATGAAAAAGACAAACATTTAAGTTCCCCAATTCCACAAATTTCATTGATAGTAACATACTACTGACCCCATGAGTAGTACTTGGAAAATAAGAAAATTCTTGGAAGTGAATACATCAACACCGCTAAAGTTCCCATTCACAAGTTTAAGATGTGTCGGTTTTGGGAGAAATTAGTTTTTTCATAAATTATAAAAAAATTATTTTTTAATATTAGTATTACCCTTAAACCCTAAACCTTAAATCCTATAAAAGCAAGATTTTTTATAAGTTATGGAGGAACTAGTTTCCCCAAAAAATTTCTGTTAATTGATAGTAACATGAGTAGGAAAAAAAAGAGAAGAGATTTCTTGGAAATGCAGTCCCAAGGACAAAGTTTTTCCTCCACCATTTGGCCTGGATTTACACCTAATCTTGTACCAACTTTTCCTTGTTTTTTAATCATTTTTTTTTTTAATTAAAGGGTTGCATTGAAGGGAAAATAATAAACTGAAGAAACTAAGTAGTGTGACAAAGTTTACCTTGTTTCACTGCTAGAAAATTTAAATAATACTACTTCTGTCCTGGAATAAATGTCACATATAGTCAACTATGGTAAATTTTAACTAATTTTTAATGCAAAATTATTTATCTTCACTGAAATTCAAAAATAGTTATGAATAGTGTTTCTATATATTGATATTGATGTATTTTAAATCATTTTCGAAATAGTTTAAAAATGCTCAAATTATTATAATTTTTTTTTGTCAAAGTTCAACTTAGTTGATTACATATAACATTTATTCTGGGACAGTGGAGAATAGGTAATCAGATGTGAACATCTCCATTGACTGGCCATATAAAACCAAGCATGTAAGTTAACCCATTCCATAAGTTTCATTTTCATTGATAATAACATGGATACACTCCATGGACAGTAGGAAAAAAAGAAGAAGAAATTTCTTGGAAATGCTCCTGAAACTCCAAGGAAAATTTTCTCCTTCTCCTTTTGGCCGGGCTTTCCACCTAAACTTGTACCCCTATTTCTCGTTTTTTTTTTTTTTTTAAATTTTATTATTATCAAAATGAATGTCTAATTTCCAATACACTAACTCCTGAAGGTAGACGAAATGTCCTGAGGGTCGTAAGCATTTTGAATAGAAAAAAGATAGAAATAAAGAGAAAATGAAAGCACGATACTCAAACAAAGCCCCCAATTTTTTTCAAAATAAAAGTTGTCTTAAAATAAATAGCTGCTTCCTCTTTTTTTTGTTTTTGAATTTACACTCATGATGCAATATGGTGTGACCGTGAAGAATTTTTATGTACAAATGCTACCATTTTTATAAATCTCACTCAAAACTAAAGTTTGATATCATTTTGAGAGAGAGAGGGAGCACCAAAAAAAAAATTATTAAGAAACTAAACAGCGTGATAAGTGTAACTTGTTTCACATCAAGAAAATTTAATGAGGCAATTCCCGTATATACCCTCATCTTAAAATAAATACCTACTTAAGATACAACATTTTTTGAATACTTAGAACGTCCCTAACTTATTCTTGCGCAAGCATGCCCCCCCCCCCCCCCAAAAAAATAAATAAATAAATAAATAAATAACGCGCACTCTTCCCAGTTTCGTTTCTTTTCTTTTCTGTTGTTTGTTTTGTTAGAACAAATCACCAAAATCGCGTGTTAGAGCAATTGAACAAGACTTGATAAATAAATAAAGCAATCACAAGAACAGGATTTACGTGGTTCACCAACTTGGCTACGTCCACGGGAGGGGAGAGAATATTATTATCAATCTGGAGAATTCTTTACAAGATCACACTAATCTATGCTAGCACGAATTTTGGTCACAAAATTCCTGACTGTGCTAAAACCCTAGATCTAGAATTATTGATCTTCTCTGAGCAATCTGTGTTTTTCAACCTCTTCTTTCTTGTTATGATGATAGCCTTTATGTATACTAGTCATAACTAACCCTGAAGACATAAGGAGTCCTAAATTTGAGTCCCAAAGAAAAACCCCATTTTTTCTGCAGTCCGCGTGCGTTGGGCCTGATCTGCCGCAAGACCAGGCGCCCACCTGCCTTGGACCAAGCGCCCGCCTGAATTAAATCACCCAAGCGGCTCAACTTTCTGCCCACAGGAGCGCCCGCCTGGGTCTACCCGAGCGCCCGCTCGCCTACCTGTTCAGGTGCTGCAACTCCTTCCTTTTTCTTTTTTTTTTCTTTTGTCTTCGTTTCTGCTCTGTCTAGGCATTATGAAACCATCTGTTGTACAATCCTATAATATGGCGTCCCACATTCAAATGCATTATCCCAACAATCTCCACATTGACTTTGAATCTCCATGACAACAAACTTTTTCTCCCCCTCGCCTCTACTGCTATCTAATAGCTGCGAACATTCAGCAAGTCCAAACAATGTTGGAACTTGCTCCCCGTCACGGGTTTCATGAACATATCTGTAGGGTTGTCCGCCGTCCCTACCTTCTTCACCTTTACCTGTTTCTCATCTCTTAGGAAATGATATCTGACATCAATGTGCTTGGTCCTCTCATGATGAACTTGATCCTTGGCCAAACAAATCGCGCTCAAACTATCGCAATAAATAATAGCCTGATCCTGATGTATCCCAAGATCGCTGATCAATCCCTTCAACCATATTCCTTCCTTAGCGGACTCTATCAATGCCATGTATTCTGCTTCTGTTGTAGACACCGTCACTGTTGCCTGCAATGTAGCCTTCCAACTGACAACTGACCCACCAAGCGTGAACACATATCCGGTCTTCGATCTTCTTGTATCTACATCACCCAAATCTGAGAAACCTTCGACTGCATATTCTGTCCCATCTCTATAGACGAGTCTGACGTTGCTGGTGCGCACTGTAGCATACATCAAACTACCAACTGCACTAGCATAGGATACTCGAGCCATATACTCTTTCTCCTCAACCGATTTGGGCCCAAACGCGACTGTCTGTGCATTCACTGCACCCGGAGTGTCTATAGCCTTAGCTGTTGACCTACCAAACCTCTCTAAAACTTTCTTGATGTATCTTTTTTGGGATAAGAACAGTTTCCATTTGGCTTTGTCTCTATAGATCTCCATACCCAGAATTCTCTTCGCGTTACCCAAACCCTTCATCTCTGTGACCAAGCCTTTCAGCTTCTGAATCCTTGACTTCTTGACTGCTGCTATCACATAGCTGTCAAATCTCTTGTACCACTGCCTAGGCGATTGCTTCAATCTACAAACTTGATCTTCCTTACCACGAACTTGGAATCCTTCCGACTCTATCATGTATATCTCTCCCTCTATTGCTAGCAACACTCTAATCGAAGTGTGTCTGACCACTGTTGAGAAGATCCCATTGTAGTCCACCTCTTTTTTCTGTGTGAAACCCCTTGCAACAACTTGAGCTTTATACTTGAACCCTTCTGCCGGTGACATCCCTTCCTCTTTCTTGAAGATCCACTTACAAGTCACAATCTTTCTTCCTTCTGGCCTTGTGGTCAACTTACAAGTCTGATTCCTGTGAAGAGACTCCATCTCATCACCCATAGCCGCATACCTCTGAGATGACTCTGAACATGTATTTGCTTTATTGAAAGTAGAAGGTTCCGTAAGAACGGGCTCCACTTCCTCAGTTCCTCAGCAACCAGCAGTGCATAAGACACCAAGTCTTCAAATCCATTCCTGAAATTAGCTCTTCTACACCCTCCTTGTGCTAACCCATGTTCTTTAGGAACTGAACTTGAACTTTCTGGTGCTTCAGTCTTTGCCTCTGTTGGTGGATCCTGATTAACATCTGACTGTGGGACAACTAACTCTTCAGTATCTTGTTGCTCCACCTGTTTATTAACACCGCCAACACTTGAAACAATCATGGATTTACCAGTCCATACCTCATAGGGAACTTTGAGGCCAATACCGGTATGAAGTCCATGATTAATCAAGTAACATGTTGTACTAAGCGCTTCTGCCCAGAAATGTTTAAACAACTCTGCATTGGAGAGCATGCACAACGCTCCCACAAGCCATGTCTGATTCATCCGTTCTGCTACACCATTCTGCTGTGGCGTGCCTCTGCTGGTGGGATGTCTAGAAATCTCCACCTCTCTGCAAAACGTATCGAATCCAGTACTGCAGAACTCCAAACCATTATCTGTCCGGAGCTTCTTGATCTTCTTCTCTGTCTGGTTCTCCACTACTGTCTTCCAGTCCTTGAAATTCCTTAGGACCCCATTCTTGTGCTCCATGATAACCACCCAAGGCCTCCTCAAGTAATCATCAACCATAGACAAGACATATTTGTGCCCCCTTAAAAATTCCTGACGTGAAGGTCCCCAACTCTCTGAGTGGATGTAATCCAGAACGCCTTTAAGATCCTTGATCTTATGGCCATAAAGAAGATCTCTGCTAGTCAACTCATGCATCTCTCGAGTGCTCATGTGACCGAGCCTGATGTGCCACAGCTTAGACATATCTCCCTCGTTCACCTCTTCTGATGCAGCCATAGTCGACTCTACAAACGTCTTTCCTTGGAGGAAATACAAGGAGCCCCGCTTAAGGCCTTACAGCATCACTTCTGAACCGTTACAGACACTAACTGCTCCACCTTTACCTTTGAAACTGAACCCTTTGCTGTCTAACTGACTAAGAGAAATCAGATTCTTCGTCATAAGCGGAACGTGTCGAACCTCATTCAAAGTGACAACCCTACCATCATGAGTCTTGACTTTGATCGAACCAATACCGACAACCCTGCAGACTGTACTGTTGGCCATGCTTATATCACCGCCAACTATCTGCCTATACCGGTAAACCATTCTCTCCTAGGACTGATATGGTAAGACGCTCCTGAATCAAGAATCCACGCATTAGATGCACATGCTGATTCTGATGTTACTAGAGCATAATCCTCATCTGAACTGCAATCTCCGGCCGTCATGGCCTCTGCTGTGACTGGTGCCTTGCCTTGCTTCCTTCTGGGATAGTCGAACTTCCAATGCCTCTTCTATTTGCAGAAATTACAGATATCCCCAGGTTTTGGACCCTTCTTGTGTGAAGAATTACCTTGATTGTTCTTCCTCCCACTAGAGCCCCTGCTATTGCTACTGCTAGCAACCAAACCTGATGATTGGGCACATGCCTCATTCCCACTCGCCTTTCGGCGCAATTCCATCGTCTTGAGAGAAGTTTTCACTTCCTCTAGAGAGTTCCCATCTTTATGATTTATGCACGAATCGACATAATGTTCATAGGACATAGGTAAAGATACTAAAAGCTGCAAGGCTACATCCTCGTCATCCACAACAACTCCTATATTACGCAGTTCAAGTAATGCAGAAGTAAATCTATCAAGATGATCATTAATGGGCATACCTTCAGTCATACGACAGTCATACAGTTTCTTCTCCAGGTATAACTTGTTGGTCAATGAACGTGTCATGTACATATCTTCCAACTTTAACCAAAGATCGCTTCCGGATTATGTTCCTGCAACATTGGTTAGGATCTCATCATCCAACTGTCTGATGATCTTGGCGTGAGCCTTCTGATCTAACTTCTTCAATGCTGTTGCCTCCTTCGCGGCTGTCTGCTTGTCCTTCTCTGACTCTTCTGTAGTGATCGCCTTACCCTTGGGATCCTTGCGATCCCTGATTGCAATCTCCAACGGTTCCCATAAATCTTTGTCTACCAACAAAGCCTTCATCTTGATCTGCCAGAAAGAAAAACTATTCTTCCCATTGAACTTGTCGATCGAATCTTCTCCTTGACCCATCTTCTCGTTCTCTGCAGCGGAATCCCTGAATCTCTAACCACGAACCAAAGCTCTGGTGCCACTTGTTACCAGAGCTCTGATACCACTTGTTAGAGCAATTGAACAAGACTTGATAAGTAAATAAAGCAATCACAAGAACATGATTTACGTGGTTCACCAACTTGGCTACGTCCACGGGAGGGGAGAGAATATTATTATCAATCTGGAGAATTCTTTACAAGATCACACTAATCTATGCTAGCACGAATTTTGGTCACAAAATTCCTGACTGTGCTAAAACCCTAGATCTAGAATTATTGATCTTCTCTGAGCAATCTGTGTTTTTCAACCTCTTCCTTCTTGTTATGATGATAGCCTTTATGTATACTAGTCATAACCTAACCTTGAAGACATAAGGAGTCCTAAATTTGAGTCCCAAAGGAAAAACCCCGATTTTTCTGCAGTCCGCGTGTGTTGGGCCTGATCTGCCGCAAGACCAGGCGCCCGCCTGCCTTCGACCAAGCGCCCGCCTGAATTAAATCACCCAAGAGGCTCAACTTTCTTCCCACAGGAGCGCCCGCCTGGGTCTACCTGAGCGCCCGCTCGCCTACCTGTTCGGGTGCTGCAGCTCCTTCCTTTTTCTTTTTTTTCTTTTGTCTTCGTTTTTGCTCTGTCTAGGCATTATGAAACCATATGTTGTACAATCCTATAATATGGCGTCCCACATTCAAAGGCATTATCCCAACATCGCGAAACATGAAATCTTGAATTACACACATGAACACAAGAATTTATGTGGTTCACTAACTTGGCTCATCGTGAGTCCTTCGGGAAACCGGAATGTAACACTCCAGTCATGTATAAGCTTAAGCGGTACACTAATAGTCATACACAGTGGTACACTTTGTTATAATATATGAAGAGCACTCACTAAGATCTAGCATGGCTACTCTCCATGAACAACTCTATCTCACCTATATATTATTATCTCACCTCCCCCAAGAACACAAACAACACGGTTATGGCCGAGTTGTAGGATTCCCCCCCCCCATGTTGTGGAAAATCCCTCCCAACACCCAAGCAAATCGCAAGAAAATCCAGCACCACAAACAAGCACAAAAAATAATAACCAAAACAAAAGATAAGAAAACACAAGAAATTGTTTACCCAGTTCGTCAATATGTTTGACTACGTCTGGGGGCACTACCAAGCCAGGATCTTGCACTATAATATGTTAAATTTGAGTTACAATGAGTATTGGGGTGGAACATTCTTTATATACCTAACCTAGAATAAGATAAAACCCTAGTCTAATTAGAATTCCCGAAATTCAGCCTATTCCCGTCCAGCAGCGGATCGGCCGCTCCAGCTCCCATGCTCGGCCGAGCAGCACGGCCGAGTCACTTGATTTTCTTGGCCGAGCACCCTTCAACAGAACATGTGTTTTCTACCCGGTTAACGCACGGCCGCTCCTCAGCCTTGACTCGCCCGAGTCGCTCGGCCGAGTCCTTTACCCTGCTCGGCTGAGCATCACTTGCTCTGCGACTTTGCTGATTTCTTCTACTTAGATCGCTAGTTCCCGGTTTATCTCTATTCCAACACCCCATGGCTCTGCTAGGCTCCCGGCCCCTCCTACACTATTTTGTGGCTCTCTCTTGATATCATAGCTCTCTATCTCTATCAAGCACACAATATTCTGGACGAAATCCCCTTTTTATAGGTGTAGGAGAAGTCCTAAATCAATACACAGAAGAAATCTAATCAAAATAGAAAACTGAGAAAAAACTTGGTTGTTTTGCCGACATGCACTACGTGCAAATTTTATAACTCGGTCGTGTAGCTCGGCCATACACTACGGGTGGAGCGGCCGTGCTCTATTTTTTCCACCAAAACAGTAGCCTCCTTTAGCCCCCTCCCCATAGTGCACGTCTGTGTGCCTCCCCATGCACGGTCGTGCAGCCCTTGTTATGCACCTTCTCGATTTCCTTTTCCTTTTTGACCTTTGCTTGATCTCCACCAACCCCCTATAGTTTAGACTCATTTTCTTAACCCCCCCCCCCCGTCTCCTCATGGTTTTAGGACTCTACTCCCAACAATCTCCCACCTGGAGACTAAAACCATAAACATAGAAGTCGTCCCGTCAAACTCCTACCACGAAGATGACCCCCTTTAAATATTGTAACACCGAGCACCAAGCTCCTCCTTTGTGATGATGATGAGCCACCACGCTCCCCCCTCCATCATGATGATGAGCCTCCATTCCCAAATAATAAGGCGAGTTAAAACCAAGCGACGCTTCAACTTCTCCGTGTTAGATTCTTCTTGCCTCCCCAAATCAACTTCTACCTTGATTTCTTTGCAAAACTAACTTCGCCTTCTCACTCTTAGATCCACTCCCATAATGCTCCCCATGAAACTCAGACACACCTTGCTTCTTGCATTATCTTCTTATGATTTTTTCTTGCTCTTTATTAGGGCCTTTGTGACTCGTTCTCCTTATTGGCCAAATATGAGTTGTCACCTCTCCCCCTAACACACCGTTCATTGATGTCTCTCCATTTTTACACAAATAGGCCGGTCTTTAAGTCTCTTGCTCCCACCTGGAACGAATTTTATGTTGTCGGTAGAGTACAACATCCTCCTATCTCACATCCGTCGTTTATGAGAAGTACTCCTCTTCTCACATGGTCTAGACGGTTTATACCACTCACGTTTGCATCGTCGATTGCTTACGCAAGTGCCTGATGCATCTTCTTCCATTTTTTTATATTTTTCACCATCGCTTAAATTTGCCCTAAGAAAATTTCTCCCCTATCAATTTTTATCCAACCACCTTCACTGGCCCATAAACCCTAGAACACCTCCGATCCATCTTGATCTCTGCATCTCCAAAATTCCACTTTGAATCTCTGCAGATCTCATAAGAAACCAAGCAAAATGATTCAAACTATCTGACCTTCTGCACGGTCGTGACCTATTTGGCACACTCTTTCTTTAGCCAGAAACCCTATTAGCTCTCAGATTAACCCTAAACGTCTTCCACACGAAGCATCTTCACTGCACGAAATCTAGACGTACGCTGTACAAAGCCTGCACGTGCATTGCACGAATTCTGCACGCGAAATGCACAATATCTGTTGTTTCTTTCTTCACATTGGATCTCCCGAATCTCAAACCAGAGGCTCTTGATACAAGTTTTTGGGGATTGGGGGGATCTCTACATCCACTAGCACATACTATCAGTCATCAATATGTAGAGAATAATTCAACACATGAAAAATAATATGAAAGAACAAAATAACATAATAGATTTGTTAACCAGGTTCACCAACACATGGCTACATTTGGAGGCACCAAGCCAAGATATCACTATAATAATAAGTGAAGATTATTACAATTAGGCACATGCACTCACTAAGATCTAGCATGGCTACTCACCATTAACAACTCTCTCTCTCACCTATATATTATTATCTCACCTCCCCCAAGAACACAAACAACACAGTCATGACCGGGTTGTAGGATTGCCCCACATGGCTCTCCTAGGCCCCCGGCTCCCTCTTTGACCCTATTTTGTGGCTCTCTCTTGATATCCTAGCTCTTTATCAAGCACATAATATTCTGGACGAAATCTCTCTCTTTTTTTTTTTATAGTTATAGGAGAAGTCCTAAATAGATACATGGAAGAAATTTAATCAAAATAGGAAACTGAGAAAAAATGGGTTGTTTTGCCGACAAGCACGGCCGTGCAGATTATGCTACTCGGCCGTACAGCTCGGTCATGCAATATGGGTGGAGCGTCTGTGCTCTATTTTTTCCACAAAACAATAGCCTCCTTTAGCTCCATCCCCGTAGTGCACGGCCGTGTGCCTCCCCATGCACGGCCGTGCATCCCCTATTCTGCACCTTCTCGATTTCCTTCTCCTTTGACCTTTCCTTAATCTCCACCAACCCCCTATGATTTAAACTCCTTTTCTCCCTCTGTCTCCTCACGGTTTTAGGACTCCACTCCCAACAAACCACGCACTGGCCCACTGAATACAAATATACTTGGTTCACTTGGCTTACAACTGGCCCACCCAAAAGTCCTTGGACGATATTGGCATGTCCGTCTCAATTATTATAGGGGCCCTATGCTAAACATATATATTAGGGCCTTCAATATTTTAAATAAACAGCATATATTATATAATGTACGTATAGTTTTTAAATATTAGAAGTATTTTATATAATGAGCACACACCCAAAATCCTATAACCCTAAACCTTAGACATCCAATTTATACATTTCAATCACATATTATAACCATTCAGATAACAATAAAATCAATCATTTAAATCACTACATCAACATCAAAAAGTAAACTGAAAAAATCGGACTTAGCAGAAAACTAAAATTTTGATATAATAATAAAAACAACATGAAATTATGTACCAACATTATGAATTTAACATTAAAATAATATACTTAATCAAGACAAAGTAAAAAATGTGTTGCTGATGAGTATTGATGAAATTGGGAAACCAAACCCGGTTATGACAAAGGAGTAGAACTTTCCCATGATTTCCGAGCATGATTTTTGAGTTGGCTTGTTTTTTTTTTTTTTAACAAACTCGCGTTTCCATCCCTGCGTATGCCCTGTGCTATTGAGCTTTTAGCACAGCCTCATAGCCGGGCCAGGATATTGGTATTCATGGTAGCCTTGTGCCCCTTTAAGTACCACTAAAAATTCTTGTATCCCACCAATGTGGGATACTACATTTGGTAGGGATTGAACCCTTAACTTTTCATATAGAAAAAGAGACCGCACATCATTTGAGCTAGATCATTTTGACATGATTTTTATGTACTTATGCTACTAAAGTGCTTAAACTATCAATTTTCTTAGTTCTCACTCAAAGATAAAATATGACATTTGTTAATAAAAATACCTATTTAAGATTTTGTGTCTTTTAAATACTTAGAAGATCCCTAACCTTTTCTTGCATAAGCATGCCATTACCCCCTAAAGCAGCGGACGATAAAGATAAGTCAATCACTAATGAATCACGCAAGATTACCACTGAAAGAGATTCCACTTTCGTTGATTTGTGCACGATTATCGAAATTGAGAATAAATTATCAATATCATAAAATGATAAAAAAAAAAAAAAAACATTAGGAGCCCAGCGTAAAGAATGTCTTTTGGGATTTTTTTAAATTACGAGAAAGTTGATAAGACTTTTGATTTATATGCAGTGCGTTCCGTGGTTGCGCGCACATACAATTAAATTCCAAAAAGCTCAATGTCTTATTGTCCTCATCAGCCCCACAAAAAAAGAAAGCGCTATTTCTTCCCTTTTTATATGTTTGTTTTCTCTTCAAAACTTAAAATAAAATACCTAAAAATACAGAAGTAAAAAACAAATATTAATCTCAAACAACTATTGTGTTTGTATCGTTAAGATGAATCAAATAAGTACCAATATCATATAATTTTAAGTAACTGCACTTTAAGGCATGCTAAACTTAAAAACCGCATTTTCACAACACCTTGTTATTCTGGTCAATAACTTCAGCACTATGACATTTTGGTTTCAGGCAATGGCGGTGGTGGTGGCCTTTGGTGGGAGGTGGAGTTAGAGGGGGGCGATGGTGGTGGTCGTGGCCACAAGTGGGAGGTGGGCGTGGAGGTGGAGGTGGCGAAGGTAGGAGAAAGTGTGTGTGTGTGAGTGTGTGTACGAGAGATTGAGGTGGAGGTGGCGAAGGTAGGAGAAAGTGTGTGTGTATGAGAGATTGTGTGTGTGTGTGTGTGTGTGTGTGTGTTAGGGAAGGGGAGAAGGTGTTTGGTTTTAGGGAGTGGCAATGGTAGAAATAATTTTAAACAGGTGCAAGATTATTTTGCATATGAAATATTAGATGGTATCACCAAAATTTAAGTTAAAGGGGGACAAAATTTTGATGTAGTGTTATTTTTCCTTGGTACAACTAGGGGGGGGGCAAGACTAGAGCTGTCAATACGGGCTAGCGGGGCGGGTTGGGCCCAACCCACCACAGCCCACCTTTAAACGGGGCGGGGCGGGCTGGCCCAAATTCTTGGCGGGCTGAGAAAATGCCAACCCAACCCACCCCACCTTGGGTTAGTGGGCCAGGCAGGCCAAGAGCCCAATACACCTGGTAGTTAAAAAAAAAAAAAAAAGAAGGATCCAGTCCAGCCCAGCAGCAGGTTCCAGTTCCACTTCCAGTGTGCAGTTCCACGCAAGAGACCTGCTGTGTTTCAAAAAAAAAAAAAAAAGAAGGAAGGGCATGACATCCATCCAGCAGGTTCCAACTTCCACACAAGACATTGAGACAGCAAGTCAGCAACATAACTTACATTACATATTACATATTACGCTGCACCAAACACATTGCACAAGCAGTCACATGACATGACTAATAATGAGTACCACCAACAAAACCAACATCAATAATAGTTCAATACAACTTGACAAACACCATTCAGTTAAGTCCGACGACACAAATGAAACGAACAAATAAAGTACCACAAACTGAAACCACATTCTTTATCCATCCTAGACTTCAACAACATTGGACCCTTCACTTGATAAACTTGATAAAGATGCTTTCAAAAAATCTTCATCTTCATTGATTTCCCCTACATTTTAATAAAAACACGAAGATAATTGTCAAGTAAAAGACAATAAAGCAATACATTTAAATAATCATTAAGTATAGAAGGAGATAAAAAATTACCAAAACCATATAACAATTTTGAGAACAAATAAGAGATTGCACATTTCGAGGAAGTATGCAACTTTTATACTTGGTAAGGATATGACCACCAATGGAAAATGATGACTCTGATGCAACAGTAGTAATGGGAATAGCTAAAACATCACATGCCATACGCGCAAGAATTGGGTAACGATGCTTCTGACATTTCCAATGCTCCAAGACATCTAAATCTCCGTAAAATGCAAACTCAAGCTTTGGCTCCTCCAAATAAAGATCCAATTGAGACTTTCCCGCAATAACAACAGTTTCACTCTCATATTCCAAACATTCCTAAAAATATTATAAAACTTAAAAGTTATAAATGAATATGATATATATATTATATATATATATATATATATATATATATATATATATATATATATCCCTCTATCCCGGAAAGTTCATTCGTAATAAAAACAAAAAAAAGGACTAACTTTCAGGGACAGAGGGAGTATATTAGAAAAACTGAAAAATGATGAAAAAAAATTAATACTTACATCAAATATTCGCTTGCCCTTACTCTTACGTAATCCTCCATTCTTTTCCATTTCTGAAGGTGTGACAAAAGTACGTGGTTGTGAAATACTAGTAGTGAAATCATTATTGATCTTTTCTTTAGATATTCACCAAAAAGTTCGTACAACTTTCTCTTCACAAGTGACATCTTCTCTTGTGTTTCAGTAGGATTATTCTCCGTCTTTGAATAAAAATATTCCAACATTGTAAGCTTCATCCGTGGATCAAGAACAGCCCCAAAAGCAAGAACCGTACTATAGTGAGCCCAATATTTATTAAACCTCTCTTTCATATTTTTACTCATTTCACTTATCAACGTATCTTCACTTGACATGTTTTTTCTCAATAAACGTTCAATTTTCCAAACTTGCATAAAGTACAAGTTAGCCGTAGGATAAGAAGTGCCTGAAATCAAGTTTGTAGTGTCATAGAAAGGCTCAAAGAATTCACATATTTTCTCTCCCCTACTCCACTCATCCATTGAAGGACAATACTTATAATTCCTATCATTCAACTGAAGAAGGGTAAAAGCTTTTTTATACTTAATGGCACTATCTAACATCAAGTAAGTTGAATTCCAACGAGTAGACACATCAAAACGCATACCAACCCGTGTGTCAATATTACCAACTTGTCTCACACATTCTTCAAATTTTTTCATCCTACTCTCATATCTAAGGTACTTAACAGAGTCCCTTATCTTTTGCAAAGCAACATTGACTACTTTCAAACCTTCTTGAACAATCAAATTTAGTATGTGAGCAGAACAGCGGATATGAAAAAAATCACCGTCACAAAAGAGACAATCATCCAAAAAACCAAGTTGTTCTTTCAAGTTTTCTTGCATACTGTCATTACTTGATGCATTATCTAATGTCAAAGAAAAACCTTTTTCTCAATTCCCCATTCCTTTAAATACTTAAGCACTTTTGCCGCCATTTCGACTACAACTTTAAGGGTAAAAAAATTAATATTTATAGTTTTTTCTAGTGCTAAATTTCTACACTTTGAAAAATCAAGGAGGGCAATTGCCCCTTTTTCTTGTGCCTAGCTCCGCCTCTGGTTTTAGGGTAATGAGGTTACTTTTATCATTTAAAAATAGTAAAAGGGTTATGAATACCCTGATATTGCTCCTTCCATTCAAAAATACTTGTAGTTTTAAACTTCTTCAGACATATTAAAAAGTGTGAATAATAAGTATAAAATAGACTAAGTTATCTTTAAATATTAAATTAGTTAGGTGATTAAATATTTTACAATGATAATTACATAATTATAATAAGAGTATATTTGGTAAACAAAGTTATTAATGATGTTTAGGTAGTAGCAAATCTATAAGTATTTTACAACAAACTTAAACTTCTTAGACTATAAGTATTTTGGGACGGAGGGGTTTTTATTTAGGACAAAAAATTATTTATAACATAATACTTTCCTCCGTCCCTAAATGATTTTTCTATTTTTTATTTTTCACTATCCCAATTTTTTTATTTTTTTATTTTTTCAATTTAGGCTTATAAATACACAAACAAAAAATGGTTAGCAAAACAAGTGCTCCCATTATAAAAAAAAAAAATCAAATAAATAAAGATAATTTTAGAAGGAGGAAGGGAGTACAGAAAGAATACTAGAGTTGGTGGCACTCTTATCGGAAATACACTTGGTTGCCGGATGTCACACCTAATTTCATTTCAAGCAATGTGTGTTTGAACCGCAATTGTAGTGCTTAAAGACATTAGAAAAACCAATACTAGCTACTCCCATCGTGTTAGAGTATATGCATACCCTCTCATTTGCACGAAGATTAACAAATAATGGAAGTGATGTAAGTGGTGTGAGTATAAAATAAAGTAGGAGAGAGAATGAGTGAGAGGGAATAGTAAGTTGATTGGTGTTGTGAGTATAAAAATAAGTAGAAGAGAGAATGAGTGAGAGGAATAGTAAAGATTCTTTGCCATATTAAGAAATGGACATATACTATGGGACAAACTAAAAAGGAAATGTGGACATTTACTCTGGGATAGAGGGATTACTACATACTTTCATTTCATAAAGTAATTGTTTAACTAAAGAGTAGTGTTGGAAAAGTAGCTGTTATGAGTGGGTATGAGAGAGAGAGACTGGTTCAGGAGGAATAGTAAATGGATAGTTGTTGTGAGTATGACAAAGATCCCATTAGTAAATACTCCCTCCGTCCCAAAACACTTTTCACTATTTTGAGAATGCACGGAAATTAAGGGAAGAGTATATATATACAGTTATATTGTTAATTGGATATGCTTAAAACTGATTAAGAACAAATATTCTATTGATTAATATTAAAATATTAATTCAAAAGAAAAACTCAAATAAATTGTCCACCACTATTACATACTACCACCATTACAGACACCACCGGTCGCCACCGCCACGGCCTGCCACCAGCTATCGCAGCCAGCACCACCGGACACTACAGCTATATATCAGCCATCACCACCACCATTCTCCCTCTTACCGAATGCAACTTATAAACCTGAGATGAACCAAAAATTGTGAGATGAGTTCAAAAGAAGTATAAGCACAGACAATAAAATTCTAGAAAAGCCAGATCTATTTCCAAAAGACACACACACACAAATGCACACATAATACAAAAATCAGTTCTTTCTTCCAGCCTCACACGCACAAACTCTAAAAAAAAAATTAGATCTATTTTATGCATACACACACACACAAAGAAAATTCCAGATCTGTGTTTGGAAACACAGATCTGCACCCACAAATACACACACAGCCACACACGAACACAATCTCAGGTCTGTGTAGATCTACACAATAGATTTTTCTAAATCTACAAAAATCTCAGGTCTGTGCAGATCTATAGAAATTCAAAAGAGCAATATGACAATGAATAGAAATGTAATATAGAACTCGTCAAAAAAAAAAAATGTAGAAGATCCCTTACCAGATCGAAGATGATATTCCACTCGAGATTGTCGTTGTCAAAGCTGACTGACGACTCACTCTTTAACAAAGACTGTATAAACTCGTTTCGCAACGAAGACAATTAATAACAAAATGAGTAGTAAAGCCACAACATAGAACCCCAAAAGGCATAAACTTGAGATCCTGTGGGCACCAAATGCAGTCACGGAGAAGTCAGGTATCAACTCATTCACCATCAGGCCAAAAAGAATGAGCATAGCTGTGAATAGAAATAACACAATTGGTCTTCCAAAAGTTGACCAGTACTGGTTATTAATGGACCAGAGTTGCCAGAGCACAGTGGACATGCATAACACAAATGCGGACGAGGCAACTGTAAGGAAGAAGAAACCAGAAGGTAGTAGCATAATGGTAAGAAGATTTGCATGGTGAGGGACTGTTTTTTGACCGCCTGTTTTAAAAAATTCTCGATAAGAGTAGAGGCTTGCGGTCATCATGGTGGCAACCATGGCCACTACGGTTATTATCAGAGTTTTGGCTGTCAAAGAAGTCATTCCTGATGTATCTGAATTTGTATGAGATATTGCCAATGAGGCAACAGCGGTAATCTGATCACTGACTGCTTCATTGATGAGGAGCTGTCGAATTCGCCCGTCATCACGCTCAGGCGAATTCCCCTCAAGAACTTGTAAGGCTGTCAGCTCTAAGTTGTTCTTGATGTTAGTTTCAACTAGAGGTCGTCTTTTTGGGCTGTCTGCCACCAAATACCCTGAAATCTGCATCAATTCATCCCTTCCTTAGTCCATCCCACTGAAAACATATACTTCAAGAAATTAGGCAACCAAAATACTCCCTCCGTCCCACCCAAATTAGGATTTTTGGGTTGGGCACGGAGATTAAGGAAAAAGTGTTAGTGGAGTATGTGTTGTGAGTATGAAAAGTGAAGTAGGAGAGAGAAAGTGGGGTAGAGAATAATGAGCGGAAAGTTGTTGTGAATGTGAATGATGGTCCCATTAAATAAAACACTTCCATTTTTGGGTTGTCCTAATTCAAATGGGACACCCAAAATGGAAATTTGTCCTAATTTAAGTGGGACAGAGGGAGAATAGTTAATACTCCTTTCGTTCCAGAATAAATATCGCATTTTTTCGCTTGTTAGTACGTGGAAATTTGAGCAATAATTTTAGGTTAAATTAATTATCCTAATGAGAATTTAAAAATTGTTATTGATAGTATTTATAATGGTCTATAATAAGAAATTTTATAATTATATTGGGATAAATAAATCAAACTAAAATTAGTGCTCAAAGTTCTTTCATAGTAACATACTAAAAAAAAAACATTTATTCCCGAAAAATATATACTACTCTCTCCGTCTCCAAATAAACTATGTCTAAAAAAATATATTTAAATTTGCTCTGAATTAAAAGCACTTTTTTTTAATATATTCAAGCAAAATCCTAGGTGTAATATATTATTGATGTTTTAATTAGAGTGTGGCAGGTCCATTATCGATGCAACCAATAAAATATCGTCACCTGATTTTGTGAGCAAGATATTGTTACCTTATTTTGTGCCCATATCATTCCTCTTACTGTATTGTGAATGAAGAATGAGAAAATATGCCCTAACTATATACTTACATTATGTATCAAAGAGGAGAGTATCTGTTTCCATCCTAAGTAACCAACAGGATTCCGTTAGTGAAACAAGAAAAATTATTTAGTAGTACTAATTAACTACTCTCTCCCTCTCAAAATAAATACCTATATTCTTACATTCTAAGAAAAATGTTTTTTATTTTCAAGTGTTTAATGAACTATATATATTAAATAAATAAATCGGAAGAAGTATGTAAAGATATATACTCCCTCCGTTTCGGTTTAAGGTTCTTAATTTGACTTTACATGCTTATTAAGGAATCAAGAAAAACTTGAGTCAAGAATAATAGTGAGTGGAGGATATAATTGTCCATTCATAAAGCAAATGGGTGAAAAGTAGATTGGTAAGTGATGGTTTTTTTGTAATATATGAACTTTATGAGAACAAGATTGTCCAAAACACTATTCATACTTTGTCATTTAAAGAATAAAGCAACTAATAACCTTAAACTAGTACGGAGGAAGTATATACATATTTTTTTGAGTTCTACTTATCAGATACTCCCTCCGTTTCAGAAAAGTTAAAACATTTACTTTGGAGTTGAGAAATTAAGGATATAATATTATATTAAGAATGAAAGGTAGAGGGAAGAGAGAGAATTAGTGGGTGTGGAAAGAGAATGAGTGGATAATAATGAGTGGTTAGAAGGAAGAGCGAGAATGAGTTGAGGATTATAAAAGTAATAAAAAAACTTCCATTTTTGGATTGTTACAACTTTTGTGAAATGCCCTAAATAACAAAATGTTGCAATTTCTTTGGAACAGAGGAGTATAATTAAATACGTGTGAGAACCCCGCGGAACATACAAACCTCTAGACGGATTAATTGATTTTGGTTTTATATACTCCCTCCGTCTCGGGTTTAAGGTGCTTAGTTTGACTTTAAACGTTTATTAAGGAAACATGGAAATTTGAGTAAAAAATAGTAGTGTGTGGAAGATATAATTATCCATTAATAAAGCAAGTGAGTGTAAAGTAGATGGGTGAGTGATGAGTTTTTTTATAACATATGAACTTTATAAGGACAAGATTGTACAAAACACTATTTATACTTTGGCATTTAAAAAATTAAGCAACTAAGAACCTTAAACTAAGACATACCATAAAGGGAAGTAAAAAAATTAAACTGGTACGGAGGAAGTATATATATATATATATTTTGAGTTATAATTAAATACGTGTGGACCCCGCGGAACATACAAACCTCTAGACGGATTAATTGATTTTGGTTCTATATAATCTCTCCGTCCCAATTTAAGGTTCTTAGTTTGATTTTACATGCTTATTAAAGAAACAAGACAAATTTGAGTAAAAAAATAGTAGTGTGAGGAGGATATAATTGTCTATTAATAAAGCGAGTGGGTGAAAAGTAGATGAGTAAGTGATGGTTTTTTTGTAATATATGAATTTTATGAGGACAAGGATGTCCAAAACACTATTCATTCTTTGCTATTAAAGGAATAAAGCAATTAAAAACTTTAAACTAGGGTATACCAAAAAAGAAAGTACATACAAAAAAAGAAAGTAAGAACCTTAAACTACTGGGACATACCAAAAAAGAAAGTAAGAACCTTAAAATGGGACATACCAAAAAAGAAAGTAAGAACCTTAAACTGAAAAAGAGGGAGTATCAAATTTATGTAAAATAATGGTATATATGTACGTAGTTTGAGAGAGAGAGAGAGAGAGAGAGATGAGCGTACAGATCTTTGTTTTCTGGCGATGGCGATGTGCAAAACAGTGTTTCCATTATCATCTTTCAAGTTCAAAACCCGGAGAGATTTGGATTGTTGATTTTCATCGCCCTTGAGGAGCTCCTTCATCATAACATGAAAACACCCAATCTGACCATGTTCTAAGGCAAGGTGGAACGCGGTTTGACGTAAAGAAGTAACCCTAAATAGAGAGTCGATAACTCGCGAGTGGGACCCACACCCCTTGATAAGCACCTTGAGTATGTCTACTCTCCCTTGTTTTACAGCCATATGGAAAGGAGTGATGCACTCATTATAATCCGCCTCCGTGCACAGTTGTTGGCCGTTTGGATGATATTTGATGAGGGCTTCAATGACCGAGACGGGCAAATCATCGGTGGTGGTCATGATGATGAGGTCTTGGAGGACTGTGTAGCCGTTGTGATTGCAGTCTTTGATGCAAGCAAGATGAGGCTGCAAACGGTTGATCTCAGTTATGAAGTTGATGTTGTTGAGTTTGCATGCCAAAAGGAGGGATTCTCTGTGAATTGAGTTTGTGGTTTTGGACAGCTTTTGGCTTAGTGATTTGATGTTGTTGTCTTCTGCAGCTTGTAGCAGCACCTGATTCGGGTCGGACCGCATTGATTCCGGCCGGTCACTTTAGTTTTAAGGCCGGGGTGAGTATATTTCTTTAATTTCAAGAGAGAGGAGTAAGGATATATTTATAAGTGATGGAGGAGAAGTAGCTCAAGGTAAGATGATAATCTAGAAGTAGGTTTTTGCGAAATTCCCCAAAATTTGTGTGTGTGTGTGTGTGTGTGTGTGGGTGGGTGTGGAGGTGTATTAGAGGGGAGGGAAATGATCGTCCCCCCATTTCTCACTCGTTTGCTGCAGAAGTAGGTTCCCTTCCATTAAATTTCTATGAAAATAAGCCTTTGACAATTGTTCTCTGTTTCCTTCAATTAATTCCATGTATTAAAGTACATTTTTTTCATTTAAGGGAGATTAGGTTGGTTAGTTTTTCTTGTTCTTTCTAATAATAGCTACTCCATAAAAATAATTTATCTCCATAAAAATTTAAAATTAGTTATTGATAATGTTTCTATTACTAATTTAGTAACTTTGTTTAAATATTTATAGAGATTAATAATTTAGCATAAAATGTTAGTAAAAGTTCAAGTTGGTTTGACCAAAAGTGTCTATTGGTATGGAACAGAAGGAGTATTGACAAAAAAAAATAAAAATACCCTTATTAACAAATTATAAAGTTAATTTTGCAATTATGCTTAATTTAGAATATAGTGTTCAAATGAAAATTTATTTAAAAGTGAGTAAGTTTTGTGTGAGACGGTCTCACACATGAGACTGATCTCGACGAGAGAAGAAATGAGCTTACCCCACCCGCCCCGCCCCGTCCCGCCTATAGAGACCAAACCATTTACTCTCTCAACGAGACCCGTCCGACGTGTGAAACCGTCTCATACATGTTTTTCTATATAAAAATATTTTATAAAAATTGACATTCCCTTTATAAAAAAATTTACAGAATATACTCCCTCCGTCTCAAACTATGTGGACAAATGGGTTTTGCACGGGAATTAAGGGATGAATAGTAAAGGGTACTTGTTGTGAGTGTGAAAAGGGAGGTAGGAGAGAGAAAGTGGGGTATGGAATAGTAGGTTGATTGGTGTTGTGAGTATAAAAGTAAAGTATGAGAGAAAATGAATGAGAGATTCTTATTTTAGGAAAGTATAACTTATCAAAAGGACGCCCAAAAAGGAAATTTGTCTACATAGTTATGGGATGGACGAAGTATGTGTTAGAGACAATTATCCCACATCTACTAAAGAAAAAACCATAGACTGGTATGTAGACTTGAGGAGCTACTGGTGTAACCTTCAATATAGTTTGTTATCGGTCCAGTTTAGCACATGCTAACAATTAGGCCTCTCTCTGCTTCTGACCCATATCTAATTCTAAGATGGTATCAGAGCCGCCGATCTATGGTAGCCTCACCGCTCCGCTTTTTCTACATGGACTTACCTGGTTAATAAGTTCACGTTTTAAGCATTGGCAAATCTCAGCCCGGCTAGGTGTGTTATAAAAAATTATCCCACATCTATTAAAGAAAGAAACATTTACCGGTATATAAACTTGAGGAGGTACTCATCTTAACACAATTTGGTTTTAAGGTGGAACATTCAATATAGTTTGTTATTGGCACGGTCTAGCCAATGCTGATCTATGATGGTCTGATCGCTCCCACTTTTTCTACATGGGTCCTCTGTCACCTCTTTTACAAGGTCCATTATACGTGCAGGACCAACGACCCACGATATTCCTCCGCCACCCGGTTAATCATTCCACGTTGTAAGCCTTGCCAAAGTCCATCCGGATACACGTGAGGGGGCGGTTAGAGACAAATATCTCACATCTAATAAAGAGAGAAACATGGACCAATATATAAACTTGAGGATCTACCCCCCTTAGCACCAATTAGTTTTAAAGTGGAACATTTAATATAGTTTGTTACCGGCCCTGTCTAGCCCTTGCTCATCTATGGTGGCCTGATCGCTTCCGCGGCTTCTACATGGGCCCTGTCTAGCCCTTGCCCATGATTACACATGGGCCTTTCTTTGCTTCTGACTCATCTCTAATTATAAAATATTGTATGTTAGTAAATCAGACCCAAGAGATAACAGATAATAATGAACGCAAATCAACAAGTAAGAACACAGATTTTACGGTGTTCACCAACAACCTATTGGCTACTTCCACGGGCAAAGGAAAACAAATAATATTATGGCGGAGAAACAATTACAAGAAGATAGTCACACTAATCTATGTTTGCATGAACTTTGATCACAAAGTTCCTACCTATGCAAAACACTAGATCTAGAATTATTGATCTCTCTTTCTATGTCATTGAATCACACAGAGATTGTTAATTTACAACTAGTATTTATAGGCTAGAGACCTAAACCAGAAGACAGAAAGAGTCCTTAATTAAATCCTAAAAGGATTTAATTACTTTCATTTTTCTTCTCAAATTTGACTTATTCAAAGTCATTCTTCTCTAACAATCTCCACCTTGACTTTGAATCTCCCCTAATAATTCAGATGCACGAACTGCTGACATAGACACCACCTTGAGCCACATCCCTCGTATCAGAACCATATTTTTCAACCTTTGCCTCAGTCTGTCTTTCGTCAAAGACACTAGATTTGTCCTCCGGACAATCGGATTTTTCGCACGCCATGTATCTTCAAGACACTCAGAATTTGCCTCACCAGACAAAAAACTTTGTCCTCTGGACAATCAGATATTCTGCATGCATGTATCCTACGGACACCCATACGTGCACCTATGGGCGCTCAGAATCATCCTAACGGGAAACTAACAGTCATTCAGATGTGGCCCATCCAGTCGACATTGGATCTTGCCAACCATGACAGATAAAAAATTGGTGTGTGTTGATCTTCTAGCCGTGGCTTGCCCAGTTCACTCCCACCTAGAGTAAAACGCTGCTCCACCTTCTTGTGAACACCCTCACCCATCTCAGAACCTTAGAGGATATACAAGGAAATTTTTCTCTCGCCCTTCAGAATCAGATCTGAACCTTTGTAGACATCTTGAACTCCACCTTCACCTTTGAAATTGCATCCCTTCTTGTCCAACCGACTAAACGATATCAGATTCTTTGCTACTTGTGGAACATGTCTCACCTTGTTCAATGTGAGATATTTATCACCCGAAGTTCTCACCTTTACAGAGCCCATGCCAACTACCTCGCAGACATATTCATCCTTCTGCTCGTACGTTGTAAACTGCTCCTTGCGCGAACACATGTGATAAGAAGAACCCGAATCTACAACCCATGCAACTTCCGTGCACGCATCTTCTTTAGTCACTAGGGCATAATCACCATCCTCATACAGATTGTAATTGCTCACCATCGCTGCAGCCGACTCAGAATTCTTCAGATGCGGAGTCAGGTGTACAACTCTGAAATCTAACCAGATTATTGCCTCGGGCAACACATATTTTGTATGTACTTCTAGATCACTAGAATAGACTACACCAGATGTTAGATCTTGAGATTATACCAAATAGCTAAATTTTGATCACAAAACCCTAACTACAGATCTCCGTCTTCAGATGCAGATATCAGACACCGGATGTTCCAGATGCGTTCTTGGATCACCAACGAACACTAGACGAACTTCCGGATTAAGATCTACCACATTTGCTATTGCTAGCATAGATGAGCAATCACTGAATACTCTCAGATTTATTGATTCTCGATCCTCTACAATAAAGAATTACAAAATAACCAGGAAAATTTCACACTCAAATATGTCAGAGGCAACAAAATACAATACCAGATGTGTCAAACCTAGACACCAAGATTTCTGCACAGACCCTGCACGCGAACTGCACACGTGCGCTACACGTGCAATGCACGAAAACTGCACGCGGACTACACGTGCGCTGTACGTGCAATGCACGAAAATGCACGCGGACTGCATGTGCAATGCACGTTTTCTGCACGTCCAATGCACAATCTTCTACCATAAAATAAATTCCCATCTGACTTGTCAATCTTCTGGTCCATCCCGAAATCTATCTCTTTTACTGCAGCGGTATACCCTTATCTTTCTTGACTAAACAGACTCTGGTGCCACTTGTTAGTAAATCAGTCCCAAGAGATAGTAGATAATAATGAACGCAAATCAACAAGAAAGAACACAGATTTTACGTGGTTCGCCAACAACCTATTGGCTACTTCCACGGGCAAAGGGAAACAGATATTATTATGGCGGAGAAACAATTACAAGAAAATGATCACACTAATCTATGTTTGTATGAACTTTGATCACAAAGTTCCTACCTATACAAAACTTTAGATCTAGAATTATTGATCACATAGAGACTATTAATTTACAACTAGTATTTATAGGCTAGAGACCTAAACCAGAAGACAGAAAGAGTCCTTAATTAAATCCCAAAATGATTTAATTACTTTCCTTTTTCTTCTCAAATTTGACTTATTCGAAGTCATTCTTCTCTAACATTGTATCTTATAATTAATGTGACATTTGACCTAATAACATTGTGCTTTATTTGTTTGTATATTACTTGTATCATAATGAAAGAGTATACTAAACACTTTTCATGCGACATTTATTATAACACTGGCTAAAAAAGAGAGGATGGCATACTCCCTCCGTCCCAGCTCACTTGACACTTATTTCTATTTTTTTCGGTCCCAGCTTACTTGACACTTCCCAAAATAGCCTACTTTTTATAATTTTATATTTACTCTACCCTACCACTCATTCTCTCTCTTCATTTTTCACCACTCAATTTATTCAAAAACACTACTCCCTCTATCCCTAAATGAGTTTCCATTTTCAAGAAATATTTGTCCCAAAATGAGTGTCTTTTTTTAACATAACTTTGTACCTAAATATTTTTTTTCGAAATTTTTTTCACCGGTCTCTTTATACTTGCAAAACTAAATGTTTGGAAAGGAGATTACAAAATTATATATGAATCTTTGCCACCAAATTGTACAAAAATTTGAGATTTTCAGATGTCCCTTAAAATGAATTTTGAATAGGGGTGTCAGCGGTTCGGTTCAAACCGCGGTTTGAGACCGAACCGAACCAAACCGTGTGGTTTGGTTTGGTTTTTATGCTTTAGTGGTTCAGCTTGGTTTGGAAAATAGCATAAACCGTGTGGTTCGGTTCGGTCTGCGGTCTGACTCCTTTAAACCGAACAAACCGAACCGAACCAAACCGTATCAAACCGAACCACGGAACTGAACCGCGGAACCGAACCACGGAACCGAACCATGAAACCGATCTTCCAAACCGCAATATGGACCATTGATCATTTGTAACATTTAATCTGGATCATTCATTTTATACATATAAAATAAAAACCTAAACACAAGCTTTCCAGTCTCATTTCTTCCATTTTGAACGAGCGATTGCTCCCTTTCCTTCTACGCCGGCGATTGCTAAAGTGCCGACTGACTTCCTTCTACGCCGGCGATTGCTCCCTTTCCTCCGTCCCCGGCGTCACTCCTACTCAGGCCTCCCTCTCTTCACTTCGAATCTTCATCCCTACCGACGACTCCTCAAGCGCCGATGCCGACTTCCCTTCCTCTCCGGTGGCAATTGCTCCCTTCCTCCGTCCCCGGCATGGCGGCATCATTCATACTCAGGGCCTCCCCCGATAGTTTTGATTTGCAGCAAGGAAGTGAAAAAGGTCGCTAAAAGGGGATTTCAAATCTCGATCGTCGCCTTGCCGTTAACGAGGTACTCGCACTCTCTCCGCCTCTCCAGCGATTATAATCATCTTAAATTGTCTCAAAATTGAAATTTCAATTTCCCCATTTTGATGATTTGAATGTGGATTACTGAGCCCTAGGTTTGTTTTTGTTTTCAGTTTTGATTTGCTTGAGAATTAGGGGTACTGAATCAGTACTACTGATGATTAGTTTGGACATCGGTTTGAACCGAGGTTTGGACCTCGGTCTGGACCTCGGTCTGAACCGCGGTTCAAACCGAACCATGACAGTTTGGTTCAGTTCGGTTTGGACTTTTTTGTGGTTCAGTTCGGTTTGGAATTTTCCCAAACCGATGACTAGCGGTTTGGTCTCTAAAAACCCCCAAACCGAACCGAACCGAACCGTTTACACCCCTAATTTTGAACACTCATTTAGGGACAGAGATAGTACTATTCACCCCACTCATTTTATCTCTTCATTTTCTACCACACATTTTTCTTATTTTATTCTTTCTTCTTAGTTATTGTGCACACCTCTTGAGTGTCGAGTGAGGTGGGACGGAGGGAGTATATCATAAGAAAGAAAAATCGAATACCAACATAGTAGCAATTTGGCCATTTGATTCACACGCTAAACTTGCGGGGGTTTTAACTTACTGATTGACAAAGTCGCAAAACCCAGCTTCCTAGAAGCTCCTGCCGTTGCAATCAGTTTGAAAATTTTCGCTCTATTTATCAAAATAAATCCAAATTTTGGAAAAGTTTTGCCATTAAAATAAGACTTCAAAAATCTACAAACGACCTGTTAACAAGTCTTCTAATCTTATAATCTTTGGAGACATTGAAACCACTTCTGAAATTTTTTAAGCTCAGATATTTTCATGTTCAGAATTTTTTGACATACTCCGAATATAAAATTTAAAAAAATAAAAAAAAGAAAGTACATATAGAAGAAAATTCTATCTGTTTTTTCTTTTAATAAGATTGTAGTCGTATTTAAAAAGTAAAACCAACTTATTTTAGGAGAATTTGACATCTGAACTTATTCCATTTTTGGAATACAATGTGTGTGTTTAGCTATATACGCCGAGATGGTACAATGAGACGATAGATAGACATCAAAACTGTTGATCTCGGTCCACCGTTTCATTGTACTATATCTGAACCGATTGAGTAGCATTTAGAGCATCTCCAATGTGCATCAAATCACTACTCTCTCTGGTCTAAAATATAGGAATGATGAAAAGTTCATACTTTATTGATCATAGGAGATGAGTATATATAGAGTGTACATGTGATGAAAACAATGTAAGAGATAACTATACAAAGTATTAAAAGGCCTAGGTATTTACAAAGTCTTGGATGATCATGAACTTGAAGAGAGTTGAGGAGTCATGGATGTATTTGATTGACTATCTTTTTATGTTTATCAGGCCCCCTCAAGATGGACATTCCGTGGATAAGGCCAATCTTGGACATGAGCAAGTGAAACCGAGCACGGGGAAGAGGTTTTGTCAGACCATCGGCTAGTTGATCTCCACTAGAGATGTGTTGAACCCGAAGATGACCGAGTTGTACTTGTTCTCGGACAAAATGAAAAGAGAGAGCAATGTGCTTCATTCGAGAGTGAAAAACTGGATTTGCAGAGTAGTGAGTAGCTCCGAGGTTGTCACAATAGATGACTCGAGTTTGAGAAAGAGAAAGATGCAGTTCAGATAGAAGAATTTTAAGCCATAAAATCTCAGCAACGGCACGAAATTCTGCCTCAGTAGAAGAACGAGCAAGGGTTCGTTGCTTTTTGGATGACCAAGCAACAGGATTCCGGCCAAGATAAATGATAAACCCAGAGGTGGAAACATAATCGTTTTTATCACATGCCCAATCGGCATCGTAAAAGGCATGGATAGTGGGAGTTTTGTGCCGAAAGAGTTGGATACCCAAAGTGAGGGTGCCAGAAGATAACGGAGAAGACGTTTCAGGGAGACCCAATGATGTTCCTGGGGATTTTGCATGAATTGAGCGAGTTTGTTAACGGAGAAGGAGATATTCGGATGGGTGAATGAGAGATATTGAAGAGCACCAACAATGGCACGATACTCAGACGCATTAGAAATAGGTGAAGACTTGGAGGAACTAAGGGGAGGATAAGTAGCCATAGGTATGGGTGAAGGTTTAGAATACAACATGTTATGACGAGAGAGAAGATCATGAATGTATTTTGTTTGAGACAGAAGAAGACCATGAGAATTTGGGGTGACCTCGACATCAAGGAAGTAGGAGAGAGGACCAAGATCTTTGAGAGAGAAACGTGAAGAGAGACTAGTAATGAAGTGTTGGATATTATGCCTTAGGCCCTTGAGAAAGGCCTATACATTATATATCATAGCTTCATTGTTATAGAGATAACAAACCCGATTATTATATCTTTTGCATGTTTATTATAATAATCATTGTCCCTATCACTTATTAAGGGCTAGCATGAGTTTAATGGATAATCATATGATGATTATAGCGCATAGGATGCGGATTAAACTTGTGGGTACATGTTGGAGAACAAGTACTGGATAGACCCGTTATGAGATTTATGTCATGGTCAAATATCATAATTAAATCTCATAATAGTTATATCATTTATCCTTAGACCTGATATTATCATAGTCTTCCACATGATGAACATTATGTTTGACGTACTCAAACGCTACCCCTAACCGGGTGGTTATAAAGGCTACGATTGGCATAATCGGATTCTTGTAGGGAAGAATGATAAATCAAGATGGGATTTGTCCCTCTCTCAAGAGAGATATCTACTTGGCCACTCGATGAGTGAGATTGATAATGTTGGTCCAGCGCCTTTCATGCGCTCTAGCTTCTCTTTCTCAGCAGCTTGCTTGGCTTGAAAATCTTCATCTCTTTTCCTTTGAGCCTCAAGTCTGCTGGCTTCCTGCGCTAGCCTTAGATCACGTTCTTCATCAGTTTCAAATCTGGTACGTTTGATAGGCGCACGAGGAGGGTCATCAACCACCCGTTTTACTTTGCTTTTCTCTGCGCCTGGCAAGGGATCATCGCTTTGTCTAGCGCTTGCCGTCACTGCGCTCTTCTTTAATGGTGCGCCTTTAAGAACTGGCGCATCGTCTGATTCTGTGTCTTCATCAACTAAGCCTTCAACAGATTTGATTTGAATTCCCTTGGCGCGCTTTGTAGGCTTCTTTCTGCGCTTTTTGAGGTCCAAATTCGCTTTACCAAACGTTGGAACATCATTGATTTTATACTCAGGATTCTCATTCAAAAATTTAACTAACTCAGGATAAGTTAGAAAAAGTTTTGTGAGAAGAAGGCAGTGTGAGCGAAACCTGGTCTTTCCATCACTCTTGTTCTTCACAAACTTATCAATCTGCTCACGCAACGTCTTGAATAAAATGTGAGGCCAGTGAAGCTTCTCCTTGGCCATGATGGCAGCTGTGTATTCCCATTGTTCCACCGTGAATCGGTTCACGTTCCCGGTTTTGAAAACAATTGAAGTTCCCACCAAGTGCGCAATGTGAGTCAAGAGTTCTCCACCATCTCGAATTTCAGTGTTTTTGATATTATTTTGAAGTGTGGGAATATTCAGAAGTGAAGCAGCCATCCTGTTCTGATCATCAATAGAGTAAGTCATCGGACGCCCAATAATGCGATCTTCACCCGTAGATGGAAAACCGAGTAAGTGTCGAATCACAGATGAGGAGATATGGACGTCAACATTTTGAACGCGAGCCTCAATCCTGTAGTGAGTGCGTCTATTAACATCAATTTCCACTAGAACAGCAGTTGAAAAGAACTCATCCACGAGGAGCGCAGAATAGAAAGATTGGTCCATGGTGAATAAAGGGAGCAGACCAGCTACGCGCAATGTCTCTATGATTTCTCGCCCAATTACTTCACCAGATAATTCTAATAGGTCAAGAGTTTCTTCAAGTTTGAAGTTTGCAAGGTCCTGAAAAAATAAACATTGATTGATTTTAGTAGTGAAAGAGGCGCATAGAAACATAAGATGATCAAAGTATCATAGGCGCATAAAGAATTATATAGGCGCATATCGTGTGAAAATTTTGACTTAGCAAAAACAAAATAACAAGCATTCAAATGAAAGAAATGAAAATCAAAAAGTTCAAATTTTCGAAAACAAGATAGAAAATTTTTAGAGACCAAAACATGCAAGAATGACGAAGAACACGAAGAACGACCCTTGAATGCTCGAAGAACACCAAGAACACGAAAATCATGAATCTTCACCAAAACAGACAAATAATATATCAAAATGACCGCATGACAACAAGGAATCTAAATATGCAAACAAAAACATAAACAAATCAATAATGAAAGCACAATGAACAAAAGAAGAACCGAAAAATTTGAAAAGTTTTGAAACCAAAAAATTCAGATTTGTAATGAAGAAAGCATTGATCGTTGAAATGTTGGATACAAAAGATTAGAAATAATAAGATGAACACAACCCAACAGACGATATAGAAAACGGATCATCGAAACAAGAGAAATCAAAGAAAAATGATTCCGGGTTTTGAAAAAAAAACCGAAAAACACACAAAAATGACGGAAAAAAAAATCAGAAAATTAAAGAGTTAGGGGTTTAGAATTCATACCATTTCTTCTTGTGTAGATGATGAGGCTTTCTTAGGACCCATAAACTTATAAATATATATAGAAAATGAAGAAGAAAATGAGATAGAGAGATAGAGAGAGTCGGGGAGAGAGAGAGAGAGATGGGAGTCTGTGTGAGAGAGTTGGTAAGGAGGGAGTGTAGGTGATGATGAGTATTTATAGGTTAGGTTTAAAATTTTGCACTGATAAGGAGAAAATACAGTCAAAAATTTAAAAAGATGGGAAGTTGAAAGGATGGCATTAATGAGGGTTTTAAAAAAAAGGCGGCTAATCATAACTGGCGCATTTATGAGGGATTTTGAGATTTGAAGTGCATTAAATGCTGAATGACACAAAGTACGACTGATGTGACATCTTAATTTTTAAAAAACTGCTCCACTTTCCCTTTAAGTGTATGAGCAATTTTGACTAATTTTTGCACAAACACCAAAAACATCTATTTTGGTGTAAGTTTGAAAAGCGTAAAACGAGGGAAAAATTTAATTGCACAAGTACCCTTGAACAATTAATGGAATGTCAAAAGACATAGATTCCTATAATAAATGAACAGAATAAACATACCTGGTACTTGTGTATTTAATACTTTCAATCATTGAAATTAAATTTTGAGAATTGATTGAGCCGCAATAGTTAATGCGCGCATGAAGGGGCGCATTACTTATTAAGGCGCATTGCTCATCAAGGCGCGCAAAGATGGTTGAGGGCGCATAAATGTTTGAAGCGCATTGGATGCTAGGCGCGCATGGATTGATAGGCGCGCAGTTAGTAAGGCGCATAGATGGCGCATAGTTTCCTTGAAACTTTGAAAAATTGATCTAACATTTGTACCTAATATACTCATAACTCAACACAACATAAAATCATTAGTATTGACAAAACTATATTGAATTTAGTTGAGTTCAAGCATACCCATTTCACCTCTCAAAAACATGAACCATTTCACGTCGAGTGCTTTCGTTAGAATGTCGGCGATTTGATAGTCGGTTCCCACGTGTTCCAAATGTATATTGCCTTTCTCCACGTGGTCTTTGAGGAAGTGATATTTGATGTCGATGTGCTTGGTTTTTGAGTGCATGACAGGATTTTCAGAAACCGCAATTGTTGATGTATTGTCGCAGTAGATGGGACAATTTTCTTCGATGATATCATAGTCCACCAATTGCTGCTTCATCCAGAGTATTTGACAACAACAACTTCCCGCAGCGATATATTCGGCTTCGGTTGTTGAAACAGATACAGAAGCTTGTTTTTTACTTGCCCATGACACAAGTCGATATCCGAGGAAATGACAAGTGCCACTAGTGCTTTTCCTATCAATTGTGCACGCTGCATAATCCGCATCTGAATAACCTACAAGTTTAAAGTTCGAATCTTTGGTGTACCAAAGTCCAAGGTTAACAGTGCCAGAGAGATATCTTATAATACGTTTCACAGCAATTAAGTGTGCTTCTCTAGGTTCGGATTGATAACGAGCACAAACACAAACACTAAACATAATATCAGGCCTACTAGCAGTAAGATAAAGGAGTGAACCAATCATACCTCGATAGAGCGTTTGATCAACACGTTTACCTTTTAAATCTTTGTCGAGTTTGTTGCCGGTGGCCATTGGAGTATCGTATGCTTTAGCGTTCTCAAGTCCAAACTTCTTGATTAAGTCCTTTGTGTATTTGGCTTGATTGATAAAAATGCCTTCACTCATTTGCTTGATTTGAAGCCCGAGGAAGAATGTAAGTTCTCCCATCATGCTCATTTCAAACTTGCTCTTCATTAGTTTCTCAAAGCGCTTGCACAACAATTAATTAGTAGAACCAAATATAATATCATCAACATAAATTTGAACAAGTAATTTATGACCATTATGTTTGGTAATGAAAAGAGTTGTATCGATTTTACCGCGAGTGAAGCCTTTTTCGATAAGAAACTTTGATAGTGTATCATACCATGCTCTTGGTGCTTGTTTGAGTCCATACAAAGCTTTCTGGAGTTCGTACACATGATTTGGTAATTGTGAATCTTCAAACCCAGGTGGTTGAGCAACATAGACTTGTTCTTGGAGTTCACCATTTAGAAACGCGCTCTTCACGCCCATTTGATATAACTTGAAGTTCTTGTGAGCGGCGTAAGCTAGAAATAATCTGATAGCTTTAAGTCTTGCTACGGGCGCAAAAGTTTCATCGTAGTCAATTCTTTCTTCTTGCCTATAGCCTTGTGCAACCAATCTTGCTTTGTTTCTCGTGATAGTTCCATTCTCATCCATCTTGTTCCTGAACACCCATTTCGTACCAATCACTCCATGATCATTTGGTCTTGGATCTAGAGTCCAAACCTTACATCATTCAAATTGATTGAGTTCTTCTTGCATTGCAACAACCCAATTAGGATCTTGGAGCGCTTCATCAGCCTTCTTCGGTTCGATTTGAGAGATAAAAGCAGTGTAAGCATCAAAGTTTGTAGCTCTCCTTGTACGAACACCAACTTGTAGATCACCGATGATATTAGCAATTGGGTGACCTCTAACTTCACGAATTTCAGGAGGTAAGTTAGGTTGAGTCGTAGTAACTTGAAGGTCTTCAATCGGTACATCTTCACCAGATTCAAAGTCATTGAAATTTGGGGGTTGAACTGGCTCAGAATTGAAATTTGGGTTTACACCAGATGCAACAGTAGAAATAGGCGCGTGAGAGGAATCATGAGGCACATCATTTGAGTGAGGCGCAATAGAGGATTCACCAGGCGCATTATATATTGAATTAGGCGCATTTGATGTAGATGGATTTCCTTGTATTGATAGATTCTGATCTTGAGTGGGCGCAACATAAATAGGAGCACCTGTATCATTTAGCTCAATAGAATCATCAGCAACATTTGGAGCCAAATGTGGCTCAAGGAGAGAATGTTCATCAAATGTAACATGTACAGATTCAACTATCACTAGTGTAGTTCTATTAAAAACATGAAAAGCTTTAGAGTGTTTGGCATACCCAACAAAAATACCTTCGTCGGCTTTGGCATCGAATTTACCTCTATGTCCGTTTCCGTTGTAGAGGATATAACATTTGCAACCAAAGATTTTGAAGAATGCAATGTTGGGAGTTCTACCACGCCAAAGTTCATACGGAGTCTTGTTGTGAAGTTTGTTGATGAGGGAACGATTTTGAGTAAAACATGCAGTGTTGATAGCTTCTTCCCAAAAGTACTTAGGCAATTTAGCTTCAGCTATCATCGTCTTTCCCGCTTCAATCAACGTCCTATTCTTTCGTTCAACAACGCCATTTTGTTGAGGGACTCCGGCGGTTGAAAAGTTGTGATCTATCCCATGATCTTCACAATATCGAGCAACACCGTTGTTTTTGAATTCTGTTCCATTGTCGGATCGAACACTAACGATGTCATCTTCTTTTTGGGTTTGGAGCAGTCGAAATAAGGTAGTGAGAATATCATAACAATCATCTTTTGTAATCATCATCTCCACCCATGTATATCTTGAATAATCATCCACCACAACTAGAGTATACTTGTTTCTTCTAATACTTGCGGTGGAAACTGGTCCAAATAGATCAATGTGAAGCAGTTGCAAACATCTTGTAGTTTAAGGATTTGACTTGCTTGAAAATGTCTGCTTCGGTTGTTTGCCAAGTTGACATGCGGCACACTTTTTGTCATGATGATCAGCAACCTTGGGAAGTCCTTTGACAAGATTATTCCTGCTGAGTTTAGATAGATACTTGAAGTTCAAGTGACTTAAGCGCTTGTGCCACAGCCAACTATTTTCGTTCACACTTTTTGCTACAAAACAAAGATTAGTACTAGAGTTCATACTATGGAAATCAATAATATAAATATTTGTCTTACGATATCCCGTGAGTAAGATAGCTCCAGTTTTGCCATTCTTGATAAGACATTGGTGAAATGGCATTCTAATCCTTTGTCGCAGAATTGAGATATGGATAATAAGTTGTGCTTTAGCCCTTCGACGAGTGAGACTCTTTCAATGCACACTTTGTCTTTCTTGAGCTTTCCATATGCTAAAACTTGACCTTTGTTATTATCGCCAAATGTTACGGAGGGACCTCTTTCTTCATGGACATCTTCTAATAAGGATTCATCTCCAGTCATGTGTCTTGAACACCCACTATCGAGAATCCATTCATAATTTCTAGCTTTTGAAGATCCAGCCATGAAACAAAGAACCTGAAATATAGACATTTAAGCAAGTCCCCTTTATACCTTTTGGGTCCTAGGGTTAGCAACTTTTGACAACCCACTCTTGCTTGACCTTAGGATTTTTACGTCCTTTGGCATTGGGAGTGAATCGCAAAAGGCATTCCACGGCCTTGTGTCCTGAACAATCACAAATGGAACAATGATGAAAGCCACCAATCACGTGAGTTTTCACAAACTCTTTACTTTTCTTGGGGATGGCATTCTTTTTTGGGTCAGATGAACTAGCCTTAACAAAATCTTTCTTTTGAAATTTTGGAGCACTTTTTCTCGGAGGGCGCATAGGGCTAGGAGGCGCACAGCGATGAGGCGCGTGGCTCTTAGGCGCATAATGAGCACTCGGAGAAGGAGCGCGCCTATTTTCAAGAATGATTTTGCTAGGAGATGGTTCATCTGTAGCTATATCTTTCCCATTAGCTTTCTCAAATTGCTTCGTTGGGTAGACATAATGGAATGTTTGTCTCTTGACTTTTTCCTGTCCTTTACCCATTGAATTAGAATGTTTTTCCTTGGGAATTTCAAAAGTTTGTTGGTTGGTAAATTCACTATCTCTTTCAGCACAGACATCACCTTTAAAGTTGTCACTAGTTGATGAGAATCCCAAGCCACTTTTATCACCACTGACTTTTTGGGACTCAAATATATTCTCCATAGTGACACGAGAATTGGACCACTCATTTGTAATCTTTTTAAGATCAGTAATTTGAGCAACCAATTCATCGTTTTGAACTTTAAGAAGTGAGTTCTGTTCTGTTAGAAAAGTGTTTTTAACAGTAAGAGGAGTCATGCTCTTTATCTGCTCCTTAAGGAGGGTGAGTTCAGATTTAAGTAGAGATTTCTCGGTCTTAAGCTGGGAAATTTCATCACATGATAGTGCTAAAGCTTCCTTCATACTATCAAATCTAGTGATTACCTTTTCAGCCTTTTTGAACAATTTTTCTTGTTCAGCAATCACTTCATCATCATTGATTTTGGAGATTGGAGCAGTTGGTTCAACTTGAGGTCTAATGTATGCTCCTTTTCTCAATTTGTTCCTTGCTCCAAGATCACATCGTGAGAATAACAATCCACCATCGTTTGAGCCGGAGTGAGAAATCCTTGTCAACGAGCTCGCTGATGGTTGGTCCTTTCTTCTTTTTCACTTCTTGAAAACCTGCAGATTTCTTGATAGGTTTATTTAAGGCATTCATATCGGGAACATCCTTGGAGAAGTCATCATCAGAATCATAAGCATCAACTTCATCATCATGTGCCATCAAACAAACGAGTCCATCATCGGAATCTTCATTGCTCTCATCGGAGTCTGTTTTAATCCAAGTGTTGTGCTCATTTGCTGGTGCTTCTTCTTCAGCAACCATTCCCTTGTGACGAGTGAACTTGGGAGTGAATTTGAGAGTATGGCTGCTCTTCTTCTGCATATATTCAAATTTGGGGATCGGGCAGCTTGATGCAAAATGTCCGGGTTTCCTGCAATTAAAACAAACAAGATCTTCTTTCCTTTTTGAATCACTGCTCCTTGAAAACTTTTGAGGAGCTTTGCTGGTAGATCCTTGAAATTTGTTGGTTGAGCTGGGTCTTGAGAATTTTTTGAACTTTTGAAATTTCTTCACAAATAAAGCGAAGTCTTCATCATCCATGTCTAATAGCTCAGAAGTAGAAATTTTGGGATCGGAACTTTTCTCATCATGAGTAGGCGCAGGTTCAGGCGCAGCTTCTCTGTGCGCCACCATAGCCATAGATTTTGATTTTCCTTCAGTTTCGCTAATTCGCTGAAGTTTGAGTTCGTAAACTTTGAGATTTGCATAAAGGTTCCTTAATGTCCATACATCTAAAGTTCCAGCGTCTTCAAGAGCGCTAGATTTATGTAGGTATCTTGATCCAAAAGCTTGTAGAAAATTTACATTCAAATCTTTGTTGGTAAACTTCATGCCAAGTGAAATACATAGATTGATAATTTCACAGTAGCGTTCATAAGTTTGCCTCAAGTTTTCACCGGGGAGTTGAGAGAAATTGTTGAATCTCTTTTGTACTTCGTATTTCTTGTTCTCCTTGCAAACCGTGTCTCCTTCTATATGCTCTTCAATAGCATCCCATAGCTTATTAGCAGTAGCACAATGCATGACTTGTTGTTTCATAGCCGTGCTTAGAGTGCTTAGAAGAATGTTTCTTGCTTTGCCATCATTTGCAACTCTTCTAATTTCTTCCTCAGTCCATTCTACCCTTGGTTTCTTGACGGTTGGTTGAACAGCATTTGTGCGTGGATTTGGATTCGCCTTCATCGGAATATAAGGTCCATAAACGACGGTGTCATGGAGCCTTTCATCGATTGAGTTGAGATGAGTCAATATGCTGAATTTCCACACGTCAAAATGATCTTCATCAAAGACCGGAACGTGAGTGTAGTTTGCAGTTGCCATAGGTTTTGAGTTTGCCATTTAGAATCGGCACCCAAGCTGTTAAGCTTGAAAAACGAAAAATGTTTTATAAAGGTGTTTGCTCTGATACCACTTGTTGGTCCCAAAGGGCAACAAGGGTATGAAAAATAGCTAGAGGGGGGGTGAATAGTTGTTTTAAAAATCTTTTCGTACCCTTGATAAACTCAATTGCAAATGCGCACTTTATCAAGTAAGCGTTATGAAATGCGCCTAAGTGAGTGAGTGAAATGCACAGCGGAATTTAGTAATGAAAATAGGCGTAAAATATGATAAAGGGGCGCACACACACTCTAAGTATTTTGGCTCAAAGTGGTTGAAATAAGGAACTAAGGCAAATGAAATAACAACACGACACAATTCAGTTCAATCAATCTACAATGAGTAAACAAGCAAATAGTGAGTGAAGATAATAACTTGAAAGAAAATGACAAGATAATAACACAAGCTATTTGGAGAGGTTTGATCAATTAAAGATCTACGTCCTCTACCAAGATGGTTAGTCTTGGATTTCTAATGGAGATCTTATATAATGAGAGAGTGTTACAAATTACAACTTTTGAGCTTCTACACTAACTCAAGATCTAATATTCTATGAATGAACAAATCCAAAACAATAATCGGTGTATCTCTAAAAGATGGATCTAAGTGATCAAACTTAAAGAGGTGAGTGTGTGAATTTAGTATCAAGGCTCTTTAGATCTTTATGATTTAGAGCACAATGAAACTAAAGTGTTATAGCTTGAAGATCTGGGCTAAGGATGAAGGTATGAAGATGTTCTTGAGGAAATCTGGAAAAACGAAGGCAATCTTCAAATCTTCAACAAATGCTTTGAGAGAGAAATTCTTGAAATTCTTAGCAAAACTCAGCAACTTCAAAATGTTGAAGTTATGGGGTATTTATAGTGAACTTAAAAAAAACTAGCCGTTGGAAATCCTTGTGGATAAGATGAGCTGTCGCTCGTTGATTGGAGCATGCATATATTATGGCCATTTTGACACTCAACATAAATGTGGCCATTGAGGACACGTGTCAACAGATTAGGCGCATATGTATCTTTTAACCACCGTTGGATCATTGGCGTAATTTGAATTCTCTTCAAGTCTTTGAATCTTCAATAAATCACTGAGTGTTGAATAAACACTTTGAGGCGCGTGAGCCAGAAGAGCGCATGGCGCATTAAAAACATTAGAGGCGCATGAGCTATAATCTAGGTGCATGGTTGCTGCGCGTGATCAAGAGGCGCATATACTTTCACAGGCGCGTATGAGTAGCGCGTGAGCAAATGGAGCGCATGGCGCATATAGGCGCATGGTCACTTGGCTCAAACTCAGAATGTGATTTTTCTTGAATCTTGATCTTCTTGCCCTATTTCTAAGCCTATTCTATAACAATGGACAACCTAAAAAATGAAGTATAAATACTTCTTACATGTGGGTCTAAAGTCCATGAAATAAAACTTAGGTGATGGATCAATCAAATCTAATAAATCCTATTACATTAAAACTGAGATATGTGTGGGCATACCCAACAGATAATAGTATACGGCCGTACCCAAATGAATTGAAGTGTTCAATGTTATTTGCTCATATCAATCTACTCGGGATCGAGAAAGCATTGGACAACATAAGTTGACATGGACCATGACTTATGTCCAATATGATATCACGTGACAAAGGGATTGTGATATGTTCTATAAGGTTACTTTGGACTTTCAAAGTTATACTAATTGGATAGTCATAATGGCTTGCTAGAGTCTGCTTATGACTTACAGGTTCTGACTGGTTCGGACTCGTTGCCAACATAGTATAATCCTATTGGGTCACACACAACAGAACTGATTGGAAAAGGCGAAAATCTGAGATTTTAAGGAACATGACCGTACGGCTCTAAAGTCACCATACGGCTCCTGGTGAGCCGTACGGCTGGCCCCCCGGCTTTGCACAATTTGTTCGGTTTTCTTTTGTGAAAAGAAATCCCGATCCCAAACAGAATCAGGTCAAACCCTTATATATGATATACAGATGGGTTTGACAGCCTCTAATGGTGATTTTGGAAATCACAAACAATTGTTTTAGAAACAATAAATTATAGAGAGGTAGGATTATTTATTTAGTGATCCATAATCATCAAAATACAATAATCTATGAAGCAAGATAATTCCTACGAAGAAATCGTTTCTTCATCAAGCCTTGGGTCTAGAAATTCAGATCAAGAAGGTGTTCTTGATATCCGTTCGACGTGTGGATACCTATAGAGGGTGTTTGCTTTAGCACCTTAAAGTCCGTGTTCATGGATGCGATCTTCAAGGGTTAGTTTCTTTCATTTTGTATTTAATTTAATCAACATGCACGGATCCGGGCTCTTGGGTGTTTGATTTTATCTGTTTATTCCGCTGCGCATGATGCATCAAAACCCAACATGAAGGAGGTAAAAAAGGTGGAGGGCGGACCAGTAACGATAATATCATCAACATAGACAAGTAGATAGAGATGATGAGAGTTTTTATTATAGATAAAGAGAGAGGGATCGCCTAAGGAGGAGGAGAAACCATAAGAGAGAAGGTAGCTCTTGAGTTCAGTGTACCAATCCCTAGGAGCTTGTTTGAGACCGTAGATTGCCTTGGAAAGGCGACAGATATGAGAAGAAGAGTTGGGATAAGTGAACCCATGAGGTTAAGTCATATACACAGTTTCATGGAGAGTGCCTTGAGGAAAGGCATTGTTGATGTCTAGTTGTCGCAACCTTGACTGAGGGCAAAGGAGAGAAGGAGACGGATGGTGACGGGTTTGACAACTGGGCTAAATGTGTCGGAGTAGTCTATTCCAGGCTGTTGATGAAAACCTGGATTGTATTGTCAGGATTGTATTTGATTCTGAAGACCCACTTGCAACCAACAATATTGTGAGCTTCACTAGACGGGACAAGAGACCATGTATTATTGCGGGTGAGGGCTGTTATTGTTGGGTTTCGAGGCAACATGCGCAGCGGAATATAGAATTTAAAATTTATAGAAACCCAAAGCCCATAGATCCATTCATATGATTATATCAAATACATCTACAATGAATACTAGAATACTAACCCCTGAAGCGTTTCCTTAGCAACCTTGAATTCGGTGGAGCTTTTCGAAACTTGATCACGAACAAGATCACGAACTTGAAGATGATAAGCGCCACCCTCTAACGGTATCTACACCACGAATGAATATCAAGAAACACTTGATCTTGGTTGCTAGACCAATTTGTAAAACTCACTTTCACAATGATGAACTATATGGAATTAATATGTGATCTCTTGTTCTTCACTTTTGAGATCTTAGAACAAGAATAAAACCTCTCAAACTCTTTGAAAGTTGTCACAAAGCAATAAGACTGATTAGGCTGATTAGAGGTTGTTTATATACTTGTTAAACCTATTCCAAATAGGTAACAAGTGATTAAACCCGTAAGAAAACGTATTGGGAAAACCAAGTCCGAACAGGACTTTTGGTCCGCCCGGGTATAGGACCTGGTCCGCCCGGGTTAAGACTTGGTCCGACCGGGTCTTGACCAAGGTCCGCCCGGACGTCCCCAGTTTCCTGTTTTCTCCTCTAACTTCCTAATATTCCTCAAAGGCCCTTCTACCCTTAATTCCAATATAGTCCTTTTAAGATTCATTCTAATGTGTGTGACCCTTTAGGATTATACTAAGTTGGCAATGGGTGTAAACCTATATAAGATATGATTGGGTTCTAGCAAACTATCATACCTACCCAATTAGTATAACTATATAAGTTCGTATCCTTTTTAATAGAACAAATCACAATCTATTTGTTCACGGTGTCTATTGAACGTAAGCCATGGTCAATGGTCAACTTACATTGTTCAATGCTTTCTCGATCCCGAATGTATTGATACAACAAATCATATTTGAGCACGGCCATGCATTTCATCAATACCATTCATCGAGTGGCCAAAGCTTGACATCTCTCTTGACGAGGAACAAATCCCATCTTGACTTATTACTCTTCCCTACATGAATCCGATTATGCCAATCATATTCTTTATAACTACCCGGTTAGGGGTAACGTTTGAATATGTCAAACATAATGTTCATCAAGTGGAAAACTGTAATAATCTCAGGTCTAAAGATTCAAGTGATATAACTATATGAGATTTAATTATGACATTGTGACCATGATATAAATCTCATAGGGGTCCGTCCAGTATTAGTTCTCCAACAAATACCCACAAGTTTAATTGTATCCATACACCATAATCATCATATGATTATCTATTAAACTTATACTAATAATTAATCATAATTATCAGGGATGGGGACTATTATAATAAATATGTAAAGGATATAATAATCAAACATTCAATATCTTTATTAAAACATAATCAATAGATAACATTAATCGTTCACATAACGTGCCTAGAGCATACAACACCAACAGTTATTTCCTCAACCATGGAAGCATGCCAGTGTGGGGTGACAAGGGCCTATTTTGTGGTGTTGGGAAGACTGGTAGGGGAGGTGAGAGCGGCAAGGTTGGCATATTTTGGGTTGGGTTTGTGGATGTTATTTTGGGACCGAGTGACTGGTTCGGTCAGGTTAGGGATAGGTACGGTTTGGTTAAGGATAGGTGCGGTTAGGGATAAGTACGGTTTGGTTAAGGATATGTGCGATTTGGTTAATGCGGTCGAAGAGGGTGCGGCAGGGATGGGTGCGGTTTGGTTAGGTACGGTCGGAGATGGAGTGCGGGAGGGTGCTAAAGAAGATCCGGGCGGGTTAGTTAAAGTGGATTTGGGGTTTGGCTGAGGAGTCCGATCGGGTTTAGGGGGGTTCCGGTCGGACTTGGGGTGTTTTGGGGAGTAAGTTGTGCAGGGAAGATAGGAACAGGAGTGACTGGGGGGAACCATTGTGATGGGGATATGGGTGATGGAGAGGGTGAGGTGTTTGTGAGAGTAGGATAGGGAAATTCACTTTCTACAAATTTGACATGTCGAGAGACATAGACCCAGCTGGTGATTGGATCAAGACAATAGTATGCACTTTGAGTGGGTGAGTAGCCTACGAATACACAAGGGATGGATTTTGGTGCAATTTTGTGGGGAGTATATGGGCGGAGCAAAGGATAACATAAACAACCGAAGGAGCGGAGTTTGGAGTAGTTGGGTGGATATTTGAAAAGGCAGAGGAATGGTGAGTTGTTTTGGAGATTTTTAGTAAGGAGACGGTTGATGAGATAGGTGCAGTGGTAAAGGCATATGGCCAAAAGGTGAGAGGAAGATTAGCATGAGACAAGAGTGCTAGACCAGCTTCAACAATGTGTCGGTGACGACGTTCTGATAGACCATTGTGTTCGGGAGTGTGGGGAGGAGATGTGAGGTGAGAGATGCCTGATTGTAAGAGAGAGGGAGTTAATTTGATATATTCACCACCATTGTCCGAGTAGAATCGGGTGATTGGTTTGTGAAAATAATTCTCAACCAAAGACTTAAAACGAGTGAAGATGGTGAATGTGTCAGACTTGTTTTTAAGAGGATATAGCGAGGTGTATTTGGTGAAATGGTCAACAAATATGACATAGTAATTGAAGTGGTCGTGAGAATGGAGCGGGGAGGTCCATACGTCAGAGAAAATGATATCTAATGGAGCATGAGAAACAAGAGTAGAAGTTGAGAATGGCAATTTATGGCTTTTATTTATATTGCACGCATTACAGTTTAAGGACTCACTAGCAAAAAAAGGTAAAGAAAATTGTTTTTGCAAAAAGGAGACAACAGGATCAGCCGGGTGACCTAGACGATGGTGCAATGAGAAGAAAGATTTGCTGATGGTGGGGTGAGCTTGAGCAGAAGCCGGAGACCATAGGTAGACTCCACGCTCAAGTGTGCCATGGAGAAGAATGTTGTTGGTCGAGCGAGCCTTAAAAACAAAGGAGGAATGTGAGAATTCAACAATAGCATCATTATCACGACAAAACTGAGAAATAGAGAGAATATTGAGAGAAATAAGGGGAACATGGAGAACATTGTTAAAAAGAAGAGTAGAGTGAGAAGAGGATATAGTGAATGAACCTATGGCATAGATTGGTAATGAGGATCCATCACCAATGATAACATCATCACTACCATCATACGGACGATGAAGAGCAAGGTTGGAAAGGTCATTAGTGATGTGGTGAGTGGCGCCACTGTCGGCGATCCAAGAGGTGGGTGGCGTCGAGGGAGGTGCACGGGCTGTGTTAGCTTGTGGGCGGCGGTTGTTGTAGTTGGAGTTGGCGTGGGGTGTACGGTTATTGGGTGTGGGAGGAGGGAAGACAACAGTTGGGTATTCTTGCTTGAACTTACAGCATTGTGAGATTACATGGCCAGTGATTCTGCAAAATTGACACTTTCCTTTGAAGGTACCGGTACTGGAGGTGGGGGCAGAGGAGTTGGTGTGGGTAATAATGGTGGTGAGTAGTTGTTGTTGCGAAAGTTTCGGTGAGATGAAGCAGTTTGGTTGTATGCGGCATTAGCAGAGGCGGGAAAGGGGGCAGGTTGATTTTGTGTTTTCAATGTGAGTTCGTGGTTTATGAGTTTTTCATGTAGACTTTCAAGGTAGATGGGGTTGTCACGATCTCGGATGGAGTCGATTATGGGTTTGAAGGACTCGTAATCAAGACCCTTGAGGATTTTAGCAACAACATCCTCAGAGTCTATGGGTTTGCCAAGCAAGGCTAGTTTATCGGTGATGGATTTAACAGAATGTATGTAATCCGAAATGGATTGGGTTGTTTTAGTGAGAGAATCGAGTTGGTATTTGAGTTGGAGGATATGACCACGAGATGTATTGTCATAAGTGGTTTGAAGAATTGTCCATGCCTCTTGTGATGTTTTGGCTTGGTGAACGAGGGGTGCAACGGTGGGGTCTAAGGTGCCTATGAGCGCACCCAAAATAAGGCGGTCTTGGCGGCTCTAGGTTATAGCAGCCGGGTTTGGGACAGTGGTTGTAGTAGCGGGCTTAGCAGGGATATCACCAGAGGTGAACACGGCGGGTGTGGTGACTGTGATTTCATCAGCAGGTTTTGGGTGGGAACCATCAACGAATTGGAGAAGGTCTAGTCCGAAGAGGATGGATGTGATTTGGGAGGCCCATGTGAGATATGTGAGGGGTATTAGAGTCTTACATTGTGAGAGATCGACAAGGAGGATAGGATTGTTTGGCTCGGTAGGATTAGGAACAGTGAGGGAGGACATGGTGGTTGCCGGCGGGTTTGGAAGTGTGCAGCGGAGGGATGAGGCGGAAAAGAAAATAGGGTTGTGGGTGTCTAGAGTTGGATCGTGTATTGCTCTGATACCATATAGGAATGATGAAAAGTTCATACTTTATTGATCATAAGAGATGCGTATATATAGAGTGTACATGTGATGAAAATAATGTAAGAGATAACTATACAAAGTATTAAAAGGCCTAGGTATTTACAAAGTCTTGGATGATCATGAACTTGAAGAGAGTTGAGGAGTCATGGATGTATTTGATTTGACTATCCTTTTTATGTTTATCATAAAATAATTGTTGCTTTTGATCATTTCACACGTATTAAAGAAAATGATTACCACTAATTAATGATGAAAATGTCAATTTCAACCCTATTTATTACTCATCTCTCTTACATTACTTCACACAATAAACTAATGAATGATGTAACAAGATTTAAAGCAAGGGTAGAAGAGGAATTTTAATGGTTTCTACCAAAAAACGATAAAAATTTTGGACAAAAATTTTTGGTCAAAAGTGATAGTTATTTTGGACCGGATTGAGTATTTCACTACTATTCATCTTTCCAATGTGCACCAAATCTTGCCTTACTTACTATTGTACTTGTTGGTCCCTCTAATTTCAAAAATTACATATTGTTGTTAAACAAATAAAATATATTTTAATAATTTAAAAACCGTGTCTTACTTACTTGTACCTTATTACAATATAATTATTTTGCTTTTACATGAGATAATTATTTTTGGCATGCGTTAAATATATTTTTGGGGGGACAAAACTGAAATTAAAATGTAGTGTAACATTATAGGTGCAGTTTTACTATAAAATAGAACACATATATTTTTTATAACATTATTAGTGCAAATATATTATATAATAAAAACATAGAGGGGTGAATATGTAAAATTTGTAATTTTGAGTATTGTTTGTGAAATAATAGAAGATAGTGGACTTTTTTTTCAAATAATTCTCTTTTGAATCCATATGTACCAGAATGACACTAGGGAAAATTTATGTACCAAAATGACCACTTTGAGAGAAGTCGGCATTGGTAGTGCCGTTTTTGGTTTGAAGTCGGCATTGCCAATGCCGACTTTAGGCCAGATTTTTTTTTTTTTTTCAAATAGGGTTTCTCACATTTATATTTATATGCCGGCGATACGAATTGGGGTTACCCTTCTGCGATACGTTCTGTTCTGCTCTTGCGATTCATTTAGGAGTTGGGACTCCAGGGCAATTTTATGTTGTTGTTTCTGACTAAGGAAAATAAGGCACACTCAGTTACTAATCATTTTTAGGTTCACAAAACCAATCTAACCAGAGTTACCCAAGATCAAAAAAATAATTATGGCTAGTATACTTTGCGAATCAATTTGCAAATTCAGTTTCGTACTCCCTCTGTAATCTATATTTAGGGTTTCGAAAATTGGAGTTTATTCTCCACAAATCCAATTTAAAAATTCAACTTGGAAATCTAGAAAGCAAAAGAAACAAAGTCCAATTTGCGAATTCAGTTTTTTAGAATTCCGTCTGTGGATCTGTGAGAAACCCAATTTGAAGAGAAAAAAAAAAAAAAAACTGGCCTAAAGTCGGCATTGGCAATGCCGACTTCAAACCGAAAACGGCACTACCAATGCCGAAGTCTCAAAAAGTGGTCATTTTGTTACATAAATTTTCCCTAGTGTCATTCTGGTACATATGGATTCACAAGCGAATTATTTGAAAAAAAAAATCGACCGCCGGACCGACGGCCGACCGATGGTGTGTAAAAGAGAATATACTTTTTGGTGTAAAATTTGGTGCAAACATTGCAACATATATATATATATATATATATATACATATATATATATATATATATATATATATATAGGGTCGTGCTCCTGTGAAAACCTAAATATCGTGAGAACTTGGATACATTAGATAAAAAAACTAATGTATCCAATGGTTCACTTGGATACATTACTTGGATACATTAGGTAAAAACTAATGAACTACATATTTTGAGAAATACATGTCACTCACTATCTTGTGTAACCTTGGATTTTATTATGATATTAACTGATAATAAGGGTCTAAACAATGAACTACATATTTTGAGAAACAGTTTCATTCAAATATCATTCTATGTGTAATCCTGCATATTTTTATATTTATTCATTAGATAATGATATTTATAACAAATTTTCATATAAAAAGTATGAACTGAAAACATATTGAAAAGTTAAAGATTTAATTTGCAAGTGTTACAATTTTTTCAAGATAAGCACTTGGACAAAATTCTTACTCATTTTTTGGGGGTGGGGGTGGGGGTAGGGTGTGACATCCCGAAATTAAGCACGGCGTTTTAAGACGGACTGAAAATAAAATTAAACAAAAAGAAATTTGGGACGGATGTTGATTTGCGGTTGTAGGCCACGTAGGTAGTAACCTCGACACTTAGACATTATCTTGTATAGTATTTTAGAGATGTAAATTATGAAATTTTGATTATTTATGGAATTAGAATATTCAGGGTGTTACAATTGGTATCAGAGCGGTACCCCGACCTTAAGGCTTGTGAGCTAGCTCGGGGATAAGATCTTGGGGTATTCGAATAAGATAATCGAGAGCTAGATTAAGTAGAATTCGCGGACGAATTCTTTTTAAGGAGGGAAGATTGTGACATCCCAAAATTAAGCACGGCGTTTTAAGACGGACTGAAAATAAAATTAAACAAAAAGAAATTTGGGACGGATGTTGATTTGCGGTTGTAGGCCACGTAGGTAGTAACCTCGACACTTAGACATTTTGAGATGGCCTCATGGTACGTGGTACAAATTGACAGCAAATACCAATTTAAGCATTACAAGGCATTTTCTTGTGACTTATCCCAATTTTATTCTTAAGGTTACTCAGGGAGTGCAAAAGGAAACATTTTCACTTTTTCAGTAGGCTTGAACCGTCGATATTAAGGTCCAGTTTCGGTGAATAATTGATGTCCCACATTTAAGTAATTTTGGGTAAGAAGACTACGTAGTATCGATTCCGTGTCATTTCATTTTATACCCGTTTTATCGTAGTACTCCATTTTATTGATACGTAGTTCATTTGTTCGGTCTCATTTGATAATTGCTTTGGAATTGAACTTGCTCGGTTAATGTTACGGTTATTTGGAAAGCATGCTTTATGTGTTAATTTGTTCTCAAATATGAGATTATATGGAATAGTTGCGATGTAACTAATTATGTAACGGTAGCAGTGGACTTGGTTATTGTGTTTGCGTTGGGTCCGGCTCCGAGAGGGCGGCCAACGATTGAATTTGAGTATCATTGTTAAGTCACTGGACCCGAACATAATTAGAACTTCGGACTGTAAAATATGATTGATCGGTTATTCGGTTCATGAAAATGCGAGTCTTATTGGCATGTCCATATTTATAATTTCATGGACAGTGTTATTTGGTGTTTGTGTTCCATTGGCTTCTGTGATATTGTATCCCCTTTCTTACTGAGCCCCCCAGCTCACCCCCCTCCAGTTTCAGTTTTGCAGTTAAGCGATGATCGGGATGAAAGGATTGGGGCAGAGCGGTTTATAGAGCATTTGGGCTGATTAGTGCTATCTTGTATATTATTTTAGAGATGTAAACTGTGATATTTGTGATAGTTATAGAATTTAGAATTTTTCGGGGTGTTACAGTTGGTATCAGAGCAGTACCCCGACCTTAACGCCTGTGAGCTAGCTCGGGGATAAGATCTTGGGGTATTCGTATAGGATCATCGAGAGCTAGATTAAGTAGAATTCGCGGACGAAATCTTTTTAAGGAGGGAAGATTGTAATATCCCGAAATTAAGCACGACATTTTGGGACAGGTAAAAAAAAACTAAGATAGTACAGGACGGATAGAGTAAAATAAGCCAAAAGGACGGATAGAGTAATATCTTGGGCCATGTCATTTTCTTTTATAACTGTCTTATCGTAGTACTCCATTTTATTGATACGTATTTCGTTTGTTCGGTCAGATTTGATTATTGCTTTGATATTGAATTTGGTCCGTAAATATTACGGTTATCCTGATAGCATGCTATATGTGTTAATGTGCTCAAATATGAGATTTGTTAGATGGAACAGTTGCGATGTAGCTAATTATGTGACGGTCGCAGTTGGCTCGGTTATTGGTTATTGTGTTTGTGTTGGGTCCGGCTCCCTTGAGGGCGGCCAACAATTCGGTTAATTTGGTTAAGCCACTGGGCCCGAACATAATTAGTACATCGGACTGTAAAGTATGATTGATCGGTTATCCGGTTTATGAAAATGCGAGTCTTATTGGCATGTCCATATTTATAATCTCATGGACATTATTATTTGGTGTTTGTGTTCCATCGGCCTCTGTGATATTGTGTATCCCCTTTCTTACTGAGCCCCCCAGCTCAACCCCCCCCCCCCTCCAGTTTCAGTTTTGCAGTTAAGCGATGATCGGGACGAAAGGATTTGGGGCGGAGCAGTTTATAGAGAATTTGAGCTGATTAGTGAGGCTTTGTATATTATTTTAGAGATGTAAATTGTATCATTTTGATAATTTATGGAATAGAAATTTTTGGGGTGTTACATAGGGGGTGAGTTAATAATTAGGGTCCATGATCCAATACACTTAAGTATTGCTAATTCTATGTTCATTTGTTAAAACTCTTTGTTACCTTATTCTGAATGTACTTGGTGTAGGTGTGTGTGTGTGTGTTTGGAATTTACTTGGTAAAGGAGCAGGCTAGTGGACTCGAGTTCGGTTGTGGCGACGCTCACGACCAAAAAGTTTCTTGAGGCACGTGATGACTCGGTGTTTGAGATCAAGTTGAGGAGGTGCAGTTAGTGAAAGTCTTTTGGTCAGGGACGTAGTTTTAAGCGGTGGGTGGTTTAAAGGTGGAGATGGGTGGAAGAACCAGTTGGGGCAGTGGTATGGGTGGATGGAGAGAGATTGTGAGGTGAATTGGGTTTGGTCAAGATATTGAGCTCGTGTACTGGAATGAAGGGAGTGAAGGCTACTGAAATTTAGCAATAGTAGGCCTTTCTTTGCATTCTCTAAAAAGCTCCCCAACTCAGTTTTACCCTTTTCTTTTTCCCGGAAAATCAACAAAACTAGCTTTTTTGTTTGTTAACTTTTTCTAACTTGAAAGAAAAGTGGGATAGTGTACTAATCTACATCAGTTTCAAGATTAACATTGAGGTTTGTTTATTTATTGATCCTCCTTGTAGAGTTGTACTGTGTAATTGGTGTAAACACTCCTTTTTACTTTTCAATTGAAACAATTTCTTGATTTGAAGTTTATGTTGTTGTTATGCAGTGGTTCATTTAGACAAAAAAAAAAAAAAAAAAAAAAAAATTGGTTGTTCATAAAGGGGCAAATTGTAATTTGGTTCCTGACATTTACAAACTTTTGCAATGTTGCTCCCAACAGTTTTTTTTCGCCAATCGATTCCCAACATTTACATTTTTTTGCAATGTGGCTATAAAGTAACTGAACGTTAGTTTTCTAACAGATTTTATGTCATGTGACTAGCGTATGACGTTTTAAAGGACGTTTTAAAATATTCGTAAAGCTACACATATCCGATTGATATGATTCTTTTTTTATATTGAAACTAATATTTAAATCTACAACATAATTTTTTTCGGAAATTTGTTGGGTACCTAAATTATTTTTACATTTAATCTTAATTTTAAATATTAAAAAAATAAAAAACACGTGAAATATACTCTAAAAAAGATATTAGCCCAAGTATGTTTCATATGAAGTAATTTCTGTATGTATCTTTCCTACAGTTTATTTTTCACCACCCCTCTGCCACTTTCCCGCAACACCCATTCCACATACACTCTTCCCTCGATTCAATCGTCCTCTTCTTCTCCCTTTTTTTCTATCAAACATTTTTACGAACTGATAATCTACATATAGAATTTACTTCATATGGAACATATTTGCGCTGATATCTTTTTTAGATTATATTTTACATGTTTTCTATTTTTTTTAATATTTAAAATTAAGATTAAATGTAAAAATAATCCAACTACCCAATAAATTTCCAAAAAAAATATATGTTGTAGATTTAAATATTAGATTCAGTTCAAAAGAAGAATCATATTAATCGGATATGTGTAGCTTTAAGAATATCTTAAAACGTCATGTGCTAGTCACATGACATAAAATCTGTTAGAAAACTAACGCTCAGTTACTTTTATAGCCACATTGCAAAAAATGTAAATGTTGGGAGCCAATTGGTGAAAAAAAAAACTGTTGGGAGCAACATTACAAAAGTTTGTAAATGTCAGGAACCAAATTGCAATTTGCCCGTTCATAAAGTGATGCTGAGAAATAGATGTAGAACAGTTACCAACAACCCATTGTGGCTACTGTCAGCAAACTTATTTGCCATCTCCAATGCCATCTCAAACCCGGACCTAACCCATTTCTTCATTATTTGGGTCTATGAGGTTTTTCATTGGGTGCTAGGCCAATGCCCTCATTGTTAAATGTTTTCAAAATTATATTTTATAAATTGTTATTGTTTTTATAGAACTTTTTAATTTTTTAAAAAAAATGTCTGTGCGTTTAACGCACGGGTGTTAGACTAGTTCTTTTTAATGGTTTGTTTTTTAGAATTTAATTGGACTAATAGAATTTCATAAAAAATAATTGGTCAAAAATTGATCAAGTGGACCACTAAAATTAAAGTGGAACTATAATTTAAGAACAAAAAGATTTATTTTATGAAAATGAGTAATAGTGCTAGCTTGTGAGAATCATAGAAATTAACCCTCAGTGTATATGTTTCATTTGTTATAGTTAAGTGCTTTGTGATTCAGTTAAGTCTGTATATAACAAGTAACGCAAAAGATATATTTTGGTCACTGGTTGGTTTATAGGTCGATTTCAAATGTTCGCACTAAAATTTTTATTTTTCAAATTTTCTCATTGATTTTTTCCAATTTTTCAAATGTGTTCACTCCATCCATAATTTCGCTAAAATTTTAACGAAATCTAGTCATATGATTAATTTCCCTAAAAATTTAATAGAAGTTAGACCGTAAGACTATATCTCATGATGAAAGGCATAAAAGTGAAGTATTAATTTACATAGAGCACCAATCTTCCTTATATTTGGCCATACCCTAAATCTTACACACACACACACACACAAAAAAAAAAAAAAAACATCAAAACGTGAGCCTACCTTCTTTCTCTATGTTGGGTATGCTTACTATAAACCACTCTTATTACTTTAATATGATTGATCCTATAACCTAATTATATTTTTTTGGACTGTAGGATATACTGTAAGAAGTGTTAAACCTCATTTTAAAATTGACCATTTTTAGTTGATTAGGTTTTAGGAGATAGGTTCCTGTAATATTTTCTAAGTCTGGAGAATCTAAGGTCAAGGGCTTGACAGAATCATGACTACCTCATTGAGTCGACCGCACGGGACTACTGACCGTAAAACTCCCTTGACCACAAGACTCATTTGCTGAAACAACCAAGTTTGGATAAACTTAACAATGGTCACACTTGTGACCAAAACCTTTCGTTAGTTTGGAACGTTGCAGAATTCCAATTTGAATTTGAATACAACTGTCATTCAACGGGTATGATAGTACACTTGGACCGCTATCTTCTGCTACAAAAGGACAACTCATAATGAGCTCCAATCATAGTTCAACAGCTCATTGTCCTCCAAACAACCTCTATCCTCAAATAAGCTAAGATTTCAAGAGAGGAATTGCTGTTGAAGTTCTTGGTGATTGAAGATCATACTCAAGATTTCCAAAAGATTTATTAGGCTCTTAAAGATCATATCTCAAGCCTCAACACATAAGATTTATTAGGCTCTTAATCATATAGATTACATAGAGCTTTTAATTCTTAACACACACACTCACCCCGATTGATCAATCACATAGATTGCATCATTAGGGATACACTGGTTATAGTAAAGGATTTGAACTTCATAGAAAATAGGTTGTTGATTCAAAGCCTCACCTCTGTAATTTGTACTCAAGGAATAATCAATATAAACCTCCATTCAAAATCCAAGACTAACCATCTTGGTAGAGGACGTAGATTTTTTAACAGATAGAACATTTCCAAATCCTTGTGTCATTCACTTATTGCACTTTACATTTCTGCAAATTTTCTTTAAGTCTTGTTCATATTAATCTTGCTTGTCGTTTAGTGTTTGATCTTTTCAAATATTCAAACTTATTGTTAATTGTGTTTGTATTTTCCATATTGCCTAAGTTAAAACTTCTTACTACTTATCATTTTGCCAAACTTACCAAGACAACAACTTTCAATCTCTCAACCTCTATCTACCGCACTCCCTTAACCACCTCTCTTGACCGCATACAGTTGGTCACTCGTGAGTGTTTTCTCTCCAATCCTCTAGATTTCCAACTAACCTTCAACTCTACCTTTTGTATCGTAAACTTCCGCTGTACATATTACACTTGACTGCGTGGTTTTCATTAACCGCAAAATTTAAGTTGTAAGTATAAGGTTGAATTTTAAAAATGGTTGAATTTTTAAGTTATTCACCCCCACCCCTCTCTAGCCTCTTTTTAATACCCTTGTTGTCTTTTTGGGACCAACACTCTACCTAATTTATCACCCCTACCAAATGTAAGCTGTAACAACAGCTACACCACCCGGCACCTAGCGACCAGTGTAGCCCCTTCCCCTCCCCCTCCTCTTCTCACTTTCTCTCTCTACTCCGCCTCCTTAATCACAGTCATTCAAGTCTCTCTTTTACCAATCAAACCCACTCTAGTCCACCCACCACAATCCCTTCCTGTCACCCCTTCCCGTTCTCGATATTCCTACATTTTTGTCTTTCATCTCTTCACTTCTCCCCCATCCTCGGCTTCATCTCACCATTCTTATCAAAACCACTCGTCTAACCCTCCATCTTCTATTTATCAAGCCTCAATTTTTTCCCAATAACGATATTCCATTCGCCTATGTTTGCCTCAATAATGGTGTTTGGACATTGCAGCAAGGACTCCTTAAAAGGGATGGCAAAATATTTGTGGGTGCAACAGCGAAATTAAGAAAAAAAATTATTAAGGAGTTGTATGGAGGATCAGCTGGGGGCCACTTTGGAAGGGATTTAACTACGAAGGGAATTTCTCAATTCTTTTTCTGGCCAACAATGAGACAAGAGGTGCAAAAGCATGTGCAAGAATGTGATATTTGCCAAATCAACAAGAGTGAGAATTGCTTACCTCATGGTCTATTGTAACCTCTCTCAATACCATGGTAAAGACTCTATCTTGGTAGTAGTTGATACCTTTTCTAAGTATACACATTTCATTGCTCTCACTCATCCCATATCAGCTGTGGACTTGGCACAAATCTTTTTTATTTAAATCTATAAATTATATGGCCTACCCAAGACTATGGTCAGTGATAGGGATAGAATATTCTTGAGCAATTTTCAGCAAGAATTATCCAAAAACATGGACTGAATTAATTTCAGTAGTGCATATTACCCTGAGACAAGACAGATGGTCAGACTGAGAGAGTGAATAGGTGTGTCGAGACCTACCTCAGGGTGATGATAAATCAGAGGCCCTATCAGTGGAGTTAATGGCTTCCATTGTCTGAGTGGTGGTATAATACCACCCCTCATTCTGCAATAAAAATGTCACCCTATGAGGCCCTATATGGAGTAAAGCCTAGACAACTTAATATTCCCACTGAAGATTAGTTCATCCACGGTGGCGGCTGCTGGGGAGTTTTTTAAGGGAAGGGATGCAATTAATAACATATTGAATGAGGCATTAGGTCAATATCAAACCAGATACAAACATTATGCAGACAAGCATAGATCGAAAAGGGAACTTGTTGTAAGTGACTGGGTTTTCCTATAATTACAACCCTCTAGACAGAATTTAGTGGTGATGAGGAATAACCTTAAGCTGTCCTCAAAGTATTTTGAGCAATATCAAATACTAGAAAGAATTGGCAAGGTAGCATATCGTTTGGCACTCCCAACAGGATCTCAATCCATCCTGTATTCCATGTTTCCCTATTAAAGAAGAAGCTAGGCAGTTCAAAAATGGTGAGTTCTGAGCATAGTTATAAATACAGTTTCGATCTACACACCGATTTTGCTACTCGAACGTGACGTACTGGTTCCAGAACGCACCGGTGCACCATTCCGGATTTACCGCTTTTTTTTAATATATATTATAATAGATGTATCTTAGACATACAACAACAAATTCTTATACACCCTGTTATTTTTTCGATGAACATCGATATAACTTTGTTTTTTAAGATATAAACATAAACCTAAACAAGTGTTTCTTTAAAAATGGGCTAAAATGTCACTTTTTCGAAGTTATGAATGCATCTTGATGATGTTTACTTTAGATCAAGAGATTATTTTAAATAAAAAATAGTTTAGTCATGAACTTTATATTTAATTGATTCACACCCTTCATTTAATATGAGTTTAACATGTCACTTTTCCATCCCGGACGGAACACACTCATCTCGGTCGGTTTGGACCGGAACAGAACAGTTCGACCGGAACAAGCTGAAATTTAAAATTGAATGCAATTTAGCCTGTTCCGCACCGGTTTTTGACCTGAACGGTGCATTCTAGCCGGAACATAGTGGAACGAAACATAATTAATAACTATGGTTCTGAGCTACCAAAAATTGGGGAGGATGGGCAATTTTTACTACAACCAGTTTTACTTGTAGATAGAAGGGTAATAAAGCAAGGAAATGTGGCCATATGATGTAAAGACGCAGCGGAATAGTAACTAATAATGGATCAAAATCAATTATTCTGCAAGGAATAAGAATTTCCAAAAGAATTTCAACGAAATTCTTGAACAAAGAAATAAAGGAGGTGAAAGAGGGATAAGTAATTGCAAAGCAATTCTTGAATTAATAATAATCAACTTGTCCAAACAAAAGAAGTGAAAGAGTATTTATACTAAAACAATAAGAAAAACCTATTCTAAAAATGATTCTAAAAATAAATCAAAAACAAAAAGGAATAATAAAAGAAAACTCGTCCGACATTTTTTACGTCGGAAATTTTACGTAACGTCAAAGGGCAGGTCCGGGCGTGTGTTCAACTTGATGCGGCCGGACCACCTTGATCTGGGCTGGTGTTCGTTGATGTGCGGATGGATCTTTCATTGGTCTGGGCGGATCCTCATTCCTGCGCGGGCGGACCTTCTTGGCTGCCTGGGAGTGTGAATATCGTGCTGCATCATGCTCCCCCACTTTAAATGGATTCGTCCCCAAATCCACATCAACATAAAGAGGCTTATCCGGATGAAATTTAACCAAATCCGAGACGTTAAAAGTAGGAGAAATATGCCACCCATCCGGCAAATCCACAACATACGCATTATCATTAATCTTCCTTAAACTTTTGCACAGACCAATTTTCTTGGAATGCAACTTGTGATACGTACCTTGAGGAACTCGCTCCTTTCGTAAATGAACCATAACCCAGTCGCCCACACAAAACACATTCAAATGGCGCTTCTTGTCGGCCAACAACTTGTACTTGGCATTGGATGCCTCGATATTATCTTTGACCTCTTGTTGAACCGTTTCAATCATCTTGACCATGTGTTCAGCTGCGATACTATAACACGGAATCTTTGGTAAAGGAACCAAATCAAGAGTATAATTAGGCGGTCTTTGATACACAATTTCAAACGGAGACTTCTTCGTCGTTCGATTGACCATGTTGTTGAAAGCAAACTCAGCAGTAGACAAAGCCAAATCCCACTTCTTTGGAAATTTGCCACGCAAGCAACGAATCATAGAACCCATCGTCCAATTAACCACCTCCGTTTTCCCATCAACTACTAAAGTTTAACTCAGTATCAAAAAGTCGCCAAAGAGTAAGCCAAAAATGACTGAGAAACTTAGTATCACGATCCGATGTAATAGACTTGGGAATTCCATGCAAGCGAACCACGTCCTTGAAGAACAAACCTGCAATGTGAGCAGCATCATGGGTTTTCCGACAAGGAATGAAGTGAGTCATCTTTAAAAAACGATCCACCACTACAAACACCGAATCATGGGACCTTTGAGTCCGGGGTAAGCCAAGCACAAAATCCATAGAAATATCCTCCCAAGGACCATCATGAATAGGAAGAGGAGTATACAAACCCGTATTTTGTGACGTCCCCTTATACTCTTGGCAAACCATACACTTCTGAACAACCTTATGCGTATCCCGACGAAGTTGAGGCCAATAATACTTCTTTGCAACCAACTCAACAGTCTTGTCTTGACCATAATGCCCAGCTTTATGTACCTCCAAAATAAGGCTTCACGAACCGAACCCTATGGAATGCACAATCTATCCATATAAAACAAGAACCCATCCTGCAATAAAAATAAGCCCGCTGGATGCCCATCCCGTCAATTAGCCCATTCACTAGCAAAATCATCATCATGCTCATAAAGGTCTTTCAAGCAATCAAAACCCACAACCTCATTACGCATAAGCACCATGATATTAGCCCTACGACTCAAAGCATCTGCCACCTTATTATGTTGGCCACTCTTGTGTTGAATAACAAAAGTGAATTGTTGCAAATAAGCAACCCATCTAGCATGCATCCTATTAAGAGGCTTCTTACCGTTCATATACTTCAAAGCTTCATGATCAGTATGAAGAATAAACTCCCTATGAAGTAAATATTGCTCCCAATGCTTGATAGCTTGTACCACAGCATAAAATTCAAGCTCATAATTAGTTCACTTCCGCTTTGACTCCTCCAATTTTTGACTCATAAAAGCCACCGGTTTCTTCCCTTGAAGTAAAATAGCCCCAATTCCAACTACAGAAGCATCCGTCTCTAGCTCAAAGGGTTTGGAAAAGTCGAGTAAGACTAGCAAAGGAGCACTAGTCAATTTCTCCTTAATCAAGGCAAAACTAGTAGTTGCCTCATCACCCCAATCAAATTTCCCTTTCTTCAAGCATTCAGTAATAGGACCCATGATAGTACTAAAATTACGAATGAAACGACGATAAAAAGTAGCAAGACCATGAAAACTCCGTACCTCACTAACAGTTTTCGGAATAGGACACTCCCGAATAGCACGAACTTTGTCTTCATCTACTTGAATTCTATCTTCAGACACCACATAACCCAAGAATAATAATTTCTTCAACATGAAACAACACTTCTTGATATTAACAAATAACTGACCATCCCTCAAAGCTTGCAACACCAAGCGAAGATGCTCAAGATGCTCTGCCTCCGAAGTACTATAGATCAATATATCATCAAAATAAACCACCAAAAATTTACCATGAAAGGGCTTCAAGATTTGATACATCAATCGCATAAAAGTACTAGGAGCATTCGACAACCCAAAAGGCATCACCAACCATTCATACAACCCCTCCTTTGTTTTGAAAGAGGTCTTCCATTCATCCCCAGGTCAAACACGAACTTGATGATAACCACTCTTCAAATCAATTTTAGAAAACAACTTGGAACCACGTAGCATATCCAACATGTCATCTAAACGAGGAATAGGGAAACGATACTTCACGGTGATTTTGTTGATTGTCCTACTATCCACACACATATGCCAAGTACCATCCTTCTTAGGAACAAGAAGGGCCGGAACAGCACAAGGACTCATACTTTCCCAAACATAACCCTTGGCCAACAAATCCTCCACTTGTGCACGCAAAATATCATGTTCAGTAGGACTCATTCTATAATGTGGAAGATTGGGCAAGGAAGCACCCGGCACTAAATCAATATGATACTGAATATCCCTCAATGGAGGTAATCCGGGAGGCAAGTCCTCAGGCATTATATCACGAAATTCATCAAACAAATCATGTAGTGATTTAGGGACCAACTCAACCTTACCACCAACACCCTAACTAACCACAGCAAGAACAAAAGGTGCCTCTAAAAGGTCTTTAGCGAAATCAGTCGCGGTGCACAAAGAAACAATAGATTTCCCCGTCCCTTTTTTTGTAGAAATAACATCTTTTAAAGCAGTAAAACGAAAACGGACCCCATATTTCTTAAAACGAATACAATTTTCTTTCCCATCATAAATAACACCAAGATCGTATTGCCACGGTCTACCCAACAAAACATGGCATGCATTCATATCAACAATATCACATAATATCTCATCCTTATAACTACCAATGGAAATAGGAATAGAACATTGTTCATGTACTTTGATATTGCCGACATTACTAATCCACCCCACATAATAAGGAGTAGGATGTTTGCGTACCCCGAGTTTCAACTTATCGACCAACCCACGTGACACCAAATTTTCACTACTACCACTATCAACAATAATTGTAGAAGTAGAATTATGTACATTTCCTTTGGTCCGAAAAATATTGTGCCGTTGAGGATCATCTTCTTCGATTGGAGTAGTCAACATAAGCTTGCGAACCACATAGGACATGATCATCACCATCGTCTTCGTCTTCAAGATTAGGGTCATAAACTTCTTCGCTCTCGTCCTCTTCATCCTCATCAATATACCCATCACGTTCCACCATATGAACTTCCTTATCCTTACCACTAGTACAATTACTAGAGATATGGCCCGGTTGACCACACTTAAAACATTTATTCCCATGAGGTTTCGCATATGTATTAGCATTATTGGGAACATTATTATTACGACGAACAGGTTGAGTCCTCGTTTCAATTGGTTGCTTGCCACCATCATTCTTAGAACCCACAGACGGTGTAGAGGACGTGCTCATAATCGTCGGGTAAGAAACGACCCCGCAACTCCCTTTTCATCTCTCTCTAAGTGAGAATTGGTGGTTCATTAGTACGATTTCGTAGCCTTAACAATTGTCCCCACTAAGCAGAAGCACCACCTCGTAATTTGTAAGCTACATAAGGGACCTTCCGTTCTTCCTCAACTTGCATCAAATCAAGAACTTCTCGACCTCTGCAAGACAATCCATAAAATCTTCAACCGAAAAATCACCGTTAAACGATGGAATATCTGTCCGAATCTTAGGGCGTGGGGGTGCTCCCATGACCCCCTCATCACGATTATTACGATTAACCCTACCGTACAGATCAACTTGACGGAGATCTACCTTACGCGCGCCGTTTTGGTTTCCGGGGTTGACATCACCACCTTTTCCAACTGCTAATCGCCCAATCGCCGCCATAAGTTATGCGTGTTGCGCTGCTTGTTGCTCTTGTTGCAATGCTTGTTGCTCTTGTTGCGATGCTTGTTGCTCTTGTTCCAATGCTTGTTGCTCTTGTTGCGATGCTTGTTGCTCCAACATACGTTGAATAGCAGTAAGGATTTGTTGTGTGCCCTCGTTGTTTCCTCCATCATTAGCCATTGTCCAAGGATCGTCCTGCTCTGATACCAACTGATGTAAAGACGCAGCAGAATAGTAACTAATAATTGATCGAAATCAATTATTCTGCAAGGAATAAGAATTCCCAAAAGAATTTCAACGAAATTCTTGAACAAAAAAATAAAGGAGGTGAAAGAGGGATAAGTAATTGCAAAGCAATTCTTGAATTAATAATAATTAACTTGTCCAAACAAAAGAAGTGAAAGAGTATTTATACTAAAACAATAAGAAAAACCTATTCTAAAAAGGATTCTAAAAATAAATCAAAAACAAAAAGGAATAATAAAAGAAAACTCGTCCGACATTTTTTACATCGAAAATTTTACGTAACGTCAAAGGGCAGGTCCAGGTGCGTGTTAAACTTGGTGCGGCCGGACCCCTTTGATCCGGGCGGGTGTTCGTTGATGTGCGGCCGGATCTTTCATTGGTCCGGGCGGATCCTCATTCCTGCGCGGGCAGACATTCTTGGCTGCTTGGGAGTGTGAATATCGTGCTGCATCACCATACCTCATATTTTAATCCAGTGGTCGAGCACAAAGCCAGAGGATGCAACATGGGAAGATGCTGCCATTATAGATGCTTAGTTTCCAAACATCTTGCATTGAGGACAAGGCAAATTCTATGGGGGTGGGAGTTGTCACTATGGAGCTAAAGGGGTAAAATTAGCTATTCAATTAGGGATTCAACAATGTGATCGAACTATTGGAAGAAATGAAAATTTAGTAATCTTGCTCAATAAGGAAGGGTGAAAGAGCTCATTTCGCATTATCGATGTTGTGCAAGGCACGTGAGTTTTTTACGTCTGTTTGGGCGAGGGAATCCTCCAACAACCTGCCCATGGAAAGGTTATAAGGGGGATGAATGAAGAAGGATAGAGTGTGGATTTAATGAATCTCTTATTTGCTTTGTTGTTTATTTCCTTAGCTAGTTATTATATAGTTTTGTTCTTAAATTTCTTGTAATTTCTATTTCTTCAATATAAACAAGAAAATTGCCTCAAAAAATTTCATATTATGTTTATTCATTTAGTTCGATTCATCGATTTCTGAGCTAAGAATGTTACAAATTGACAGTCCGAAAAAAATTGATGTTGTTTGGCAAATTAAGGGGGTTTATTTACGGAGATAAAATCCTCTGTACCATATTTTGTGTACCACAAGTGATCCAACGTTTATGTATCATTATTGATATTATAATTGTTAAAGTAGAGACTTTGAGAGATAAGTCATAGTAGAGAAGAAGACAATGAAGGAGAAAATTGGGTAGAGCACGAGTTGTGCATATCAAGTTTTTCCCCAAGCGGCCAAAGGAGAACGCCTAGTGATCAGGGAGTTGAAGGTCGTGGTCACGACTCGTGCAGCAGAGCACGAGTCTTGTATTAGCGGCAGAATTGGGCTGACTTGGTGGAAAAGGCAGAAAATCTGTGGGATTAATTAAATTCTTTTTGGGGTTTAATTAAGGACTCCTATTGTCTTCAGGGTTAGGTCTCTAGTACTACAAATACTAGTTGTAAAATTAGTAGCCTCTACGGTGATTGACATTGAAAGAAAGAGAGAGATAAATAATTCTAGATCTAGGGTTTTGTGTAGCTAGGAATTTTGTGAAAACATAGATTAGTGTGATCATCTTCTTGTAATTGTTTCTCTGGCCATATTAATAATATTTGTTTCCCTTTTCCCGTGGACGTAACCAATAGGTTGTTGGTAAACCACGTAAAATTCTGTGTTCTTGTTTGTCGATTTGAGTTCATTATTATCTGCTATCTCTTGGGTCTGATTTACTAACAAGTGGCACCAGAGCTTGGTTAGTCAAGAAAGATCAGGGCATTCCGCTGCAGTAGAAGAGATAGATTCATGGATAGACCAAAAGATTGTCAAGTCTGATGGGAAGAATGGGTATTATTTATGGTAGAAGATTGAGCATTAGATGTTCAGATCGTGTGCAGAAAACGTGCAGTGCACGTGCAGTCAGCGCGTAGTTTTCAGGCAACGCACGTGCAGCGCACGTGCAGTCTGCATGCAGAGTTCGTGCAAAATTTTGGGTGTCTAGGTTGGACACATCTGGTATTGTATTATATTGCCTCTGACATATTTGAGTTTGGGGGTTTTCATGGTTATTCTGAAACACTTCACTGTAGAGGATCGAGAATAAAATAAATCTGAGAGCAGTCAATGATTGCTCATATGTGCTAGCAATAGCAAATCTGATAGATCTTAATCCGGAAGTTCATCTGGTGTTCGTTGGTGATCCAATAACGCATCTGAAACATTCTGGTATCTGATATCTGCATCTGAAGTCGGAGATCAGAAGTTACGGTTTTGTGATCAAAATTTAGCTATTTGGTATAATCTAAAGAACTAACATCTGGTGTAGCCTATTCTAGTGATCTAGAAGTAGATAAAAAAAATTGTGTTGCCCGAGGCAATAATCTGGTTAGATTTCAGAGTTATACATCTGCCTCCGCATCTGAATAAATCTGAGTCGGCTGCAGCGATGGCGAGCAGTGAAAATCTGGATGAGGATTGCGATATGCCCTAGTGACTGAAGAAGAAGCGTGCAAGGAAGTTGCATGTGTTCTAGATTCGGGTTCTTTTTATCACATGTGTTCATGCAAGGAGCAGTTTACAACGTACGAGCAGAAGGATAGAGACCGTATTTATATGGCTAATGGATCTGTCTGCGAGGGAGTTGGCATGGGCTCCGTAAAGGTGAGAACTTCGGGTGATAATTTTCTCACATTGAACAAGGTGAGACATGTTCCACAAGTAGCAAAGAATCTGATATCGCTTAGTCGGTTGGACAAGAAGGGATACAATTTCAAAGATGAAGGTGGAGTTCTGGATGTCTACAAAGGTTGATATGTGATTCTGAAGGGCGAGAAAAAGGGTTCCTTGTATATCCTCCAAGGTTCTGAGATGGGTGAGGGTGCTGAAAAGAAGGTGGAGCAGCGATTTATTCTAGGCGGGAATGAACTGGGCAAGCCACAGTTAGAAGATCAGCACACACCAGTTTTATGTCATGGTTGGCAAGATCCAATGTCAACTGGATGGGCCACATCTGAATGACTGTTAGTTGCCCGTTGGGGCGATTCTGAGTGCACGTAGGTGCACGTCTGGGTGTCCAGTGGGATACATGCATGTAAAATATCTGATTGTCCAGATGACAAAGTTGTTTGTCTGGTGAGGCAAATTCTGAGTGTCTTGAAAATACATCTGAGGCTAGCGAACAATCTGGTTGTCCGGAGGACAAATCTATTGTGTTTGACGAAAGGCAGACTGAGGCAAAGGTGGAGAAATATGTTCTGGTGCGAAGGATGTGGCTCAAGGTGGAGTCTATGTTAATATTTTCGTACATCTGAATTATTAAGGAGATTCAAAGTTAAGGTGGAGATTGTTAGAGTAGTGACTTTGAAAGATATATAAGTCATAGCAGAGAAGAAGACAAAGAATGAGAAAATTGGGCAGTGCACGAGTTGTGGAGCAGAGCACGAGTCGTGCAGATCATTTTTTCCCCAAGCGACCAAAGGAGCGCTCCTAAGGACCTGGGAGTTGAAGGTCGTGGTTACGACTCGTTCAGCAGAGCACGAGTCGGGCAATAGCGGCAACATTGGTTTGACTTTGCGGAAAAGGCAGAAAAACTATGGGATTAATTAGATTCCTTTTGGGGTTTAATTAAGGACTCTTATTGTCTTCTGGTTTAGGTCTCTAGCACTATAAATATTAGTTGTAAAATTAGTAGCCTCCACGGTGATTGACATTGAAAGAAAGAGAGAGATCAATAATTCTAGATCTAGGGTTTTGCATAGCTAGGAATTTTGTGATCAAAATTCATGCAAACATAGATTATTCTTTTAATCATTTCTCCGGGCATATTAATAATATATGTTTCCCTTTGCCCGTGGACGTAGCCAATCGGTTGTTGGTAAACCACGTAAAATTATGTGTTCTTGTTTGTCAATTTGAGTTAATTATTATCTGTTATCTCTTGGGTCTGATTTACTAACAATAATAATATATAAACGTTAAATCACTTGTGGTACAAAAGATTTTATCTCCTATTTATTTACGATGTTATTTTGCCTTTATTCTATTAGACGCGTTCCTAAATAGGGTTTTGCAAACTCAAAAAAATGAACTTTCGGATCTGCAAACCACTTTACTGAAAATTCACTATATATGTATATGTAATATGTAAGTTAAACATGATTATTTACACATTGATTCTGGTTTATACATCTTCGAAAAACATTATTAAATTGCATATTTTAATAATTAATTTTCTATTCCTCTGAAATTTATTTTGGAAAAATAAAATATAAGTACCATTAGGGATGGCCAAACCAGACCGGAACCGGAGCAAACCGGCGAATAAACCGGAATCGGAGTAACCGGAACCGCCAGTCATCCGGGCCGGTTAAGGTTCACATAAATGGCGAACCGCAACGGAACCGTACCAGAACCGGAACTGTACCGGAACCGGTGTAACCAAGGGCCGGTTAAGGTTCATATATATGGCGAACCGGAACCGGAGTTGGCCATCCCTAAGTACCATCTTAAGAAATATTTCTTCCGTTTCATAATAATTGCACCAATTTTCATTTCAGGTGTCTCATTGTGATGTCTTTTTATTATTATTATCCGCTTTTTATTTTTATTTTTTTAATTTACCTTACCCCACTTGTCATACTCGCACATTTGAAATATGGGTCATATTCTCAAATCATCGTACTCACACACTTAAATTATGTGTCGTAGTCTCAAATCATTGTACTCACAACCCTTTTCCCGCACATCTATATATATATATATTAAAGTTGGTGAGGAGAGCCATGATGTTGCCACATAGACAAGTCTTAGAGAAATGTTGCATTTGGTGTTGCCACATCATTACCACTCTTATAAATAAAAGACTTTTCAAATTCTTTTTCTTAGCTAATAGTATTAGCTAATAGTATTAGTTACTATATAGGGTAACTATTATAGTTAACTACTATAGTAACTAATACTTATAATAGTAATAATTACTATAATAGGTAACTATTATAGTTAACCACTATAGTAACTAATACTTATAATAGTAATAGTTACTATAATAGGTAACTATTAATAGTTAACTATTATAGTTAACTATTACTCCCTACGTCTCAGAGTAAGAGTCCTACTTTCTATTTTGGTACATCTCAGAGTAAAAGTCTTTTTCCAAAAATAGCAAGGAATATTTATTATTCATCTCACTCAATTCTCTCTCCTACTTTACTCTTAGGGGGCGTTTGGTTCGTGGTAAAGTGGGGGAATGGAATGCCCAATTCCCTTTGACCAATTCCATTGCCACGTTTGGCTCATTTTTTTCAAAATTTCCATTCCATTGGAATGCTCAATTCCTTCAAATGAAGGAATTCACCATTCCATCCAAAAATGGAAGGAATGTTCAATTCCATCAATTTCATTCCATCGGCGGAATTGAAGAAATTCGGAATAATAATAATAATAATAATAATAATAATAATAATAATAATAATAATAATAATAATAATAAAAAAATAATAAATAATAAATAATAAATAATAAATAATAAATAATAAATAATAATAATAATAGTAATAAAAATAAATAATAATAATACGAAATAATAATAATAATAATGTTAATAATAAATAAAAATAATAGTAATAAAAATAAATAATAATAATAAATAGGAAATAATAATAATAATGTTAATAATAAATAATAATAATAAATAATAATAATAGTAATAATAATAAATAATTATAATAATTATAATAATAATAATAATTATTATTATTATTATTATTATTATTATTATTATTATAATATTAACAATAAATAATAATAATAATTATTATTATTATTATTATTATTATTATTATTATTATTCCCTTTGACCAATTATTATTATTATTATTATTTTTATTATTATTTCTTATTATTATTATTCCATTCCAACAGTTTTGTCTTGAAACCAAACATAAATTACCAAGGAATTGAATGGCAATTCAATTCCATTCCGTGCCATCCAAACACAAGGTTTGACCAGTTTTCATTCCTTTCCAATTCCTCAAGGATTCCCATTCCATTGACCATTCCATTCCTTCATTTTTTTTCTGCCGAACCAAACGCCCCCTTATACTCACAAAATCAACCAACTTATTATTCTATCCCACTCATTCGCTCTCTTAATTTACTTTTACACTCACAACACTTACTTCAATCATTTCTTAATCTCCGTGCAAATGAGAGGTACGACTCTTACTCCGGAACAGATGGAGTAATATTTAACTATTATAACTACCTAATACTATTAATATTATCAGTCAATTATAATTGTTAACTATAATAGTTACTATATAAGTTAATTATTATTATTAATAGTATTAGTTAATCATAATTGTTACAATATATATTAACTATTACTATTAATTATATTATTTAATCATAATAGTTAATATATATGTTAATTATTACTATTAATACCATTAAGTTTTTTAAAACATTCATACAACAAACTTAAATGTACTTCTAAATTAATTAAAAAACATATTTATTACAACTATGTACAACCAAAGCTATGAAAATGTTTTGATTAATTTAAAATATACATATATTTTCAAATAAAATTATTATGTTAATTTATCAATTAAAAACATCAAAAAAGGAAAATAAAAAAACATTAACGGAATATATTCTCGTGCAGAGCACGGGTTATCAACTAGTAATACTTTAAAATATATCTACTCTTTAATTCTGGTGTCAGAGAAAAAAAAAAATGTGATTTAAATTGTTATGAAATGGAGGTGTATTTTCTTTCTTCTTCCAAAGTCAGTCAAACACCAATATTTCCAACAAATTTCCATCAGATCAACAAAACGTTAAGAAAGAGGTACTAGTTGATAGGGAAAGCTGCCTGGAAAAAGTCATGAAATAATGTTTGTGGTGGAGTAAGGGACATCTTTCAAATGGGATAAAAATTTCCAGGCAAATGTCAAGCCATCTTCCTTATTTCTTTGATCAACAAGAAATATATAGACCATCCATTATAAACCAAATCTGAATTTTGTTTATGCCAAAGACAATTAAAACAAACAATGGGAGCTATTGTTTTGTACATCAATCATGTCCGTGACGCGGTTTGCAACACTCTTTTACCCTTGGATCAAGAAGACGAGGACGATCGGGCCACTAGGAATGAACAAGGCAACAGCCAACTGCATATAGCTTGCATGGAGGGCTCTCTCATATCCGTTCGAAAACTAATTACAAGGAGGCTGTGTTTAGTTAAGGACAAAGATGGGCGGACGCCCCTCCATATTGCTGCAATGAAAGGTAGAATTGATGTTTTACAGGCACTTCTTGATGCATGCCCAGATTCCATTCAAGAAGTCGACGCAATCTATGAAACGTGCCTGCATACAAGTGTAGTGTATAACAAAGGGAAATCTGTTCAGTACTTGTTGACATGGATCTCTCACAACTCTCATTACGCCCGCCTCATCAACGCCAAGGATTATGATGGCAACACCGCTCTTCATCTTGCAGCTTCAAGAAAACAACTCCAGGCACATACATAGATACATACAATTTTCTACTTTCTTTTCTTATTGTCAAGTTTACGAGACCCCTATTCTGTTCTTGTTTGTCCTAAATTCAAACAGGGGCGGTAGAAAAGGTTATCTAAGACAATAAACTGCAATCTCAATAATCAACAGCTATAGCTATGTTTTTCAGTAATGGCATTTGCTCTAAACATATCTAAGTAACCTGTAAGATGCTTCTTCCTCACAGGAGAAGTTCCGCGTTCAACCCCTCGCTAGTTCAAAAACAAAAGGCGTACAAAAATTTACCACCGGTTCAAAAGCTTATGCTGATGGACATCAAGCCTCAATACTTTTTCGTACGAAGTACTAGTATTTTCCTTTGCTTACATGTATTTTTGGAATTGCAGACTTTGAAAGCATTTCTCACCTGGGATCCAAACATTAGTAAAGGGGTAGAGGTGAATGCCAAGAACATCGGTGGCTTCACGGCGCTAGACATTCTCTACGTACTACCACACACAGGCAAGATCGATTTGGAAATCGAGAAGGTCTTAGAAAGATCAGGGGCACGTAGAACCAAAACCGGTGGTGGTGATTGTGATACCCATTTGTGTACGAAGAGCGTATCATCATCAGACATGAAATCAACCAACTTTACAAGGCCAGTGGAAACCGATATATTGTTACTTGTAGCCACTTTGCTGGCTGCAATAACCTTCCAAGCGGCCCTTAATTTCCCCACGATAGTGTCAAATAAATTTGGACCGTTGATCAGGACTCCATACTTAAATCGTGGGGATTCCATCACAACTCAATCATTTGTTGTGTTCAATTCGGTTGGATTTGTAGCAGCAGTGGCGATGCTTATATTTATACTACATCATTTTCCTATGAAGCCATGGCCACAAATTTCAGTGTCTACATTGTTCGGGTCATATATGTGTGTTATCAGTGTTATTTCGCCTCAGCAAGCTCTCCCACTGTTCAGCCTTTCGATTCCTTTGCTTCTTCTGGCAGCTGGAGGAAAGCTTTTTCGCTTCCGTCCCAAAGATGTCGATTAAGGAACAAGTGATCACATGGATTGGCCAAATCTGCACCGTCCGTCCTCTTTTATTTCTGTTTCTAGTTCTTCTTTGATATGTACTATATATATTGCTTCTACTTTGAATTGAATATGTGTAAGAAAAATTAAAATAATTGCTATTTTAACTGCACTTTTTCTTCCCTACTCTCTGTTTCATAGCTGTTCAAGCCTCCTTGCTGATTTATCTACCAAGGCTTTCAATTATTCATCTCTCTCAATACCAAATTATCATATGGCGGAAAACCAAAATTTTCGATCAAATTGAAGAATGAGAGCATTTAATCAAAAACGTCGGAAATAACATTTCTTTTCAGTATAGGATGATCAACGCACCTCCTTTTGCTTATTTCACACGCATATAAAAAAAAAATATCTAACGACGTCGGTAACTCATGTAGCTGATTTTACCATTCTACGTGCATTGTACCAAAAAAGTAAATCACATTGATAAAAATGTTGACAAGTCAAATGTGACGGCTATTATGGGACAGACCAACTACAACAGTTATTACCGCGACAGGAGTATTAAACTAACTCAGAGTTTCAAATAGATATAACTCAAACTACATGGAGTGATCAGATGTCACTTAAAATGAAATTTGGACATTCATTTAGAGAAAGAGGGTATTTACCAACACTGTATGACATCTAGCATCTAGAAACTAATGGAAGTCAATTCGAGGAATACTCCCTCCGTCTCTCTTTAACTTACAAATTTTGGGTTGGACACATTATTTAAGGAAAAAGTGAAAAAGTTGATGTGTTGTGAGTGTACATGATTGAGTAGGAGAGAGAAAGTGGGGTAGAGAATAGTAAGTGGATAGTTGTTGTGAGTATGACAAGTGGGTCCCATTAGTTTAAAAATATTAAAACAGAGAAAAGAGTTTAATCTAATTATGGATTCAAACCTAAAACAGGCCAAAAATGACAGTAGTCAAGAACCCATTTCTACTTGCAGCAAAGGCAACTCTAGAACTTAGACAACTTTATGTTTTTGCTAAGTCGCACAAAACAAGATATCATTTACAATGACTTTGTCTCTCTGTTTGTGTATCAATAAGAGCACCAAGAAGAATGTGAAACAACTCATAGTTCAAACTTGACATTGAACGACTTATAGGACCAATTGAAGGATCTTGGATGTCAAACTGGCCCAAGTGGAAGCCAAAAACACTTCCTTCACTTGATTTCCTACTGAATATGAATTTAAGGGTAATATATAGCATTAGAAACTTTAATATGATGACAATAGAGGTTAAGAATGTCAAGGATTTGTGAAGATAGTACCATTCACAGCCATATGTAACAATAGAAGAAGGATATCTAAGTCCTTTAGATGTGAAGATCTTGTACTTTAAGCCAGTTTGAAGTCTGACAAGGACCACTATCCTAGTTTCTTCTTTCTATACAATGCCAATGAATCCGCTGGAAGTTGTGCTAGAAAGGACATCACGAAGATTTTAAACTCTAAAAGAGAGAAATAGAAATTACCCATACGGTCGTAGTTGCAAAAGATGGAAAACTTAACACGCGAACAATGAAATGTAAACCATCATTAATAATAATCTTCCCATGAAGAAGGAATAATGTAAGAAATGGAATAAGTCCAGAACTTAGTTACTCTGAATGGTGTCATTATAACATAGTATGGAGAATAATATTGAGGAAACCTCCCGGAGGCTCCAGCAAGAGACGTCTGTGTGGCGGCATCTAGAAGAAGAAATATCTTCTCTCGCACAGGGAGGTCGGTCTTAAAAGCACCTATAAGCAAACCCAGTAAAATTAAAATAAATCAAACTGACGCCAATCAACACCGAGAGAGAGAGCACTTACCTGTAGGTCCTTAATGCTAGAAGTAATCGCAAACAGGGATGGTTTTTCATCGCGTCTAACGAAACCTCAAACTTTTGTAAATAAATAAATAGCAAAATTATCAATTGCAGTAATCCTAGAAAAGCTGTAACAAATATCAAATTCCAATCACAATTAAAGAAATAAGAAGACTCACCCGACCGGCGTGGGTTGATTTTGCGAGAAAGAGAAAGATCAAGAAACATGTGGAAGGTGAGAATTCAGGTGTGCTGAGATTCTGGCAATCCGCCGCTCATACACACACAGATCAATTCCGGGAGACCGCAACGCAGACAAGGGGAAGGAGGTTTGAGGATTCCCTGCGCAGTTTTCTATGTCAGTTTTTCATGAACGCTGACCAAAGAGCTCTAGCTCAAGTGGTATCCGGTATTAGCTTCCCATGCGGAGGTCTCGAGTTCGAATCCCGTTAGGGAGATTTGTATTTCCCTATTTATAGGCCTAGTTGTAGGCGTCATGGCCATTTGATGTAGCCTAAGGGTAATTTATCTATCATTAATGGAATTAAAAAAAAACCCAATTTAAAAAAAAAAAAAAAAAAAAATCATGAACGCTGGATGTGGAAAAGAGAGAAGAAGACTCACCCGACCGGCGTGGGTTGATTTTGCGAAACCCTTGATCTGAACGCGGTGTTTGGGATGGCTGATCAACCGCCATGACCGTCTTCTCTTTCCTCCTCCTCACTTACTTCATGGTCGTCTCCGGCATCGTCTACGACGTCATTGTCGAACCTCCCGGCATTGATTCCACTCAGGATCGCGTCACCAGTGTCGTCCGTCCTGTTGTCTTCCTCCCTGGGCGCATTAATGGTCTTCCAATAGTTTCAAGAGAGTAAGAGGTTAAGAGCCGCCAATCAAAATCGATGGAGAGGGAGTGGGGAAGGTTTCCTCGGTTGAATTGAATGGGGAGAGGAAGGAGTAGACGTCAGAGTAGAGATAGAGGGTTTCATCCTAGGGGCAACTACCATTTAGTCCCTCATCCTAATCAAAATTACCACCTAATCCAAGGAATTTTCAATATTGCCACCTAGTCCAAGGGTTACTAAAAAGACACTCATGCCCTTAATAAATAAAGAAAAATTACATTAATGCCACTCCATCCATCATTTCACTTTCTCTCTTCAACCACCATGACCACCTTTGACCACCCATCCCAACCACCTCCGGCGACCACCTCCGGCCACCACTTTCCGGCCACCACCTCCGGACACCACTTTCCGGTGACTTTTTCCGGCCACCCTTTTCCGGCGACCACCTCCGGCCACCTTTTCCGGTGCCTTTTCCGGCTACCATTTTTCGGGCACCCTCTTCCGGCGACCACCTCCGGCCACCTTTTCCCGGCGACCACCTCCGGCCACAATTTTCGTCGAACTTTTTCCAGCAACCATTTTCCGGCGACCACCTCCGGCCACCATTTTCCGATGACTTTTTCCGGCGACCTTTTTCCGGCGACCACCTCCGGTCACCTTTTTCCGGCGGCCACCATTTCCAGCCACCATTTTCCAGCGGCCACCTCCGGCGACCACCATTTCCGGTCACCTTTTCACGTCGACCACCTCCGGTCGCCTTTTTCCGGTGACCACCTCCGGTCACTTTCTCCCGGCGACCACCTCCGGGCACCTTTTTCCGGCCACCTCCGACGGCCATTTTTCAGCGACTACTTCCGGCCACCGTTTTTCGGCGGCCATCTCCGGCCACCTTTTCCGGTGACCATTTTCCGGTGACTATCACATTGTAAGTTCGCATTTGTTCCAAAAAAAAAAAAAATCACATTTGTTCTTGTTCCAAGATCAAGTTCGCAATTGTAAGTTCGCAATTGCAAGTTCGCAATTGTTCCAATAACAAGTTCGCACTTGTTCCAAAAACAAGTTTGCACTTGTTCCAAAAACAAGTTCGCAATTGTAAGTTCGCAATTGTAAGATCGCACTTGTAAGTTCGCACTTGTAAGTTCACAATTGTAAATTCGCAATTGTAAGTTCGCAATTGTTCCAATAACAAGTTCGCATTTGTTCCAAAAACAAGTTCGCAATTGTAAGATCGCAATTATAAGTTCGCACTTGTAAGTTCACAATTGTAAGTTCGCAATTGTTCCATTAACAAGTTCGCATTTATTCCAAAAACAAGTTCGCAATTGTAAGATTGCAATTGTAAGTTCACAATTGTAAGTTCGCAATTGTATGATCGCAATTGTAAGTTCACAATTGTGAGTTCACAATTGTAAGTTCGCAATTGTTCCAATAACAAGTTCGCACTTGTTCCAAAAACAAGTTCGCAATTGTTCCAATAACAAGTTCGCACAAGTTCGCAATTGTAAGTTCGCACTTATTCCAAGAACAAGTTCACACTTGTTCCAAGAACATGTTCACAGATGTTCCAAATACAAGTTCGCAATTGAAAGTTCGCAATTTTAAGTTCGCACTTGTAAGTTCACAATTGTAAGTTCGCAATTGTTCCATTAACAAGTTCGCACTTGTTCCAAAAACAAGTTCGCAATTGTAAGTTCACAATTGTAAGTTCGCAATTGTATGATCGCAATTGTAAGTTCACAATTGTAAGTTCACAATTGTAAGTTCGCAATTGTTCCAATAACAAGTTCGCACTTGTTCCAAAAACAAGTTCGCAATTGTAAGTTCGTAATTGTTCCTATAACAAATTCGCACAAGTTCGCAATTGTAAGTTCGCACTTATTCCAAGAACAAGTTCACACTTGTTCCAAGAACATGTTCACAGATGTTCCAAATACAAGTTCATTTTGGGACGGAGGGAGTATACTACTCTTACATACCACCACCAACAACTAAAAGACTGTTAGATGGCACAAAGCAAGCATGATAAATTAAATGATTATGATGTGCAAAATCATACATGACTAGGTAGATATCTAAAATTGGATAGTGAAGCAAGTGTTCATATCCTTAAAAAAATTGAATAGTCAAACGAGAAGATCATTTTGGGACGGAGGGAGTATACTACTCTTACATACCACCACCAACAACTAGAAGACTGTTAGATGGCACAAAGCAAGCATGATAAATTAAATGATTATGATGTGCAAAATCATACATGACTAGGTAGATATCTAAAATTGCAACAGAAACCTTTTTAGAAAATGAAGCCATTCCATTCTACTTGTTGCGCTTGCTCTCCTCCTCTTCTTTCTCTGTAATTTCCCATTTCTTGTAGAGCTCCTCAAGAACAGGCTTTGCTTTTGAACCAGGTTTAGCTGGAATTGTACAGATCTAGACACAATTGCGCAGATCTGGCCGGGAATGAGAAAATTTGGTCGGAGATAGCGCATTCATAACCGTCGGGATGAAGATGGTTGCCGGAGCGGAACTCGCCGTCAGTCAAATCGGTCAAATTTCTTGGCCGGAGCTAACGGTGACAGTCGATGTGCGCACAAACGGATTGCGCAGTTGATATTGCCGGAAAACTTGCGCCGGTGATAGAAGACAACCAGATCTGCACAAAAAGTTCCTCCGGCTTTTAGGGACGCTATTTTCATCGTCGGGTCTGGGAAAAGCTCGCTGGAGTTAGAGGAGGGGTGGGGTCATCGGGGTTTGTGGAGGGGAGGGGTTGCCGGAGGTGGGGAGGGTAGAGAGAGTGTGTGTGTGTGCGCGCGCGCGCGCGTGTTATATGTGTGACTCTGTGTGTGTATGTGTGACAGAGAGAAGGGGAAGTGTGGTTTTGTCTGGAGTCTTAGGGGTAGTTTTGTCATTAAGGTAAATTTAAAATGTGTTTCTTGGACCCTATGGTAACATATTTTCATGTATTGGACTAGATGGTAAATCAAAATATGGGCTTGGATTAGGTGGTAGTTAGGCTTAGAATGAGGGACTAGACGGTAATAATCTCTTCATCCCACAGCGTTTAATTTATATTACGTGAATTGAGACAAAAAAAAATGGACACAATAATTAAGAGAAAGTAGTGAATGTGTAGTGCAAAATGAGGAAAGAGAACGAGTGGGGTAAATAGTAGGATTAATTCCACAAGGACCCTAGGCTCAGATCAAAAAGTTATAAAAACCCACCCCATTTGCTTAAGTCTACCTACACCCAAAGCCCAGATCAAAATTCCATCAAAACCCAATGTCCCTTTGACCCAGTCAAAATTAATTCTAAATGCCAATTCTACCCCTACCCACAAATAAAACCTACCCTTCTTCCTCTCTCTCCCCATTTTTCATTTATTCCCCCTCTCTATCTCTCTCTCTAAAACACGCACACCCAAACAAATCGGCAAACTCTCTCTCTAATCGTCTCCGGCGACGGTCACCGGCTATGGCGAGTGCGACCGGCGACGACCGCCTCCCACCTTTCTCTGCCATCTCTCTCACTTGTGCCGCCATCATCCGACAACTCTCACCGGATTTTCGCGGCAGCACAATCCAGCCAGAATCGTGCCTTAGATTCGTCTAGATCTTCATCTCCGTTCCCTCAAACTACCAGATCCAGACGTCTTCTTCTTCTCCGATGACTGCCTACCATAAATCACTTTCAGATCTGGTCAGAATTTCGTTGGCGCTCTGCTCCGTCACCTCCCTCTTCCTCCGGCGACAACCTGCTTCCTCCGGCGACGTCGGCCCCTTCATTCCTTTCTTCCTCTCTCTACACCAGTGACAACATGGTGTGACCACCGACGAGATCCGACGACCTCCGCGACCTCCGGCAATATTTCTAGCCGTCGCCTGTACAGATCTGGTTAGTGCCATCACTATGACGAAGCTGTAGATCCAGTAGCTCCGGTCGAAAAACACGCTATCTTCGGCTTACCTTCTAGTATGAATTTAAACTTGGTGTTGATGTGATATTGTGGATTGAGAATGTGTTGTAGAGCTTGTTGGATTTGAGTCTGACGTAACAGCAACAGACGGAGAAACTTGGATTAAGAATAGGTTTGGTGGAATTAATTGATTGGAAAATTGAATGATTTTGTGGTGGGCCGGTGGGTTTTTCTTTTTGGGATTGATCTGAATATGGAAATCGGAAAGTGAACAAGTTCAGTGAAGCAATTATCTTGAAATTTATGCTAATGAGAGCTATGATATTTTCAATTGTTCATATAATTTATATTTTTAAATTGTTGATTATTGGAGATATTGATTCTTTTTATGTTAAATTGTGACTCTTATACTTTAATTATAAGAGGAGAATTGATCTTATATGTAAGTTATAAGATTTTGACCAGATTTCACTAAATAATATTATTATTATATTTAAAAATGAAAAAATTGAAAAAAAAGGACTCTTACACTTTAATTGTAAGAAGAGAAATAGTATTGTACGTCAGTTATAAGAGTTTGACCGGATTTGATCAAAAAATATTGTTTATTTTTTTTATTAAAAGTTGGAAAAAGTGAAATTTTTTGACTCTTATACTCTAATTATTAGAGTATAGAGGGTCTTATACGTGAGTTATAAGAGTTCGACCGGATTTGACCAAAAAATATTGTTTATTTTTTTTATTAAAAGTTGGAAAAAATTGACTCTTATACTTTAATTATAAGAGTAGAACTGATCTTATACGTAAGTTATAAGAGTTTGACAGGATTTAACCAAAAAATATTATTTATTTTTTATTAAAAGTTGGAAAAGTGAAAAAAAGAAGACTCTTATACTCTAATTATAAGAGTAAAGCAGGTCTTATACGTCAGTTATAAGAGTTTGACCGGATTTGACCAAAAAATATTGTTTATTTTTTTTATTAAAATTTGGAAAAACTTAAAAAAATTGACTCTTATAGTCTAATTATAAGAGTAGAATCGGTCTTATACGTAAGTTATGAGAGTTTGACCGGATTTGACCAAAAAATATTATTTATTTTTTTATTAAAAGTTGAAAAAAGTGGAAAAAAAAATGAGTCTTATAATCTAATTATAAGAGTAGAACTTTTCTTATACGTCAGTTATGAGAGTTTGATCGGATTTGACCAAAAAATATCATTTTTTTTTTATTAAAATTTGGAAAAAGTGAAAAAAGATGAGTCTTATAATCTAATTATAAGAGTAGAACTTGTCTTATACGTCAGTTATGAGAGTTTGACCGGATTTGACCAAAAAATATTATTTATTTTTTTATTAAAAGTTGGAAAAAGTGAAAAAAAAAAATGAGTCTTATAATCTAATTATAAGAGTAGAACTTGTCTTATACGTCAGTTATGAGAGTTTGACCGGATTTGACCAAAAAATATTTTTTATTTTTTTATTAAAAGTTGAAAAATGTGAAATTTTTTTTGACTCTTATAGTCTAATTATAAGAGTAGAACTGGTCTTATACATCAGTTATGAGAGTTTGACCAGATTTGACTAAAAAAATATTATTTATGTTTTTATTAAAAGTTGGAAAAAGTGAAAAAAAATTTCTTATACTCTAATTATAAGAGTAGAACTTGTCTTATACGTCAGTTATGAGAGTTTGACCGGATTTGACCAAAAAATATTGTTTATTTTTTTTTATTAAAAGTTGGAAAAAGTGAAAAAAAATTGACACTTATAGCCTAATTATAAGAGTAGAACTGATCTTATATGTTAGTTATAAGAGTTTGACCGGATTTGACCAAAATATATTTTTTTTTTTATTAAAAGTTGGAAAAAGTGAAAAATTGACTCTTATAGTCTAATTATAAGAGCAGAACTGGGCTGAGGGATCCGGGCTGGAATGTGGGCATGATTGGTGAGGCAGGAGCGTGCTGGGATGTGGGCTTGGGCAATGAGAGTATTTTTGTCCTTTAACTAGCTCTGGGTTTGTATGGCATTTTCATCTCAGCTTGGGTTCTTATGGGTTTATGATCTGGCTCAGGGGGCTTAGGGTCCAAAGCTCGTAAATAGTAGTGTTGGTTGGGAAAATGAGTGATGGAAAATGAAGAAAGAGAATTAGTGGGGTTAATTGGGTGGGGTTGTGTGAATATAAAATATTAAAAAGTTTGCCATTTTGGGCAGTCTCAATTGAGGTGAAACGGACGAAAAGGGAAATAAGTCTCAATTCACATGAGAAAGAGGGAGTATGCACTATTCTAGCTATTTGTAGTATCAAATTGAAAAAAGTGCACGCGCTATGTAAGGGTTCTTCTTAGATAACGCTTTTAAGAAGTGTTATCTAAGCGGTATTTCTTAAGTTCCAATCTGTACTAGTGACCACACATCATTTTTTTTCTTAATTCTTAAACCCAAATGTTTTTTAAAGTTAAATTGGGACAGAGAGTACTTATTTTTTAAAAGTTAAAAAACTGAAACTGAACAATATTGCATTAGGTCAAGAATAACATAGAATTTTTAATAAAATAAACTATAATAGAATCTACATCTAATTTATTTTCTTAAGGAATTGTGTATAATTAATTTTTAAAAAGACAATCTATAATTAACTTTTTACAACAATCTATACTTTTTTTAACCTCAATCTCAATCTGTAGTTAACTTTTTGAAGAAACCCTATAGTTACTTATCTACTCCCTCCGTCCCAGCTCACTTGAGGCTTTTTGACCAAAACTGGTCAACTTATAGTTGGTTTGACCAACACTTTATAAAAATATTTATGATCCGAACAAAAATAAAAAAAAATGTAAAATGACCACCATTAAAAATCCTCTCAATAACAATTTTTAAAAAGTTTTTTGGAACATAAATATTTCTATAAAGTGTTGGTCAAACCGAACTTAAGTTGACCAGTTTTGGTCAAAAAGTCTCAAGTGAGCTGGGACGGAGGGAGTATTGACTACGTAGATGATAGTAGTAAATTAAAAAAAAAATGTGCAAGTTAAATTGATACACTTAACTTTTATTTTTTATTTTATGTTATTTTTTTTTAAAAAAAAAAACTGTAGTAAACTTACCTCTGCCCGTAGTCCCCATCTGTTCCCAAAACATGCTTATCAGCAAAATTAGTCCCAAAAAAATTAAACTTATCAGTAATTAAGCCTAAACACACACTTGTACACCTATCCTATTCACACATTTATCATTTCAAAAAACTCTCTTTCTTCAATAACACCGCCGTCGCGCCATCACCACCATATTTCCAACGTCATCATCGTCACAATAACCTTCAATAGTAACAACAATTTCCTTTCAAACCAACATCACTTATTTTACCAAATTAATCTTAAATCTGAGTTGAAAAAGATGTAGAAAAGCAGATGAAAATCACATAATAGTAAATTGCTATTTTATCATACAAAGACAATGACTCCACTTATCCACCTTTCCTTTCGTTTTCATCGTCTCAACACCTATTTTACAGTAATAAACAACAAAATTTTAGTTAGTTGGGTTTATGTGTGTGTATTCGTGTGTGTTGGTGTGTGTGCTTGTGTGTGTGAAATGAAGTGAAGAGGGCTGAAACGTAAGAAACACTAAAGAGAGAAAGAACTTATTTTACACTTGTTTTAATGTAAAACTTGTTTTCACCACTTAATGTAAAAACATAATCTCTTAATATAAAACAAATTTTACAAATGTAAAACATAATCTCTTAATATAAAATAAAATTTACACATCTCTGTAAAAGAAGGTTTTCATAAGACTAAATCATTGTTTTTTGAAACATTTTTAACAATAATTTTAGTTTTTATTTTCAATGAAAATTTAAAGTAAAGAAAATAAAGTTTAGTGTTAGAAAAATCAGAATTATGAATCCGATTACAAGCCCATTAGATACGGCTCTGTTCGGCAAGGTGGAGATGCTGACCGGCGTGAATCTGCCGGATGAAATCGTGCCGGAAATTCTTGCTCGACTTCCGGCTAAGTCTCTCGGCCGCTTCAAATCGGTCTCAAAACCCTGGCGTACCCTAATCTCCGACCCCAAATTTATCAAAACCCATCTCTCACTCTACAACTCCCGGCGCCGCAGCAAACTACTTTACCTCTCCATAGAACAACGATCTCTCGCCGTCGTAGACTTTAATGGTGAGCCACTCGTCTCCTCAATGCTCAATTTCAATCAATCCCGCAGGTGGCTCCATCTTTACGGCTCTTGCAATGGCTTAGCTTTAGCCCTAAATTCCCGTTTTCAGTTGACTTTGCTTAACCCCACCACTAAAGAATGCAAGAATTTGCCCAAACCCTTAAATATAGACCTAAAATCTGAAGTATTTACTTGTGGGCTGGGTTATGATTCAAGTACTGATGATTATAAGGTTGTTGTAATACCTGAATCGAAGATCGTAAATGTTTACAGGTTGAAGTATAATTGCTGGTACATAGTTCAGGATTCCCCTTTTGACGGGTTTCTATTTTAACTATCCTGGTGTTTTTTCAAATGGCTGTCTCAATTGGTTTGGTTTGATTTCTTCGTCTTCACCAATTACAGCCTTTGATTTGGCTGATGAAAAGTTTAGGAAAGTGCCACCCCCTCCTATACTTGGCATTCGATCTGACATAGTTTGTGGGTTTGAGCCCAATCATGTGGATGGAATTGATATGTGGATTGTGAAGGAGTATGGGGTATATGAGTCTTGGACCAAAATTACTCTCCAACTATATGCTATGGGTATTCGTCCTTTAATTGTACTGAATGATGATGAATTCATGCTGGATATACACGGGAGGACAATTGCTTACAATGCGAAAGAAAAAACATCAAGGGAAATAGTTATTCATGGACCATATGCGGAAGAGAATTACAAGTGTGCTTTTGTGGAGAGCCTTATCTTGCTTGACCAACTGCGTTGAGGTACATGATCGACCTTCGATTTGAAGCCATTAAAAGGAAAGATTCAAAGGTAATGCTAAGACTTGCTTTATGATTAAAGATGCGTGTTCTCATATATTTGGTACTTAATCACTTTATTACGTTTACATTGTCTGGCAGTTAATGTTGTGTCATTGTATGCTTGTAGTTGAACCCTACTTAGCTATCCTTCAAATAAGTTTTGCTAGAAGTTAAACTTGTGAGCTCCTTATTCTGAGGGATGATTTATTTGATCAATGACATTTTTTTATTGTGGCATGGTAGGAGGCTTATTCTATGTTAACTCATTGCATTATGCTATTTATTCTTAGAAAGCTAATTCGAGCCAAGCTGCTATTATTTTATTTGAACTGTTACCAAAGTCAATCATGGCTTGCATGTTCACATCACTGATTGGCTTCTCCAACCAGCCCTTTAGAAATCTATACAAATTAGTAATTCCACTATATGTATGTGACATTTTACCTTTGTTATACCTGGGATTAGAAGTAAGTGAAGGGCAGAATAAAAGTCAAATTATCATTGACATCAGTAAATAAATAAAGATATGAATAAGCATGGGATATGCGATGACCTTGTGGATGAATTAATGATGGAAAAGGAGTCATTTAGCTTATTCCAAATAATATGGAGTAAGCCTGATTTAAGTTGAGTTGCTTTTGAATTTAAATGTTACGTACATTATTTGATTTATGAATTCAGATCAGAAATCAATAGTTGGATGCAATTAAGATTTGATTTCCTCGTCTACTTCCTCAACTGAAGTTGGTGGATGAAATATTCTTCATTTTCCCTTTCATTCATTGGGCGTGTACTAGACTAGACTGTCATATTGCTAACCAGAATGACCTTTTGCTGTTGGTTTCTTATTTGGCCTTGATACAATTTTTGTGAGATTTTTTTTTCGTACTGTATTGCTTGATGCTAGTTATAGTCGCATTTACACTCGCTATTCCGTGTCGTAAAATCACCAACTCTTCATTATTATAGTTGACAAGGGCTATATATATGGGAAAGTGGACAGACTGATTTTATATTTTTCATCCCTCTCGGAATGGCCAAATTACCCGCCCAAAGAGGAATCTTGTTGCAGATGGAATAGGATTTTGTCCTGATTAAGTCCATTGTCTAATTAAAAGCAAGCAGCCAATCAGTAATAAACTCATATATACATCAATACAGTTGGACCGTTGAATGAGATAATCATATTGGAGATTGAGACTTAACATAGGCAGTGGTCCATCATAATAATAACAATGGTAATAAATGATAATAATAATAATAATAACAATGGTAATAAATGATAATGATGTTAATGATAATAAATAAATACAATAATGATAATATACGAAAAAGTCTCATTATAAGCCTTTTCTTATAATGATTTGTTTCTCCATCAAGAAAGTCATTGGAATTTGACCCACTAATGCTTGATTCTACTTTTCAAGTTGTACATGTTGTAATAGATTAAGTCATCAATAAACTCAATTCAATAAATAAATAAATAAATCTATAGATAATTAAGTTATAAGAACTGGCAACAAAAAATCTAAATCCCGTATTTATACAGCCCTGAGCTCCTTATCAGTTACACTCACCTCTCTCTCTCTCTCGTCTAAGTTCACGTTGTAGAAATGCTGACCGGCCTGAACCTGCCTGATGAAGTCATATCTGAAATACTTGCTCGGCTTCCTGCTAAGTCTCTTGGCCGCTACAAGTCCGTCTCAAAACCTTGGCGCACCTTAATTTTAGACCCCAAATTCATCAAAAACCATCTATTTCTTAACAGAAGCCATGAAAAACTCCTTGCTCGCTCTGAAGAATCATCTCTCTCTGTCATAGATCTCATTAACAGTGAACCATTTGTTTCATCCAGAAAGCTAGATTTCAAACAAACCCAATGCTGGTATGATATTTATGGCTCTTGTAATGGCTTAGTTTTAGCTCGTGGCTTGCGTTACCAATTGTATTTGCTCAATCCAACCACTCTAGAATGCAAGAAACTGCCCCGGTCACTTGGTATAACCCCACTTTTTGATAGAAAATCGTGTGGACTTGGGTACGATTCCTTCTCCGATGATTATAAGGTGGTTGTAATTTCCCCGTTCCACACTGTTTATGTTTATAGTTTGAAAAATGATTTGTGGAAAAGGGTTGAAGATTCTCCTTTTGATCATTTCTTAGACATTTATCGTACCGCTCCGGTTGTTTTCTACAATGGCTACATCCATTGGTTTGTTTCGACTTCGCCTTCCTCACAGATCATTGCTGCTTTTGATTTTGTTAATGAGAAGTTTAGGGAGATTCCTATGCCTCCTATATCTGGTTTCCGGGGTCGTCTAGTTGTCATTGGTGGATTTTTTTGTATGACAAATGAATTTGATAAAACTGATATTTGGGTTTGGAAGGAATATGGTGTGTACGAGTCTTGGACCAAGTTTTCAGTCCTCCCACTTCCTTCGGGTTCGGGTATCAAGATTTTATTCTTAGTTGGTAATGAGCAATTTATATTGGAGATAAATGGGAAGATGGTTTTGTACAATATGAAGGAAGAAAGAACAAGAGATATTGTAGCTCATGGACTTTCAGGGGAGCTTGATTACAAGTGCACTTTTGTAGAAAGCCTTATCTCACCTTTCAAGTTGCATTGAGGTAATGCTGAGATTTTCTTTGATATTCAAGTTTCAACTGTGAAATTTTCTGGTATTTAGTTGCTACTTTTTCTGTTACTTGTACAAGCAATGGCTAGTTTTGAAGGGTTCTAATGATTTCTCGATTGCCAGTCTCAAAAGGGCTGATAGATTATGACATTTATGTAGATGAAATTTTGTCGGTTTTAACTTTTTTTGTGATAAATGTTTTGGATTGAAGCCATCATTATTTATGAATTTGAATCGTGATCATGTGGTCCTCCTTCAACAATCTTGACAACCCTCTTCCCGTGAGGACCTCGACGTCCTTGTTTAGGTTTCCTATCAAGATTGTATCCATTGAAGGAGGTGAGTGGCGGGCATGAGTCAAGTTACTAAATAAATACACACACATAAAAACCGTAATAATTGATAAAAGGTGTATGTTTTCTGTAAATGCTAGTTGGTCTCTGATTGTTTATTGCTTAGGATCGATGCAAAGGCATTGTTTCATGTACTCCCTCCCTCTGTGTTTCGAAATAATCTTCTCATTTGCCAATTTTCATTGTCTCAAAAGTTTTTCCCGTTTATTCAATTTGGGCTTAAATGTTCATAAACACAAAAGGCTAGTGGAACAAGTGTTTATATCCTTAAAGATTTTGAATAGTCAAATGAGAAGGCCATTTTGGGACCCGGGGGGGGGGGGGGGGGGGGGGAGTATGATGTTATCTTGGCATGGCTGCTGACTTCAAACAAATTTCCTTTTTTCAGGTTCTACTTCGATGAGTAAAGATGAGGATCGCAGGCTCTCAGTTAGTAGTGTGTGTTGGAGTTAGTACTGTTTAAATATGTGTGTTACCGCCTTTGATTTGATAATTGCTCGTATGTGTCTATGTCTGAAATAAGCTAGCCAAAGGATCGAGACAAGCGTTGATCATCCAAGTTGTCGAAATATGCACACCTATGTTAAAATGCCCAATAAACATAGAATCTCTCGATTACATTTTCTTCCATCTCTTGAAGAGAAATGTCATTTCCAGGATTTTGATTGAATGGTCTTCTCCTTTGTTGTGCAAGATGTCATTTTTACCGCTCTATAGCTTGAGCAGTAGGGTTCACGGTCTGTAATCGCGAGTAATGCCACTCTCTACTTAGGATCTGGGGCCTGTATGATCGGAACTTTATATTTATAGTAGATGAGTTATATTTATATAGTAGATGAGTTATATTTATGGTAAAATGACTTTTATGTTAAAGTATAATGTATTAGTACATTTTATTGGTTGTGAGAAAAGAAAGTATGTAGTATAGTACTCCCTTTGTCTCATACTAAGGTTTTTACTTTCCTTTTTGGTTTGTCTCATACCAATGTTCTTAGTTGCTTTATTACTCCGGACAATGGCACCTTGTGATTCTTACAACAAAAACTCTTTACCCGTTTCTTTATACTTATACGTGCAAAACTAAAGGTTTGGAAAGGAGATTACAAGATTATATATGAATCGTTGTTACCAAATTGTTCAAAAAGTTGAGATTTTCAGTGTCCCTTAAAATGAAATTTGGACACTCATGTAGGGACAGAGCTAGTACATTTTATTTACAGTCTGACGGATGCAGAGTCTCCAAGTCCATCTACTTGTAACCCGTTTTCGAGTCACTTGATCTTCACTGTTTACAGAAACTTGGTTATCCGTATCCCTGTAGCTACCTGCCTTCTACTGATTTTATGCAAGCATAGTTCATCACTGTGTGATTGGCTTTTTACTGATTTCGTGGGATTTATCTGCTGAATTTGTTTCCTTAAACTAATTAAGGGCATGTCTGATTGAACAGTGCGTGCATTCAAATTGGATTGAAAAAGAATCAGCTTTTTGCTAATCCCTCCGTCTCACTTTGTTTGGCCACATTTCTATTTTTGTTTGTCTCATTTTGTTTGGTCACTTATAAATAAATTCAATGTAAATTTATACCCTATTGTCCCATTATACCCCTACTTAAATGAGCATTTTACAAACTAATTAATAATATACAAAACTAATGCGTGACTTTTCATGTCAAGGATAGAATTGGAAATGTAAAAGATGAACTAAGACATTTATTCAGGTTTATGTAGATTATACCAAAAATAAAGCCTTATTACCAAGACACACCTCAAATCTTGTACTCACTCGATCCCGAAATAAAAGTTGATGATCAAAAACAGATACAAGCATCCATTTCGGGACGGAGGGAGTTACATTTTTGTGGTCTCTTCTCTATTCATTAATTCACATCTTTGGGACGGAGAGAGTATCAAAACTTGTAAATTTCATTATGTCCCTTTTTGTTTAACCGATAATTGGACAAACCAAAAGGGTACAGAATGAATGTTGTAAATATAATAGGGCAATGACAAACGTACCAATCAATATCCAAAACATATGGCAATGACTGAAAAGAATCAATACAGGGTACAAAGCACTCTCAAAATAGAAAAAGAAGAGCAAAAACAGCAACAAAAAAAAAAATAACTAGAAGAAGTATCAGCATTAAAATGTTTTCTTCTCCACCTGACAAAAATTGTCCCAAGCAGCTCTCTGCCTTCCCACATCTATCCCTCTAATCCTTCTGTTTCAAACGGGTTTTTAGTTTAGTAAGTAGGTACCTTTTTTCTTAAAAGTGTGGGTCCGCTTCACTCAAATTGGGCAGGGTGGGACATCGAGAGTGAGACCAGCTTGGATTTGGCCCCAACCAATAAGACGCCAGTGCTTTTCTACACGCCTGCTAAGTGCAATTTTCTCCCCCTTGCTGGTGCAAACTGGAGATGTTAATTGCAGTTTTGCCAAATCGTTCTTCACTGCAACAACACGGGCCCCAGTTGACATAGACCCTATGTTCAACATAAGAATCTCTGCCTTTGCTAGCTTTGACACCTTTCCTTGCCTCTCTGTTCCTTTTGTCCTCACACCCAAAAGCCGTCTCAACAAGAAAAAATTCACCTGCATTACAAGGGAGTCAAGGTTTTTCATTACACACACTCTAATGCAGTTGCAACACATCCCCAAGGGTGGGCAAGGTAGTGATTCGATCACTTTTTATTCCCCTAGCTTTATGTATCTATTCAGTACTCCCTCCGTCCCTGAAGTTAGTCCCTATTTTTCCGTTGTTAGTTTCAATGAACTTTGAGCAATAATTTAGTTTACTTTTAATTATATAAATGAATCTAAAAATTATTATTGACACACTATTATAAATAGCTATTTTTATATTTCCATTAGAATGATTAAAAGTAACCTATATTATTGCTCAAAGTTCATTTAAACTAACAATGAAGAAAGAATGACTAACTTTCTAGGATGGAGGGGGTATTAAATAGGCTCCTATTGAGCTTTCGTTAGTACTCCCTCCATTCCCAAAACAAATGTCCATTTTTTAAAAACTGTCCCACAATGAATGACCATTTTCTAAATAACTTTGTCTCTAAATGTTTTTTTACCAAATTGTTTTATCCCTTTCATTTATTTATATCTATATCTATATATCTCAAACTAGAAGTTTCGAAGTGAATACAAGAAAAATGATACTTTTGGCATTAAAATTGAACATTTTCAAATGCCTTTTAAATGAAAGGACATTCATTTTGACACGGGAGGGAATACAAACAAACATGTACAATACACTGCCACTTACCTCTAGTTCAACATAAACTTCAGGAAGTGATCCAACCTCCCCAAGAACCTGTCCGACCAACCGATCAGCACGTGTCAAGGTAGGATCCATGGTTGTGCCAACTCCAATGAGGCCTCCTGGCACAGCAAATTGTAGCTCGTTCTGCTCGGCATATAATGAAACTATTCTAGAGTAGATAGGCGTGCATTTGATGTTACCACTCTCATCTTTGACGACAATGCCAGGACGAACCTCAATGTTTTGGTTTACCTTCAAAACACCCTGTACAGAAGACAATCGCATAGTCAACATCTTCGCACAAATTCCCTTCCTATCCCCACCCACCTACCCACACACAAAAGAATGTACAGAAACATAATACCTAATGCATACAGGTCTCGTAACAACAGCAATAGTCCTTATGTCACCCAATAAAGATCTTAATTAGGAAGGTACTACCTCTGTCCCAAATGAATTTTTCTGCTCCCTCTGTCCCGAAATGATCTAGGTGCTTTTTTTGTTGTTACTACGAAGGTATTTTGAGCAATAATACAACAGCAATAGTCCTTATGTCACCCAATAAACATCTTAATTAGGAAGGTACTACCTCTGTCCCAAATGAATTTTTCTGCTCCCTCTGTCCCGAAATGATCTAGGTGCTTTTTTTGTTGTTACTACGAAGGTATTTTGAGCAATAATTTTACGTTAAGTTAAATATCCTAATGAACATTTGAAAATTGTTATTGATAGTATTTATAATGTTGTATAAATAACAAGTTTTAAATTTTCATTAGGATAGCTAAATAAACCTAAAATTATTGCTCAAATTACCTTCATAGTAACATAAAAAAAAAAAAAAAAAAAAAAAAAAAAGTATAAAGATCCGTTCGGGACAGAGGGAGTATTTTTTTTTTTTCCATGTGGCATTGGATAGCAGAACCCATAATTATCACCAAAACTTGAGACACAAAATCTCCTTTCACCTCAGGATAAATTTAGAAGGAAAGAGAAACAATGAGATTGTAGTAGTATCAGAACTCAAGTGGTCATATCCATGAAGACCCCAAATAGGGCTTAGGCCCTTGGCACCGGTAAATTGAGAGAAGTTGCAACACAAAGAGTTGGTTCTAATATTTGGATTATAGACCGGAGCTCCCAAGCATGTATTTAACTTCATATGTAATATTTGTGAAGATTTTTAGAGGAACAAACCTTGAGGATACTTCCACCAGCAACACCACCTCGAATCTCATCAACTTCGAAACCAGGCTTATTGACATCAAAAGACCGGATTACAATCATATTTGGTGGAGAGGTGAAGTTCCTCTCTGGGATGGGGATTCTTTTCACAATATATTCACACACAACATCTATGTTATACTTCAGCTGGGCAGAAACCGGAATTACTGGTGCACCATCAGCAACAGTTCCCTAGTAAAAGATAGGATAAAGGGTTAATAATTGATGAGTCTCCAGCCAATATCTACTACTCGTATTAAAAATAGAAAGTAGATTGGCAACTAACCTGGATAAAATTCTGAATTGCTTCATGTTGGTTGATTGCAACATTCTCCTGTATTAAATCAACCTTATTTTGAAGAATAATGATATGCTGCAGGCGCATTATTTCAACAGCAGCCAAGTGCTCTGAAGTTTGAGGTTGAGGGCAACTCTCATTGGCTGCAATGAGAAGCAATGCTCCGTCCATAATTGCAGCTCCATTAAGCATAGTAGCCATGAGAATATCGTGACCCTGGGAAATAACAAAAGGATGAAAAGCAAATGGATTGTTAAAACAAACAAACAAAAAAATCCAGTTGGGGAGGAAGATCTGCTGCCGGTTTATTGCTCTTGTTCCAATTTACTTTCCAATCAAATGATTATGATTTCTCCTCTGTTATTATCCTCACCATGAACTTTATTGAATCAAAAATAAGAAAAAGACATCGGTATTTGACCTCTAGTTATGACTACAAAAGTATGATGCACCTACTTCCCTACACACTTGAGGATGATACAGTATGTGTAGCCATCTGATGCTTTTGCTTTTCTAAGCCTTACTTTGACTACAAACTTATTGTAGTACATCATTGTGGCCACAAGCCAATTTCACATTCACCCTGACAGAGATTCTGGAAAATGTGTACATACACACGACTATATACAAATAAGCAGCAAAAGATTCTCAGAGATGGTCAGTGACTTGGGGGTGATTTTACAACTCAAGCACATAAACTTGTCTCAATTCGAAAATACCAATACTTGGAAAAACCCTATAAAACGTAAGGAGAACTATTTGTTCCTTAACAGACCAATAATCTCATCACAAATTTGAATAATGTAACTTTGTGAAAATATTATAAGACAAAACAGGGAAATGAATATAAAATACTCGATCATAATCATCAGCACAATGTGTTGGGAATGTGTTTGTGTTTTATGCCACACATCAGATCCAATGCAATTAATTCAATTTCTAAACCTGCGAACTTTATGGCCAGTATATCAGGCAACAGACAAGCTGCACTAGAGACCAAAGAGAGAATGTGGTTTTTTTATTTGGGGGGTGGGGGTAGTGAAACACAAGTTAGAAGTAGCATCAAAGAAGATGAGGTGATAGAAACCACTAAAGCTAATTCAGTTAGCATGAAATTTATCTAGGTTTACTTATCATCTTTCAGATTTTTTTTTTTTTCAATTTAAGTCGAATATATCAAAATCCTAGAAAGACAGAATCATCCCTCACTGCTATATTTAAGTCGGCACTTGAGCAGTTACGGTGTTTGCGGAAAAGGAACACTGGCACCACTATGAACATGACTTGGGCCTAAGCTTGATCAAGTTCCAGGCCTGGACCTAGCAAAGTGATACCAAAAACACTCTATTTAACAAGGAAAACTTTCAAGCCAGAAAATGTTCCAAGTGCTCCTAGAAAATTAAGTCAATGCTATGTATATACTCTTTGCCACTTTGGCACTGAACTATGCTAAATAAAAACACAGGTTACCTGGGGTCCTACTTGGTTCAAAAGAAAGTCCATAAATTTCTCAGTGCAACCAAGAAAACAGAGAATATTAGTCTTACAAAGGGAATCATTTTTTCCAGCAGATGAAGGCGACAAAGAGGTTTATTTTCAGTAACTCCAGTTCACACTCTACAAAGTAAATAAATTATCATGTTATCGACTATTCAATTTTAAATAACAGCCAAATGTTCAATATGATGGATATACAGACCTAAAAGATAAGAAATACACAGTATAAGGATGAAAAAGAACTCCACAGGCCAAAAAATAATGAAGACCATATCAATTTTTCGTACAAGAACGCATCTGATAATTTTTTATTCATGTCCAACTTTGGCATATAAAATATGAATACCGAGAATGAGTATAAAATACTCTATAAGAATGCATTTAAATAACCACCTTACCAGTTTTAAAAGATCAATTTCTAGAGCCTCAAAAAACAAATTACCGGGCAATCGACAAAAGATACATGTCTCAGCAACTTCATCCTGCTGTTCTCAAACCCAGGCACATCACAAAGAGGAGCATCTTCTTTTCCACTTCCATACGCCCTGCAAAAACAAGTTTGAACACGACATATTATATGCATAGTGAATAACGAGATGCCAAGTGCAAGATGCAGTAATGAGTGCATTCACGATCATACTTGTAACACATAGGTCTTGGACACCGTTCATCTTCACACTTGTATATCTTTGCATTGGCATAACCAAGCTTGATAGTAATGTTGCGTTCCAGTTCATTTTTGAAACGAACAGTCTGCATGAGAAATATAAATCATTAAATCCATCATAACATTATATAATGAAACACTTGCATCTGCAATCTCATATTACTACTTGACATGATTAGCATGTCGTTATGATTTTTATTAAAATATCCAATATGAATATCTTAATTTCAGATTTCCTGAAACACCAGTTCTTAAGAAATTACTTTAATTATCCCCGCTATAAAATTTGTCACTATCCCAAATAGTAAGTAAGACATCATAAGTATCGTGCTAACGGTACTGATGAAACCTGCCGTCTGAAAGTTCCCCTTTTCTGTCACTTCAAGTTTTATCTCTTGACTTTCAGAATAACTTTCTTGCATAATTTAATCAGTTCATTAGTTTTCACCAAACCTATCAGATGGAGAACTCAACTAATGGCAGCATTGAGCATTCGGTACTGGAAAACATGAATCCAATCATAGTTGATTAACTTTACACCAAAAAGAAAGATATCTTAAACTTTGCTTTCGCATAACCTCAGCATTATGTAATAGATAATCATCCCGTTGTTTTACACCTAATTGAGGAAACGAAGACGGCCTCAGAAAAAAGAAAAAAGAAAAAATAAGATGATTTACCGAATGCTTAATATTTTAGGTCGACACTCATTATTTAGCTTGTACACATCTACCTAAATTTAATACGAATTAGATAACAAAAATCTTTATCTTCAGTCAGACTCATTTTTTATTCATAACTAGTTGACTATAATACTCCCTCTGTCCCAAAATGATAGTCCCCCTATTTTCATGGGTTTTACGAAGGAACTTTGAGTAATAATTAAGGCTACTTTTAATTATTCTAATGAAATTTTTTAAATTGTTCTTGATACACCATTATAAATACCATTAATATCAATTTTTCGATTCACATTAACATAATTATAAGTAGCATTTATAACTGCTCAAAGTTCCCTCGTAGTAACAACAAAAAAAGGTGGACTATCTTTCTGGGACGGAGGGAGTATTGTTTTAAAATTTAAAGTTCAGCTATCAAGTGATCACCTGGACACCAGATATGGCTTTAACAACGGTCGACTTCCCATGGGCGACGTGGCCAATTGTACCTGGAAAAGAAAACATAATCGAACTCTTAAAACTGCTTTCACATCAGCATTAAAAATTCCAAACCTGAAAACTGTTGTTATATTGCTGATGTAGAGTTGTTTCAATATAATATACGATATTTACTTCTCTTACATACAAGATATAAGTTTGCATAAATGAGAAGAAAGGATAACAAAAGACTGAGGATAAGTCAATAAATACAAAGCCAAATGTGAAGGGAACTCATCGAGAATAATTACCTATATTTATGGTAGCCTGTCGAGATATAACTTCAGGGGAGAGTGGATGTAACTGTGTCACATCCAGCTTGCTTAAATCCTGCTCCATCAAACCTTTCCGAGCCATATTTGCCTATTTTTGTGGGATCTGATGCTTCTATAAGAAAAGAGAATGACGATTGTGAAGCTGTGCCAACGAAGATGTCACATCAAAAAGAACTTATCTACATCAAATGTCAAATCACCAGTAGTGATGAGACTTCTGTTTCCTACATCTAGTACCACAATATTCGAGAACGAGGAAACAGATAAATTGAGCTACATCCAATAATAAGTCAAAATACCCCTATGTGAAATTCTAACAGAGAAATATGTTTTTCTGTTCAAGGTCACTTATTAGAATAAAGCAATTGTGAAACCCCACCAAATTCATTTAATAAATCATTTCAGTAATCTTACATCTTACTATTCACAGAGTTGTAGGGATTGGGCCATAGTGCCAGCGTTTTATAACTAAGTATTAATTTTCTTTCTATCTAGGCTAAGAGTTATATTCATAACAATTGTTCTTTGTCTAAGAGTTCATGGTCTATCAAAGAGTTCACAGATATTTAATTTGATAACATACATTAGAAGTAAACTTCTGTGGCAGTCTACTTCACATGTAACTTTTCAACCAAGGGTCTCACCAGAATAAGTACGGCTACAGTAAATTGATAAGTGCTGCAATCTCAAAAGGTCGACAATGGATACCAATACCATTTGGCAGACAGGCCAGAGTCAACAAAACTGATCTAAGTAATAAACCCAACTTAACGTGGCCAACTAGAACCAACAAAAATCTTCCACATCTTATCAAAGTGTGAAGCTATAAGAAAGTTGAAGCTATAAGAAAGAGAAAATAACCATTAATGTTAATATGAGCATGAAATAGATAGTGGATGCTCTCTCTAAAAGCTTAGAATTAGATGAGTTGGTTACTTAATATGGTATCAGAGCTCTAGGTTTGGCAAGGACAAGAGGTTCGAATCTTCCCACTTGCATTTATCTATAGAAAAAAAAAAACGAAAACGAATGTGTATTGGCCCAATTGGACCCCTATACTAAATCCACATACGCACATGAGGGGGAGTGTTAATATTAGCATGAAATACATTGTGGTTGATCTCTCTAAAAGCTTAAGCTTTCAGATGAGTTGGTACATGGTTACTTATAATTACTTCTTTGTTTTTGAGGACGGCCAGCTAATCTACCAAATTCACACAAATTTAATATTCATCTGAAATTAAGACAGAAACTTTGTTATTTTTATTTATTTGATAGGTACGACAGTAACTATGTTATTCATGCAAATATTATGAATAAAGCTACTGGGCGCCTCTGCGTGATTCAACTATTCGGCGCCCCATATCAAGTATTTACCCATAGCTCGTGCACAAATCATAGGGCTATCAGTGATACCTGCAGAACAATTGTTTCGTTTTACCAACTTCTACTCAACGTTGTCAATGGTGTCAGAATCAATGGAGATTGAGTAACAAATATATTGCCAATATTAAGCTAAAGACACGACCACACAGAGAGAAAAGCCCTAAAGCTAATCTAGCTAAACTTCCAAGTTCCAAGCTCTAAAACTAACTAGGCAGAATGTTTTCCAAGTGCCGCTGAAAATGGTACCAATCCGCAGGCTATTTCAAATCCATCCATTCAAACACTTTTCAAAACCCTAACATTTCAAATTTCACGTTATTCAACGAACATACAACCCTAGACGGATTCCCTTGTTCGAAATCTGAGCTAAACTGGAATAAATTTCAATTACACAAGAATTAACATAAACCCTAGTAATAAAGAGAAAACTAACACTACGTGATTCGTAATCGAACGGAAATTTTCGGGAACCTTGACATTAAGCTAACAAGTTTGAAACATAAGAAAGAGAAATTAGGGTTTACCTTGCTGCAGACGGAGGTTAGGGCAGCCGACGCGAGCTGCCAAAACGCCTGTAGGTTAGAGAGAGAAAGCGCAGATAGAGAGAAGATGTTTAGGAAGTAGGGATTCTTTTTGTGTGATGAAATTTGTGTTTTCTTAGTTGTATAGGTCCTTGGTAATTTCATTATTTACTGACTGGCCCCTTGTCTAGATTCTTTTCGAACTATTAGCAGACGCGGAGCGTTCTAGAACTGTACGCGGTGGATGGAGATTGTATGATGTCTGGGATCATCGAGGAACATAAGTACAGTAAAAACTCTATAAATTAATAATGTTGGGACCGGTGAAAATTATTAACTTATAGAGTTATTAATTTATCGATAAATTAATAATTATCAATTTAAAGAGTTTTTAGTTGATTCAACAAATTTCAGATTTTCGTATAAACTAAATTCATTATACGTACATAATAAGTTGAAAGACATTAGAAGTTGATGATACAATAAGAGAAATTATAGATGAACTCTAACTAGATTTGAACTTTGAAAGAAGAAAAAAACAACTATAAAATCATATTTTTACTAAGTTGTAATAATTATATATTCACTTTCTAAAAATTATTAATTTATAAGTTTTATGGGACCTATAATTATAAAGGGATCTCCTGAAAAATTATTATCTTATTATTTTATCAATTTTCGTAAATTTGTTCACTGTCCCAAGTCGGGACCAGACAAATTTATTATTTTAGAGAGTTTATTAATTTGTCGAGTATCGATTTAAAGAGTTTCTACTGTATTAAGAATTGTAACTACTGAGATCATCGAGGAACATAAGTATTAAGAATTGTAACTAATAAGAGTAAAGTGGTTTTGAGGCTGTGAATTACACTAATTTGACGTCAGAGGTAGTTGATGATGGGTTGTTAGTTGTCGAAAGTTGAAAGCTGATTGTTAATATCGGTTATAATTTGATTTTGTCGTGGGGTGAGGTGGAGGTGGTGGCAGCCATGTTGATGGCAATAACGTTGGTGGAACGAGGGTGGCGAGGTGTAGTGGTGGGTAGTAAGGATGAGCCGATTACGCAATATCAATATTAAATGTGAGTATTGTTGATAGTTTGGGAAAAGAGTGTGTTTTTGGGGAAACTAGTTCTTCCATAAGTTATAAAAAGTCTTGTTTTTTACCCTTAAACCCTAAACCTGAAACCCTAAAACCTAAGCCTGAAACCCCAAACTCTAAACCTTAAACCCTATAAAAACAAGACTTTTTATAACTTATGGAGGAACTAGTTTCCCCCAAAAATTTCTCTTGGGAAAATTGCGATTCGGTAACCTATATTTGGCTCATTTTTACACAAGCTTTAGCGAAATGATAAAAACGCCTTTAAAAAATTCATGTGTGTTTGTACATGACCTTGATTTCGTTAAAAATTTAACATCTTGTTAGTTTTTACATCAAAATGTAACAAATTGCCAGTGTTAAAAATTGAACTGACAAGGTTTCAAAATTCAGTTGGAAATTATAAAAGTATGACAAGCACATGTTTTTTTTTTTCCTTTTATCCTTCTTATTTGAGTTTTAACGAATATGTTAGACTCAAGCATGTATTAATAAGCAGTGACGGAGACACATCTAACGTTAGGTGCCATTACCCCTTTAGTTTTGAAAAACGTCAATTTTCCTATAAATTTATAAATCGGAGTTCACCCTCCGTGATAGCAGCTGGAACTAGGCAATTTTGATATTTTACCACTAAAATCTTTAATTTATCATTTTTGCCCCCATTTCAATTAGAGAAAATACACCACATAATATTTTTACCTCATTCATACAAACAAAATTACTCTATCATATATTTTGCTCTCATTTGTCTAAAATGCTAACTCCACCACTACTAATAACTGAGGAAAATAACAATTTTGTCTTCTATAATTCATCTTATTCATTTATTTATCTAATAACATACAAAAATTCACTTTTATTCTAGTATTTTTATAAAAATCAACTTGATTATATTTTAATCAAGGGAAAGTATGAATTTTTTTTATCCTCTTGCGATTTAAAAAGCTATTCACGATAGTAAAAAAATAACACACTTTTATAATTTCTCGAGTTAACTAAATTTTCATTTCTTTTCTTTAGAAAAATGTGACTTAAAATAAAGTATGATTATCTTTTGAGGACATCTTTTTAGGACGAAGGTATGAGTAGTATTTAATAAACTACTCCATCCGGCTCAAAATTGATCTTCACCCTTTTTGACCTTCACACTTTTTTTGCTATTATTACAAACTAGTGAGTAACCCGTCGAGATTCGACGGGAGCATAGTAATGCTAAGAATAAAAAAAATACTACCTCCGTCCCTAATGATCTTCAAATTTGACATTTTTCATTAATAAACCCCCCATGATCTACATTGCTATATAAAGTCCAACGATGATGTTAACATCAAGATGAGGATGAGCTTGACAATGAACGTTGTTTTCTTATAACACAACTTATTCCAATACACACTGCCCACTATCTTTTCATGTAACCCAAGAACTCCATGTAAAACACATACATACATGAAGCTGTAACGCCCGTCCTAATTCCTGTTAAATTCTTGACTTGCATATTTATATGCTATTTTATTTGAGTTAATTATTTAACTAATTGAGCAAGTTTAAGTCCTAATTGTTTAAGTTGAAACATTAGGGTCATTTGTGAAAATTAAAGTTTAGGGGCCTTTTTGTCAAAGTTGAAACTTGAGGGGCCAAATTGCAATTCTTGAAAACTTGAAAGGATAAAACATGGGTTGCCTCTTCCTTCTGAGTATTGTTTTCTAAATTTCTCAAGTACGTTCCTCTGTCTCAGAAGAAAAGTTAGGGTTTACCCTATTCTCGACTCCTCTCGCTTAATTATGCTTCTGATCGAAAATCAGACTTCGCATAAATGATCAGGGCGGTGAGTAGAGCATTTCCTGCCGAACAGAAATTAGTTTGGGTGAATTTGATTTCGGAGTAGGTAAGTCACTAGCTCCCCTTTGCTTGTAATAACATGCCTATGTGTTGTTCTTGATACTTGTACTTGTTAATTTCGTGATTTGAATGAACTTGGTGATACTTGTAAATTTAGAACGAAGGGAGTATTAGTATGAATTACAAAGCATGAAATTGACTTGAAAGACATGTTTAGGCATGTTAAAATGTTCCTCGTGAGTGTTAGAAAATTTTTACTCCTACTCGTGAGACGGTAAAATATTAACTTGATTTAAATGTTATTAAAAAAATTGTATCACTATTTGTGGTACGGGGAAATGAATGAAAGTATCCCTAAATGTTTATATTAGTATATTAGAAAATTATATTTATACTTTTGGGACGGTAGAATATTTAAATGGAATAAAAGAAAATTATCCTATTATTTATGGATGGTATGAAATATTTTGAACTTGTTTGTACGTCCTGGGTGTGCTAAGTACTCCTAGGTAGTGTATACGTATTAGTAAAAGTATACTCCTACGCTTGGGACAGAGAATTATTCAACCTGGAAAAGAAATGAGCATTGACCGGAAATGTACAGTGTGCGACCGCACAAAATTTATTGGGCGACCGCCCATCTTTCTGGAATGTTTTTCAAATGATTCACCTGCTAGTGTGCGGCCGCCCGGTCCGTTTTGAGCGCCCGCCCGGGTGCCCTGAAAAATAAAAAGCTTGTTTAAAGTTTGTATAAATTGGAAATAACCCTAGTTAAGGTATATCGCCTTAGTATAAGATGTCCTAGCACGTGTTGTGACACCTTAGGGGCATCAGAAGTGAATCGTGAACATGATTACTCATTAAAGTAAAATGAGAACTTGAATATCAAAGTAAGAACTCTTTTAATTGTCTTGAAAGTGCTAAGAACAAGCACTAATGTGTTATATATGTCTTGAATCCAATGTTTGTGTACCTTAGGGGCACTAGAACAATGTCTTGAGCTTGAACATCCAAAGTATAGGATTATGAACTTGTAAGTATGAGATGTATAACTCATCTACTTAGCTTGAATTTGAAGTATAAGACAATTAAATTTTGTACATGACTTGAATATCCAAAGATTGGAATAATAACTTGAGTATAAGATAATTAATTCTTGTACATGTCTTAAACATCCAAAGAATTGGATTGAGAACTTGAATGTAAGATGATAAAATCTTGTACATGTCTTGAAACCAATACGTGTGTATGGTAATGAACTTAAAAGTGCTATGAACAAGCACTAATGTGTTAGAACTATCCTTGATGTTTATGTGCAAATCTTGCACATAATTACTTGATAGAATGTGGCTTGTTGACTACTTAATACTTGGTATTAATAACCAAAGAGTTAGAATGTGGAACTAGATAGAAAATGAACAACTTTAAGACATACTTGAATCTAATACGTGTGTATTGAAAGTGCTATGAACAAGCACTAATGTGCTAGTACTTGGTTTTAGTCGTGCATATACTCAATGAAGTATATAAAGTATAAATAAGATATCTTGTTCTTGAGATGAGTTCCTAAAGAAATAGGGACTAGTGTAATATGAAGATAATTCATAAAACAATGATTATAGAACACAATATGTGTTGGAAAATGTATTCGATTATTAACGATACATATACGCGAGATATGATTGTGACTAGGTACAATACGACCTATTCGACTACGTGCTTAGAGTCTAAGATGTTGGGCTCTACTTGAAAGTAAGGGTATCGTGATAGACACATTAGTGTGTTAAAGGTTATATGAATATGTACGTGCAAATATTTCATATGACAAAGTGATATAGTATGACATACTCTACTACTTGGTTGGGGTCTGTTATTAATAGACTCTAATTTGGCTTGATTGTGTTACATGGACACATTATGGGCCATTGTTATACTGATTTGTATTTGCAAATATAGCATACGCGTACTTGTATTTGGTGAGCACATAATTACATGGTTCATGAAGAGCTAGTCCACTACTTTTGGTCTTAGTTCTATACTCTCGTAGTTCAAGTAAATACCTACTTGTGCATTCTTATGTGAGTCCAGCTGGTCCTTGCTTGTTCGGAGATATATAGGTTCACGCTTATCGCGAGTGCTGGGGCTAAGTAATAATCGGGGATCTATGTATCTGCGCTTGACCCCTTACTACAGGCCATAGTAAGGGCATAGCTTCCTTCATTAGAGTAATACGCCTGATAAAAGTGAATGCTAAACTCGTGAACACCTCGTGAATCTTGTTCTTGTGAGTGATACTGGTTACCGAGTCCTCTTGTGTACTGCACAGCAGCAACTTGATTGATCGTGATTTGTCAACTGCAATAAGCAACGACAACAATGGTTTACTTGGAGGAATAAGGTTGGAATATCCTTGTAACGTGTTAGTTTAGCTTTATGTGCTAGCTACTTGATGAGTTGGCTTAGCCTCTCATATACTTGTTACTTGATGACATCTGAGCATGATTATTTGATAATCTTCTTGATTTGCATGATTACATGATAACATGTATGTACTTGTATCTAGTAACTTACTGAGATTTATCTCACCCCGTTCCTTGTTTATTTGTTTCCCCCCCCCCCAGGAAAGCAAGTGGTAATACGTTGTGAGGCTCGACTTAACAGGGGCCTACTTGGCAGGTTGCTCTTGTTGGGGATTGTTATCATTTCCAGTTTTGGTGAGGACGATTTGGTATCAGTTGTTTAGACTCAGTATATTGGAGACTTGTATAGTGTTCTTGTAATGCCAGCGTATGTGCTAGGCATGTTTTCCGCTGTGTACAACCATTTGGTTTAAATTTTTTGGTATAGAACTCGTTGTGAGCTATCTTAGCTCGTTCCTCTTGAGTATATATATGATGTCAGTTTGATATAAGCAGGTGTCATTCCCGTTTTCCGCTTCTTGTTAGTCATGCGCACCAGGTTCGAGGTTCTATTAGGGAATCCCGGGACTTGGGGGCGTGTCAGGTTGGTATCAGAGCTATGGTTTAGCTCTAAGCCTGGATAGGGTTTATGGCCTAGCTTGGGTTAGTCTTGGGTGTGCTACCGACGTCGAGTGCTTCGTTACTTGTTGTTATACCAGGCATAGGACTGGTGTTGATAGTGTTGATCCCAATTGGAATAAGATGGTTTGAGAATCGAGAGCGCGAGTCTTTAAAGACTTAGGCGTATCTATCTTGTGCAGTGGACATTGTTTCGTGCTATATGCATGCTTGTCCTCATTTCTTGATTTACGTGGAGGCGTATGCTCTAGTAAGAGACTACGTGCTTGATATCGTTATTTATAAGAGCTTGATAGAAGTGTGGGTGATAACACCCTATACGTTATATGTTAACTTGGTCATGTTACCTGCATGGGGTATTGATGTGATACGTGTTATGGCTTGGCTTTTATGTGTTATGATTTGGCTTTCTATATGTTATGCCATTCTTGTTTGCCACAATAGATGGTGAATATTTCTATGCTAGTATGCTTGACTATTTATATGAGCATGATATAATTATGTATAATATTCATGTTCTGCATTGAAAGCTCGAAAATGATTATCAAGGTTGTGCTGAATATTTAGCATATGTGGTTGATGGAAGAATGTCTACACCAAAAATTGAAGGATGTATCCATTCTTTGTGAGATCTCATATATAATTTCTACTGAGTAGTACATGATACATGATGAGAACCTTGAGTTATCTTGAATTGCTACAGTACAAATATAGAGCTGATATTTAAATCAATGTTCATGACATCGGTTGAGTTCAAAGTGTTGAAGGTTCAACTTGAGAAATTTCTTGATAGAGGATTCACCCAGCTTAGTATATTTGCGTGGGGTGTATCTGTATTGATTGGCATGAAGAGATATGGTACTTTGCGATTTCATATTGAATGCAAAGAATTCAACCAGGTGACTATAATGAACCAGTAATTGTTATCATGTATGGATGAATTATTTGATCCCTGAAGCTAATCAGTGGTCTATTCAGTGTTTGATTGATAAGTGGCTACCATTATTTAGAAAGTCAACTATGAGGATATACTGAAGACATCTTCTCATATCAGGTATGCTTGTTATGAATTCGTGATTATGCTATTTCGATTGATATATGATCTAGCAGTATTGATGGATTTGATGAATAATATCTTCAAACCATAATTAGCTCTCTTTGCGATGAATTGATTAATGACTTGTTGGTGTATACAAAGTCGCAGACTGAGAATTGATTGTATTGAAATTTCTCGAGAGAAACAATTGTTTCCAAAAGCTAGCAAGAGTTAGAGGATCTATTACCTTGAAGTGGATGCCTGAAGTAAGTATCTTTATTGACTGTACAAGTGGAAATAACCGAGGTACGATTATTTTTGAGATTTTCTTGATCTTGTTAGAGATTCATTAATGAATTTTGAAGGTAGCTCTATCATTAACTATTTGAGACAGAAAGCTACACTTTCTGATGGATTGATAAACGTGAAGTTAATTTTTTAAATATTGAAATGATGGATGACCATAACTTCAGTATTTGACATTGCCTAGTGGATTCGACTAGTATGATATGATGGTTATTTGGAGGATATGACTAGTGTTACTATTTTCTCGTGTATGTGTCAAGATTCACCAATATAGTGGATATGATAAATTCATTATGCATAGTGAAGCTCGAACAAGAGATAAAACGTGTGTTAATTCAAAATGGTAACGTACTTGTATATGCTTCGAGGAGATTGAATCTTTATAAATAGAATAATTCTACTCATGACTTGAAATTGATTGTGATCCTACGGCTGTTGTATTAGCGGATTCATTCAAACATAAAGACTTGTATTTCATGATTGATGGTACTGAATGGGAGAAAATTTTTGAGCATTTAACTAAATCCTTGAATTACGATTATTTGAAAGCAGAATATCAGTGATCGGTAGATTTGTTATAATCCTTCGAGATTTGTGAATATATGAATATATTGCGATGGATTTCGTGGAAGGATTATCATTTAATAGATAAGTCACGATGATATTGGTTATAGTGGATTGATTAATCAAATCTGCTTGACTTTATGTGTTTTGATGTTATGATCGATACATCTTGATTACATGGAATACTTGTGGATATAATATATGACAGGGATTCTTGTTCTACACCTTGTTTTACATCTTGATTATGATAATTTTTCTGAGCACTCTGGATATTTAACCGAGGTTGCTTCTTGATCATATGTTGCGAGCATGTGAAGTCAATTTTCTTGTGGCTATTGTATAAGCTTGCTATTTAGTGGAAATTCAATCACACGAATTACTTAGTATATGGATACTTGATTCTTGTCTTGAGCACGATTACTTCTTGTGAAAGTTTCATGGGAAAGTCTCGGTATCGAGAAGGTTATGTGAGAATAATACTCGCAGGTAATTGATAATATGGTGTGGTATACCATATTCTTGCTATTCTTGAGTTTTATTTGTTATTTATATGTGTTATAATCTCGATTAGTAAAATTCGAGGACGAATTTTCTTTAAGGAGGAGAGGATGTAACGCCCGTCCTAATTCCTGTTAAATTCTTGACTTGCATATTTATATGCTATTTTATTTGAGTTAATTATTTAACTAATTGAGCAAGTTTAAGTCCTAATTGTTTAAGTTGAAACATTAGGGTCATTTGTGAAAATTAAGTTTAGGGGCTTTTTTGTCAAAGTTGAAACTTGAGGGGCCAAATTGCAATTCTTGCAAACTTGAAAGGATAAAACATGGGTTGCCTTTTCCTCTGAGTATTGTTTTCTCAATTTCTCTCGTACGTTCCTTTGTCTCAGAAGAAAAGTTAGGGTTTACCCTATTCTCGACTCCTCTCGCTTAATTATGCATCTGTTCGAAAATCCGACTTCGCATAAATGATCAGGGCGGTGAGTAGAGCATTTCCTGCCGAACAAAAATTAGTTTGGGTGAATTTGATTTCGGAGTAGGTAAGTCACTAGCTCCCCTTTGCTTGTAATAACATGCCTATGTGTTATTCTTGATACTTGTACTTGTTAATTTCGTGATTTGAATGAACTTGGTGATACTTGTAAATTTGGAATGAAGGGAGTATTAGTATGAATTACAAAGCATAAAATTGACTTGAAAGACATGTTTAGGCATGTTAAAATGTTCCTCGTGAGTGTTAGAAAATTTATACTCCTACTCGTGAGAGTAAAATATTAACTTGATTTAAATGTTATTAGAAAAATTGTACCATTATTTGTGGTACGGGAAAATGAATGAAAAAGTATCCGTAAATGTTTATATTAGTATATTAGAAAATTATACTTATACTTTTGGGACGGTGAAATATTTAAATGGAATAAAAGAAAATTATCCTATTATTTGTGGGATGGTAAAAGAAATGTTTTGAACTTGTTTGTATGTCCTGGGTGTGCTAAGTACTCCTAGGTAGTGTATAAGTATTAGTAAAAGTATACTCCTACGCTTGGGACGGAGAATTATTCAACCTGAAAAAGAAATGAGCATTGGCCGGAAATGTGCAGTGTGCGACAGCACAAAATTTATTGGGCGACCGCCCATCTTTCTGGAATGTTTTTCAAAGGATTCACCTGCTAGTGTGCGGCCGCCCGGTCCGTTTTGAGCGCCCGCCCGGGTGCCCTGAAAAATAAAAAGCTTGTTTAAAGTTTGTATAAATTGGAAATAACCCTAGTTAAGGTATATAGCCCTAGTATAAGATGTCCTAGCACGTGTTGTGACACCTTAGGGGCATCAGAAGTGAATCGTGAACATGATTACTCATTAAATTAAAATGAGAACTTGAATATCAAAGTAAGAACTCTTTTAATTGTCTTGAAAGTGCTAAGAACAAGCACTAATGTGTTATATATGTCTTGAATCCAATGTTTGTGTACCTTAGGAGCACTAGAACAATGTCTTGAGCTTGAACATCCAAAGTATAGGATTATGAACTTGTAAGTATGAGATGTATAAATCATCTACTTAGCTTGAATTTGAAGTATAAGACAATTAAATCTTGTACATGACTTGAATATCCAAAGATTGGAATAATAACTTGAGTATAAGATAATTAATTCTTGTCATGTCTTGAACATCCAAAGAATTGGATTGAGAACTTGAATGTAAGATGATAAAATCTTGTACATGTCTTGAAACCAATACGTGTGTATGGTAATGAACTTAAAAGTGCTATGAACAAGCACTAATGTGTTAGAACTATCCTTGATGTGTATGTGCAAATCTTGCACATAATTACTTGATAGAATGTGGCTTGTTGACTACTTGATACTTGGTATTAATAACCAAAGAGTTAGAATGTGGAACTAGATAGAAAATGAACAACTCTAAGACATACTTGAATCTAATACGTGTGTATTGAAAGTGCTATGAACAAGCACTAATGTGCTAGTACTTGGTTTTAGTCGTGCATATACTCAATGAAGTATATAAAGTATAAAGAAGATATCTTGTTCTTGAGATGAGTTCCTAAAGAAATAGGGACTAGTGTAATATGAGGATAATTCATAAAACAATGATTATAGAACACAATATGTGTTGGAAAATGTATTCGATTATTAACGATACATATACGCGAGATATGATTGTGACTAGGTACAATACGACCTATTCGACTACGTGCTTAGAGTCTAAGATGTTGGGCTCTACTTGAAAGTAAGGGTATCGTGATAGACACATTAGTGTGTTAAAGGTTATATGAATATGTACGTGCAAATATTTCATATGACAAAGTGATATAGTATGACATACTCTACTACTTGGTTGGGGTCTGTTATTAATAGACTCTAATTTGGCTTGATTGTGTTACATGGACACATTATGTGCCATTGTTATACTGATTTGTATTTGCAAATATAGCATACGCGTACTTGTATTTGGTGAGCACATAATTACATGGTTCATGAAGAGCTAGTCCACTACTTTTGGTCTTAGTTCTATACTCTCGTAGTTCAAGTAAATACCTACTTGTGCATTCTTATGTGAGTCCAGCTGGTCCTTGCTTGTTCGGAGATATATAGGTTCACGCTTATCGCGAGTGCTGGGGCTAAGTGATAATCGGGGATCTATGTATCTGCGCTTGACCCCTTACTACAGGCCATAGTAAGGGCATAGCTTCCTTTATTAGAGCAATACGCTTGATAAAAGTGAATGCTAAACTCGTGAACACCTCGTGAATCTTGTTCTTGTGAGTGATACTGGTTACCGGGTCCTCTTGTGTACTGCACAGCAGCAACTTGATTGATCGTGATTTGTCAACTGCAATAAGCAATGACAACAATGGTTTACTTGGGAGGAATAAGGTTGGAATATCCTTTGTAACGTGTTAGTTTAGCCTTATGTGCTAGCTACTTGATGAGTTGGCTTAGCCTCTCATATACTTGTTACTTGATGACATCTTGAGCATGATTATTTGATAATCTTCTTGATTTGCATGATTACATGATAACATGCTATGTACTTGTATCTAGTAACTTACTGAGATTTATCTCACCCCGTTCCTTGTTTATTTGTTTCCCCCCCCCCCCCCAGGAAAGCAAGTGGTAATACGTTGTGAGGCTCGACTTAACAGGGGCCTACTTGGCAAGTTGTTCTTGTTGGGGATTGTTATCCTTTCCAGTTTTGGTGAGGACGATTTGGTATCAGTTGTTTAGACTCAGTATATTGGGTAGACTTGTATAGTGTTATTGTAATGCCAGCGTATGTGCTAGGCATGTTTTCCGCTGTGTACAACCATTTGGTTTAAATTTATTGGTATAGAACTCGTTGTGAGTTATCTTAGCTCGTTCCTCTTGAGTATATATATGATGTCAGTTTGATATAAGCAGGTGTCATTCCCGTTTTTCCGCTTCTTGTTAGTCACGCGCATCAGGTTCGAGGTTCTATTAGGGAATCCCGGGACTTGGGGGCGTGTCAGAAGCATTCACTTATACTATGTAAATATGATATATGTGCATATCATCCCATTCTATTCACACCCACAAGCCACAGCCACACACAAAAAAGAAGAAAAGAAAGGGGAAAAATAAGATATTTGAAGCCCTCAGACTTACAATGAAAGTGAAACATCCATTAAAGACTTCATGGACACAGTGCGAAATTATAATTCATACTCTTTCGTCCCAAATTGAGTTAGCAACGTCCTCCACTTTCGAGAGAAAATTCTATGATGTAAAGAAATAGTGATGAGAAGCATTACATATAAGATCTTCTTTTTAACACAAAGTTGAGAGCTTGAATACATTTGGCATTTTATAGGCGAATTTATGATAAGTTCTTCAAACCTTGTTGACAGCTTAAGCATTCAAATGGGACAACCAATACCATACAATCATTAACTTCAGCAACTTAGATATAAACTTGGTGATCAAGACCACATTCAGGTGATTGACTAAATGAAACTAAAAGGAAGTAATAAATCACCCCCTAACTCCATATTGCGATGGCTGACATGGATTTTAGCAAAATCTGGAAGGTAGACAACGCAGCAGGAATCCTGCAGTTCTTACAAAAAAAATACGTAAAAGAGAACGTTTTCATGAGAAATGATCTCTGTGATAATAATTTCTAGAACATCATTCTTTGGGAATAGTTTGAATTAGTGAAAAATTAATGTGTCAAAGGTGGCATCACTCCTTGTGCACATAATAGACATAGCGTCCGAAAGACAGATATAAATAACATGTATGTCGTCTACCTGAATGTCTACATAAATGGTTATTCAAAACTAGATCTAGCTGTTGAAATAAAATCATCTAGATAGAAATGCAAGAAAACTATATGACACTATAATAACACAAAACCTATTAGTCATTGACGTTTACAGCAAAAGGCCTAATCTTAGAAGAAGCAGTGTTTCCATAATGTTCATACAAACTAAATTGGAGATCTCAAGGAGGATATAGGTAAATTCCATATAGCCTGGAATTACTGACTTGGTCACCGCAATTTGAGAAGGATGAAGAGGATATTATAATAAAAATTCAAGGGCACCAAATATATTTAAGACCGCAACGGAAAGGATAAAGACACTTCTATTGTTATTAGTATTACTCCCTCCGTTTCCAATGTTCCAGCAAGGCCAAGAGGGCATACGCTTAAAGAGAACGAAATGGCCACAAAGAGAACGTTTTCATGAGAAATGATCTCCGTGATAATAATTTCCAGAACATCATTCTCTGGGAATAGTTTGAATTAGTGAAAAATTAATGTGTCAAAGGTGGCATCACTCTTTGTGCACATAATAGACATAGCGTCCGGAAGATAGATATAAATATACATGTATGTCGTCTACCTGAATGTCTACATAAATGGTTATTCAAAACCAGATCTAGCTGTTGAAATAAAATCATCTAGATAGAAATGCAAGAAAACTATAAGACACTATAATAACACAAAACCTATTAGTCATTGACGTTTACAGCAAAAGGCCTAATCTTAGAAGAAGCAGTGTTTCCATAATGTTCATACAAACTAAATTGGAGATCTCAAGGAGGATATAGGTAAATGTCATATAGCCTGGAATTACTGACTTGGCCACCGCAATTTGAGAAGGATGAAGAGGATATTATAATAAAAATTCAGGGGCACCAAATATATTTAAGACCGCAACGGAAAGAATAAAGACACTTCTACTGTTATTAGTATTACTCCCTCCGTTTCCAGTGTTCCAGCAAGGCCAAGAGGGCATACGCTTAAAGAGAACGAAATGGCCACAATATAGTAACCTTTAACTGGGTAAGATTTTCGAATGTTTGTTTTATTCTGAATGTTGACCTATCAAGTGAGCCAGTTTAAGTTCGTAGGCTAGAATATTCAGTCCATAACTTTTCCAGTTTTCCCAACAAATTCGCATGAAATGATAAACTGGCTCAACCTTAATTTAATTAAGTATTGCTGCAGAGGTGACCATGTCTAGGACAGAGGTTAATATTTTTCTGTACGAATGGTGGTGAATTTGCGAGACGACGAAAAAGAGCAAATGACTTGATTTCGGTAAAGACATATTCAAGTTGGATGTCAAAATGGACCTGAACATGACTACCAAACATGGGAGTAGAACAACACATAATTTCTAATACTTGTAACATGAAAGAGAAAATGAAGACTCCAACATCAAAATCAATCAATAAATAATGCCTAAATAATGACTACAATTTAAATAATAAATCAAGAATTTGAGATTATAAAAACTTCACAGTCAGCAAAGTATCTTGAGGTTTGTACAGAAAAAAATTAGGGTCTCAATTCAACAGTTAATTCAAAAACAGAAAAAAAAAAAAAAAAACAGCTGTATGGACGAATTTTGTAAAGAGATGGAAAAGGAGGATACCTATCATGAATGACGTTCACACTACATGTATCAGTTGAAGATTCCATACTCGCACAAAATTGCTGATCCAAATCGCATTCGAAATAACAATTTGAAAATTTGATATTTTACCACTAAAATCTTTAATTTATCATTTTTGCCCCATTTCAATTAGAGAAAATACACCACATAATATTTTTACCTCATTCATACAAAAAAATTACTCTATCATATATTTTGCTCTCATTTGTCTAAAAGGCTAACTCCACCACTACTAATAACTGAGGAAAATAACAATTTTATCTTCTATAATTCATCTTATTCATTTATTTATCTAATAGCATACAAAATTTCACTTTTATTCTAGTATTTTTATAAAAATCAACTTGATTATATTTTAATCAAGGGAAAGTATGAATTTTTTTTATCCTCTTGCGATTTAAAAAGCTATTCACGATAGTAAAAAAATAACACACTTTTATAATTTCTCGAGTTAACTAAATTTTCATTTCTTTTCTTTAGAAAAATGTGACTTAAAATAAAGTATGATTATCTTTTGAGGACATCATTTTAGGATGAAGTTATGAGTAGTATTTAATAAACTACTCCATCCATCTCAAAATTGATCCTCACCCTTTTTGACCTACACACTTTTTTTGCTATTATTACAAATGAACTTTGAGTAATAACCTTATGTTAATTTAATTATGTTAATCAAAATCTAAAATTTGTAATTGATAGACCATCAACAATACTATCAATAATAAGTTTTAGATTTTCATTAAAATAATTCAATAACCTAAAATTATTGCTCAAAGTTCCTTCGTAGTAACATGAAAAAAAAAGTTAAATTTAAACTTTATTTCCCTATAAAAAGTAAAACAATTGGGAAAATCCCATATCCATGTTCTTGTCCATAACATGTGCACTTTCCCAAAACTTCTATGTAAAATATGGGCACAAGATCACATACAAATACAACTACATAATCAAATGCCTCTACCACTTTCCAAAACCCCCCAAAAAAATTGTCAAAAGTTATTATTGAAGGAAGTAATAGAGACCAAGAAACTCACTCTTAATTAATTAGAGTGACATCTCTTATTTCTTCCTTTATTTATCTTAGTATTTTGTGTTCTTCCTAGTTCATTTTTAAAAACCAAAAATTAACATTAAAATGTGAAGCTAAACTGAGGACAAGTTATCACCACCACCAGAAACTTTCTGGTCACCGAAAATGCGCTCTCGGAAGTCAGAAACCATAAGGGGTAGGCCTTCCCTGAGAGACACCTTTGGTTGCCACCCGAGAAGCTCTTTCGCCTTTGAAATGTCTGGCTTTCGCTTGTGTGGATCGTCTTCCGTGTTCGGTCTGAATTCTATCTTTGCATTCGGGTCAATTGTTTCTTGCACCACCTGCATATATACACAAACCCACAAATTTGCTGCTAAGGTTCATAATCAGGGTGATCATAGATATTGTCTATAGATGAATCTTGAATTGGTATGTATATCATTTATCATGTGTAGGAATGCCTCAAATTATCTGGCACCTATGTCCATCTATATCTAAATCTATATTTATGGATATCGGATTCATGCAGTGTGACTGTACAACAGTCAGATTTTTATAGTAGATGAGTTATATTTTATAGTAGTATAAAACTGACTTCTATGCAATCAGACTGCACATGCCTCAGTCATGTATTTGTATCTATGTCTATATATATACAAATACGCATAAGTGGAAATGGGTGAATGAAATGATCAATAGATCAACGACAATGTTCCAATGGGATTTTAAAGTAGTATAAAACTAACGCTTTTATTCCGAACTGTACTAGATCAAAATTGATGCGAATACTCCCTCCGTCCCATTTTAAGAGTCATAAATTTCTTAAAAGTGCGTCCCATTTTAAGAGTCAAAATCATAAAATGGAAAGTGGGTCCCACATGTCATACTCACAACAATTATCTACTAACTCTTCTCTACCCCACTTTCTCTCTCCTATCCAACTATCAACACTCACAACACATCACTTTTTTCTTAATTCTTGAACTCACCCATTTTTTGACTCTTAAAATGGGACGGGGGGAGTATATAACAACAATAAAGCTTTAGTCCCGTAGTCATTATATTGACCACTTGGCAATGAAGAGGTGAGAAAATTGATGATAATATGAAGAGGTAAAATGGTTAGAAGTACCTTAGCAAGTTCAAGCATGGTGAATTCACCAGGGTTGCCAAGATTGAAAGGTCCCACATGGTCTCCTTCCATCAACCTCATTAGGCCTTCAACCTATTCAAAATCACACATACAAAACACAAACATATCTCTTGTCAATTTTAACCATCACCATGAATCATTGTACTATCATTTTGAACATGGGTTGGCAAGGTTGCAAGAAAATTCACCCAACAACCTAACCCCCCCCCCCCCTCCTCTGTCACATCAAACATTATCACAAATTTGAACATCTGAACAAGTTCACATATCATAATGTTAGAGAGACAGAATCTTGCTCGTAAAATACTTGGTAATAGTTGTTAATTGTACATGTATTATGTGAACCTAAGTATATAATCATTTCAATACCAATCAATGATTGTCAACTAAAATTTTGTGAGCATATTGTGTACATATCATTGCTCTATAATTACAAGCTGCTACCTTTTCTTTTCGTTTCTCTTCCCTTCTGAAATACTTTCTCTGTCCCGGAAAGTTAGTCTTTTTTTTCCCGTTGTTATAACGAATGAAATTTGACCAATACTTTAGGATACTTTTGACTATATTAATGAGAGTAGAAAAATTGGTATCGATAGTATTTATAATGGTGAATCAATAAGAAGTTATAAATTTTTATTAAGATAATTAAAGTAGCCTAAATTGTTGCTCGAAGTTCAATCATAATAACAACGAATAAAGAGGGATTAACTTTCCGGGACAGAGGGAGTATTATTTTATTAATGATAGTAATGAATGTAATTCTCTATATAAAGCTTATGCAACTTATGGCACCCAAAATTACAGAGCACTTGTAGAAGTTAGAGAACAATATCTTGGGAAAATTTAAGTAAAAGATATAAAAAGAAGAAGAAACACATTAAAACAGAGTAAAGATGACTAACCAAGTCTGAAACATATTGGAAACTCCTTGTTTGCTTCCCATCTCCATAAACTGTCATTGGTTCCTTCCTTAGGGCCTGTTTGGTTACATGAAATCCCATTTAAGAAACTTCAAAATGGTACTCCTTCCGTCCACAAAATTTATCTCATTTGAATTTTTATGGTCAACTCACGTTAACTTTGACCAAACATTGGTATCAATCTAATAATCACAATGAAATTCTCAAAATTGTTATTGATAAACCACTTAATGATTTATCGATTAGAATTTCTGAAATTTTACTAAGATGATTCAGTCGACATCAATGTTTGATCAAAGTTTATTTGTGGACTGTAAAAAATTAAACGGAACAGTTTTTTCGGGAGAGAGGGAGTGTGATACACATGACATAGCATATAGCCATATACTAATGCATAATCATAAATTACTAGCAATATTAAAAGAGAAAAATCAATTAAACAAACGCACCTGAGCAACAAAGTTGCTAACAACACGCCCATCATCAATGCACATACGTGGTCCATAAGTGTTGAAAATTCTAGCAATTCTAACCTGTGAGAAAAAAATTGCACAAACAAAAAAGCGCACACATTATGAACAAGAAAATGTTACTCCCTACGCCCCTAAAAAAATGTCAAATGGTCGCATTTAAGTTGTCAACGCTTTACTAGTTTGTAAATTGCTTATACAATGATAAACTTACACTAAGTTTCTTTCCTTATTTAGAAACACGACATTTATATCGGACGGACTAAGAGAAAATTCAGAGAAAAGAAGAGGAATGAGTGAAGAACCTCAATGTTGAGTCCTCTGTGGTAGTCCATAGTTAATGTCTCAGCTGTGCGCTTCCCCTCATCGTAACAACTCCTAACACCTGATCATTCAAACCCAAATCACAGATCTTGTTTAGCATAGGAAAGGTCGTCCGTCCCAATGGCAATGTATCGTTGTCATATTAACAAAAAAGAATTAACGTTCATTTTGAGACGGAATTAGTACAAACTAAGTGTCAGTATCCTGCAAATAATAAAGTGGTGACTGGTGAGAATTTATCTCTTAGAATATGTTTCCATGTTCATCAGAGACCCTCCATGGACATAGGCTCATAGCTATAGCATAAGAAAGTTTGCATCATATTTACATTTGTTTACTTGAAAAATTCATTCTTAAAAAAACATGTAGATGTAATTGATTGCATATCAATTTTCACATCACTGGTTGAATAGTTATGTTATTATGAGAAGAAGGATTTCAGGTTTCAATCCTAATCTGGTCAAAAGATTTGATTTTGACACATGATGACAACAAAAAAAACAAAAAAAAGTACTCCAGTCGGTCTCAATTTAAGGTTTTTATTTTACTATACTACTTAAAATGGATAATGGGTACCCACATATCATTCTCACAACAAAACTGCTTTCTCTCTCATATTTTGCTTTTTATACACAATATTTACTTTTTCTTATGCAAAGTCAAAATAGAAACGTTAAATTAGGACGGAGGGATTAATATGATTAACTTTGTATAACAGACATTGAAGAAAAACTTGTAAGCTAAGAGTGTGTTTGACAAATCAAATTTAAATCTTAAATTTGGATTTCGAAGAACAAAATAAATTTCAGGTTGAAATTTACAATACATTTCCAAAGTTTAAACATAAATAAATTGAGTTGTCTGACATATTCTCACACATTTCAGCTATCTAATTACAAAAATTATTCTCTTTCCGTTTCAAAATAAATGACAACTTTTAGAACAAAATATTTTAAAATGTGACTTTTTCGCAATAAAGTTTGTTCTAAATGTCTTTTATCAAAAAAAATCATTATCTGTTATATACTTTTAAAATTAGAAGTTTAGAAAGTAGATAACAATATTTTTAGGGTAAATTACAAAATAGGGCTTAAAGTCGTCGGAGTGGTGCCAGTTTGGGGCCTGGCGTGCAAAATTTAGCGAAATAGGGCCTGACTTGACACTATCGTTGCAGAATGGGGCTTTTTAACGGTTTTTGTTAGAAAAGTTAGTTAAGTCACATGTGATTTGCACGTGGTTGACGAAATGAGTCAATTTGAAATGAGAATTAGTTCTTAAAGAGTTAAATGTAAATACTTAAACTTAAAGTTTCAAAATATAAGTTTTCAAATTTTAAATTCAAAACTTAAAATAAAATAACTAATATATTAAATTTTTGATTTAATTTTTTATAAACATAAATAAATAAATTTTTTGATGAATTTTTTGTTCGGATCTAAATAAAAATATTTTAAATTCTAAAGAAATTTGATAATTTTGGAAATTTAAATAAATATCATTTCCTTTCAAGAATATTTTTTTCAAAGAAAACTGATAAGTTTTGTCCATTTAAATTGGTGGAGATGGTGGTCGATGGTGTTTTGAGACGAGAGAGATGGCGAATATGGAGGTTGGAAGCAGAAATGTAAATTTGGAAGAAAAAAATCCAAAGAAATTGCATAATTTGGTTGTTTTATTTTAAAATTTCAATATAAATATAAATTGTCAAAATTATTTTGTCAAAAGTAATTTATTTATGATATTTAAAAATAATAAAATATATTTTTTAATATATTAGTTATTTTATTTCAAAATTTTAATTTAAAACTTGAAAATTCATATTTTGAGACTTAAAGTTTAAGTATTTACATTTAACCCCTTAAAAACTAATTCTCATTTCAAATTGATCAATTTCGTCAATCACATGCAAATCACATGTGACTTAAATAACTTTTCTAACGAAATCCATTAAAAAACCCCATTCTGCTAACAAAGTGACAAGTCAGGCCCTATTTCGCTAAATTTTGCACGTCAGCGCCCAAACTGGCACCACTCCGAGGACTTTAGGTCCTATTTTGTAATTTACCCTTTTTCATACAACTTCACTACTAAAAGTCATAAAAAGTAAAAATAAAAATTAAATATTCACTACATCCCAAACTTATCGCTAATTATTTCCTTCAAAAAAAAAACTTATCGCTAATTATTTCCGTTTTGGGTATCTCATACTTATTGTTACTTACTCAAAATGTTTAATTTTCTCTCTCCTACTCATTCGTAACAAACACTAACTTATTTTCTCTCTCTAATTCACTCACAATATTTACTTTTCTAATATATGTTTTTAATCACTGTGCACTTATTTTTAATATCAATAAGTTTGGGACGGGGAGAGTATTCATTTTTGATGAGTTGAGTTAGTGTGAAGGTATGCAAAAAGTTGTGACAAAGAGTATGGCACATGTAGACATGCCATGCCACATGGTACTACCTATCACGTGTAACGAAAGTAGATTGATAAGTGGGGCCTGCCGTATCTAAACCTTTTTCACATTCAACTCCATAGTACACTTTTTAACTTTCTGCCTAGGGCGTTTACAAAAGAGCCCCGAGAAAATTTTGGGGGAAACTAGTTTCTCCATAAGTTATAAAAAGTCTTATTTTTATAGGGGTTAAAGTTTAGGGTTTAGGGTTTAAGGTTTAGAGTTTAGGCCTTTTAGGGTTTAAGAAGAGTTAAAAAACATGACTTTTTATAAATTATGGAGGAACTAGTTTCCCTCAAAACCAAGTCAAGAGTCCCACGTTAAAAGAAAATTACTTTAAATCTTAGTGGATAATATAATCAGAAAATTGATAATATATTATTAATATAGTAACCTTAATATGATGATTTGAGCTTTAAAAAAATCATTTTTTTCATCACTAGAACAATAAATTGTTTTTTTAATAATTTTACAACTTCCAAACATTTAAAAACATCGGTTTAGTTAAAACTCTCGTCTGATCCTATGTCCAACTGTGTTTTTAACTGATAAACTTACATTTTCAACGTATCCATGTTTACAACTTAAGCAAAAAATAGAAAGACATATATTTTAGAACTGTGTTTTTTTTTACAGTCATTTAGAAAGAAAAAAAAATGGTTTTTAGAAACTTTTGCGGCCATTTAAACCATTTTAACCAGAATGCTTGTTTTTTTTCACAAAGTCACAGACAGGAGGCAGGGACATGGATCCAGGGGCGGATCCAGTGTGTGACCAGGGTGGGCAGCTGCACACCCTGGATTTTCCAAAAAAAAATTACCGAGTAGTTATAAAAAAAAAAAAACTTTAGGGGTGTAAGTTATTATTTTTGAAAAAAGAGGGGTGCATAGTGTTAAACATAATACAAGTATAGTATTCTTATGCCCGATGTCCTTCTTGGTGCATTTTTATAGTGTGATTTTAATTTTTTTTTCATTTAAAGTTTTAAGCCGACCTGACCGGACCAAAAAAAAAATGCACACCCTCACCTCAAATCCTGGATACGCCACTGCATGGATCAAACCTTAAATCTCATACATTGTGAGACTTGATTTTTATTATTAAGCGACTGTTTTAATAATGACAAGAAATTAATACGCAAGAGTAAGAGTAGAATATATAATAAAGAGTAATTTAATTTAATTTACCAATAGGGTTGACATTGCCCCAATAAGTCTCGACCTGGGGATGTTGTAGGGGATCACCATACACCTCGCTTGTGCTTGTTAGCAAGAACCTTGCCCCAACTCTTTTTGCCAATCCTAGCATATTTAACGTTCCCACCACATTTGTCTTGTGAACAAACCCATCTCTTCAACAATCAAGGACTTCCCAAAAACATAATTTCAAAAACAATCTTGCCCAAAATCCATATTTTATCAAAATCAACCTATGATGCTCGGACTCGGATACGGATCCGAGTGTCGGATCTTTCAAAATTCTAAGATTTTACACCAAATGTAGTGTAAAATAGCCACACCCGTACCCACACCCACACCCACACCCACTTCGTGTCCTGTCGACACGGAAACGGCGAGGTAACTTGGAGAGTCCGAGCATCACAAAAATCAACGTTATTCTCACATGAATAACTACCTCAAAAAAAAATATACTGTTACTTTAAAAAATTTGACAATTTTTTAATAAATCAAAAAGAAACTTAAAATCAAATTTTTGAGCACTACATTTTGTATTTTATGACCAACTATGTTATGTAAAGGAGGGTACTTGGAACTACTACAAAATCTTGTAAAAATGAGCTTTTTAAAACAATAGAAAAAAATTTCTTTTAGGGCATTAAAACTGACAGTAAATTAACTGTAACCTTACTATCAGACAAATTTATGTCGTAAATTGTTGGTTCCCATGCATTTTACTAGTTAAAATTGTTTGTCTTTCAGTTAAAACTAAAACTGACAGTCTTTCAGCTAAAATCTCCGGTGAAACACGCAAAGTAATAGAGGGTGTAGTAACATTTTCCAAACCCTAAAAATCATTTTTTTCAAAACCAAATTTTCTTACCGTTAAGAAAATTGTTGTTTTTTAAAGACTTAATTACAACTGCTTTTTAACGAGCGAGATTTGCTCGCATCTTCTACTTTGCAAGATGGATGACCGAGGTAATTGAGTTTTATTACTAGAATCTATATACCGCTCAATTCATCTCGACTATTCATCTCACAGTTCGAAACTGTAATCAAAATCTCAACAATCACAAGCAAAGGAAAAAGGATATGATGGTCTTGACAGGGTTGAACTTGTAATGAACAGGGGAAGCAGGACAAGCGAGATGGTAAATCTGATCAACCTCCAACAAAATGGGCTCGACCACATCATGTCTGATGAGCTCGAACCGTGGGTTCCTTAGATGGTGCATTAGGTTCTCTTTTCTACCCGTGAAAAAATTGTCTACCACAAGCACGCTGTCCCCACGTGCCATCAGACGGTCCACAAGGTGGCTCCCTACGAAACCGGCCCCACCTGTTACCAGTACTCTCAAGCTCTTTGATTTCAACCCCAATGGAATCTTCCCACCTGCATCCATTTTTATTATGTTTTGAAAGGTTGTAGTAATTTTGTTAGTCTTGCTATATATTAAAAAAAAATAAAAAAATACTCCCTCCGTCCCATATTTATCGGGACTTTTCGTTGACCCATTTGAACTTTGACTAAAATATTAATCTCCATAAAAAATTAAAAATAGTTATTAAATCACCAATGAAAACATTATCAATAACCATTTTTTATTTTTTTATAGAGATTAATAGTTTGGCATAAAATGTTAAAGTTCAAGTATGGTCTAGCGATAAGTATGAGACGGAGGCAGTAAACTTTAAAGAAGAATGTTTGGGATTCTTTAAGAGGAATAGAGGAATAAATACTTATTCAGAAACCAAATACAAATTCTCTATTAAAAAAAAAAAAGGAACCAAATCATCAGTTGGGATTTGCCAAAATTCATTTCTTTACCAAGAAAGGAAGAGCTACACAATCAAATTAACACATGCATTATGTAGAATATACTTATTTCCAATACCCAATCAATACATCACTGTCCTTAAAAAAATAATCTCACTTTCACTTTTTTTTAGTCAATTTGAATTGACTTTTACAAAAATCTTTATTTTATTTTTATCATTTCTTCAATTATCCTTGTAACATATCTAAACTTTATTATGAAGATAAATAAATTTTCATAATCCTTTTCTCAAAATTTAACAAAGTTGGCCAAAAAATTAAATTAAAACTATTTTTAAATCAAATAAATAACACAATTTTCTTTTCTTCGAAAGAATGAATAACACAATGTCATGTAGGGTTTTAGTAATTTTGTTTTACATTGAGCGATGAAAACAAGTTTTACACTAAAGCAAGTGTAAACAAGTTTTTCTCACGTTAGGAAAATAGAAAGACGAGATTGAAATAAACTAAATTGATTAACAAAATATATTATTGTCGATTACTAAAACTTATTTTCAAAATGAAATAGGGGGACAATTCTCTAGAATCTAATTGAAGAAATGAATAAATAAATAAATAAAGATATTTATATGAATTAATGTACAAGTAATGATGCACAAACTACAACATCTTCTTGAAAATGTTATCAATGACTATTTTATTTTCATAACAGTGAAATTTCAATAACAAAAAAAAAAAAAAAAAAAAAAGTCAGCTCACCAAATCAAACGTGCAAAGATGCAATGTGAATTAGTCAATTATGCAACAGATAATCAAAAATCAAATTTCAAAAGCAATAATAAATGCTTTCAAAAGATAATAATAATAATAATAATAATAATAATAATAATAATAATAATAATAATAATAAATGGAATAATAAAAACAGGTAAATTAACAAAATAAAAGTCTTAAAAGAAGAAAATTCGTTACTATACCTGCATTAATATGGCCCAATCCCAGGCCGTCGCTGTTCTGAAGCTCATACGCAATCCGGCGAGGCACATGAGTCGACGCGGCAACCGAGTGAATCGACTCAGAGATCTGTTCAATCGACGACGACGACGGCGTAAAAGGAACGACGTTAAAAGCCACCGCTGCAACGGCGATTCCGATCAAAACGAAAACCAAACGTTGCTCACTTAACATATACCGAATCGGATCCATAATCGAAAACCTCGACGTTACAACTTTCCGATTACCTCCGGCCGGGACCATTCTCCGATCTATATATATATATATGATCTGCTTCGTTTTTGTGTACGTAAATAATTAGGAATTAATACTATTGTGATTTTTCTGGAAGTGGGTCGAGAGAATATGAGAAAGGAAGAAATGGGAATTAATTAATTAAGGGAATGGAGGAATAATCGATTTGGAAGATGATCCAGGAATTCAGGTGGACTTAAGGAGGGGATTGTAACATGTAATTGTGTGTGTGTGTGTGTGTTTATGTGCGAAGGACTTAAAAGGGAGAAAGGGTGTAGGCTTTTTTGCATGAGGGATTTTGCGGGGATGGTGCAGCCAGGGGCGTATTTTGGGGGTGGGGGTGGCTACTCTTTTTTTTTTTTTTTTTTTTTTCTTTCTCGATTCTTTATTTTGCTACCATTTAAAGAAATGTATTCCCATTTTGTTGTGGTGTTACGACTAGGGGTCGTTTTTTTTTTTTTTATATCTTATTTTTAGCATTTATTTGCTTTTTAACACTTATTCATTCAGATATTTTTAAATGAGGAAGTTTTGTGTGAGAAACTGTCTCACACATGAGACAATTCTTTTTTTTTTTTCGGTAAAGAAAATATATATATATACTCCATCCGTTTCATGTGAATTGAGACTCTCAATTGAGACTACCCAAAATGACAAACTTTTTAATATTTTATATTCACTCAACCCCACCCATTTAACTCCACTAATTCTATCTCTTCATTTTCCACCACTCATTTTATCCAACCAACTCTACTATTTACCCCACTCATTCTTTCTCTTCATTTTCCACCACACATTCACTACTTTCTCTTAATTATTGTGCTTTTTTTTTTTTTCTCAATTCACATAAAACGGAGGTAGTAGATCAAAACTGTACAAAAGACTCCCAGGCATACCCGGGCTCTAAACAGAAAAGGGGGCAGCCACATGAATGGTCCTCACCTCGATCAATGGACAAGTGCAAGTTCCTAAACCGGATGCAACCGGAAAAACAAAAGAAACTCTAACTAGAGTTAATAGCTAACTGGTCAAAAAGAGTCAAAACACTGGATACAAGGAAAAAATAATCTTGTATACTTGTGTTTTGATTTTTCGAATAATGATATCAGAAGAGAAAGCTTCACCCTCAAAGATAAATCTATTCCGGGCAGTCCATAAGTGATAAACTGTAGAGGCAAAGGCAGCCCGCTTGCTTCTAGCTTGCCAACTATTCCCTTTTGCTTCTTTACGCATCCATTTGAGAGCACTTTTAAAAGTCGACATTTGTCGATGATTGCCAACCCAAGTCTTGATAACTGCCCAAACCTGGAAACAAAAGGGCACTCGAAATATAGGTGTTGGAGAGACTCGAGATTGCAATTGCAGAATATACAAGTTGCATCTGTTTCCAAAAAACTGAGGTGATCTTTGGTTTTCATTCGACCTAAGGCACAAAGCCAAAGGGTGAATGAATGCTTGGGAAGGATAGAGGGACCCCAAATAGCTGCTGCCCAACCAACTTCTGCCCCGGAGCTCGGAAAAAATCATAGGCCACCTTGGTGCGACTGTTACAAGGCTTAGCAAGCCAAGAATCCTGAATTGCAGCAGCTTCGGTCGGGGCCTTGTACTACAGCCCCGTAGGGCCTTGTACTACTTCAGCCCCGTAGGGAGGCCTTGTACTACTTCAACGCTGTAGGGCCTTGTACTCCTTCAGCCCCGTAGGGCCTTATACTACTTCAGCCCCGTAGCGCCTTGTACTCCTTCAGCCCCGTAGGGTATGATGTAAGACATGGCATATGTGCATCTGGTTGCTTGCATATAACATTTATGGTATAGAATATATAGGAAAAATTTATGATCCAATGAAATCCTTATGGCTTGATACATAATCAATTGTTCGTAATTTTTTATAAACGGATGGGCGTAGGGTCGAAAAATCTGCTAATTCGGATTTGATTCTTGTCTCGTAAGACAAAAACAAATAAAAAATCGGGCAATTACGGTTTTTGTAAGACAAAACAAGAACAAATTGCTTTGGATGTTTCAAAGTCGGTCAAATCGACAGCAGGTACATAAACTGCAGTTCCATCTAAGAACGTTTAATTGAGATCTGAATATAGCCTAAAAAGTTGTTTTTACATGAATCGTTCTATTTACAAATCTGTCTTTCAAACTGAACAAGAGATTGAAATTTTTGCTCCACATTTAATAACAAGGTTGTCCCGGATGAGCAGCATATTTTTTACTAGAGGGGAGTCACTAGTCTTAACTGGCAATCCCAAATAGAGCAATTCCGAAGATAATAATGATGCATCCATTTGTTCCAAAGGGTGTCTTTCTTGGCATGAATGTTCCAAAGCGCTTTGGCAAGCAAGGAACGATTCCAAGTATTAAGATCTCGAAGCCCAAGGCCTCCATCAGATTTAGGACGACAGATTTTGTCCCATGAAACACTAGAAAAACCATAGCCCCAAAGGAAGATGCGACAAATCTGCACCAACTTCAAGCGGATATGGGCTGGGACGGGCATAATAGATAGCCAAAAACAGTCAATGCCTTGAAGAACAAATTTGACTAGCTCTATACGCCCTGTGAATGAAAGAGTATTGCTGCTCCAACCATTTATGTTCTTACGAATCTTATCGATCAATGGCTCGTAGAAGACAGATTTGAGTTTTTCTGCTGCAAGGGGAATGCCCAAGTAACGGAAAGGCATTTTGCCCAAAGAAAGCCCATAAAATTCAAGTATAGATGCTGCCTTGTTTCACAAATGCCCGCAAGAAATATATCTGATTTTTGGATATTCATATGAAGGCCCGAAACAGCCCCGAAGTCCTTCAGATAATCCAAAAGAATTCTGATTGAAATTTCATCCCCTCTAGATAATAACATAAGGTCATCATCGAAAGCAATATGAGTAATCTTTAGAGGGCCACATTTGGGATGAAAATTAAACTCAGAATTAGCCGTCTTCTTGTTAATTAATCTAGAGAGATACTCTATACAAATCACAAACAAATAGGGAGAAAGAGGATCTCCTTGCCTCGAACCACGCTTACTGATGAAAAAATCATGTAAACCGCCATTTATAGATATTGAAAATGAGGTAGATGTAACACATTACATGACCCAATTAACAAAGGTTGGTGGAAAGTTCATACCTTTGAGGACCTCCCGTAGAAAATCCCAAGAAACTGAATCAAAAGCCTTGGTTAAGTCAATCTTGATGGTGCAACGGGGAGAGGTCCGTTTCCTATGATAGCCCCGGAGCAGCTCTTGCATAAGGTGAATATTCTCAACCATGCTCCGCCCTTTGATAAAGGCTGCTTGAGCTTGATCAATAATGGAATCCAAGCAAGGAGCAAGAAGGTTGGCCAAGATTTTAGAAATCAGCTTGTATACTACTTTGCAGCAGGAAATAGGCCTGAAGTCGCGGACGGATTGCGCGTTTTATTTTTTTGGCGCAAGAGCAATGATGGCATGATTGAGCTCTTTTAAAATCCTGACCGACACAAAGAATTCCTTAACTGCTGCAATAACAAACGGACCCGTAATCTCCCAGCTGGCCTTAAAGAATTTGGAAGAGAACCCATCGGATCCCGCTGATTTATCATCACCGATGCTGCAAAGAGCAGCCTAGATTTCTTCTTCTGTGACCTCTTTTGTCAAACCAGCCCATCTAGAATCAGCAAGGCTGGGACCAGAGTGAAGAATGTCAAGATCCAACGTTTGGACAGAAATGGGAGTCCCCATGAGAGCCTTAAAAAAATATGTGAATTCTTTTGCAACCTCAGAGATGCAGCTAGTAGTAGATCCATTGCTCTGAGAAACCGAGGTAATGAAATTTTTCTTAGCATTTCTTTTAACTGAGGCATGAAAAAATTTGGTACATTTATCACCATTCAAAAGGTAAACACCTTTGGCTTTTTGCTGCAAGAACAGCTTTTCCGTGTTAGCTAAAAAAAGGGAAGATTTTCTCAAAGCGGGAAGGGCCCTACAGACATCAAGATCGGTTGGATTATCATGGAAATAGGCATGCTTCTCCTTAAGCAGATTTTTTGCATTCTGGGCACGAGCAGAAATATGGGAAAAGTGCAGGTTGTTTAGGGTTTTTAGGGCATGCTTAAGACCCTTTAGAACCTTGCACATAATGAACTGAGAAGTGCCCAAACTGCTGCCTATGTTATCTCGCAAAACTTGACAGAAATCCGGGTGCAAAGTAAGCATATTAGAGAATCTCCAAGGCCGCTTCCCCAGATTATCAATGTCAAATAAAGACACAAAGCATGGTGAATGATCTGAAGTCCCAGGTTGAAAAAATTCGACACGGGTCAGGAAATCAGAAATAAGCCAACCATGATCAACCAAGGCACGGTCCAACTTGGACCAAACACTAAGGTTTGTCCAAGTGAAATAAGAACCTGCAAAAGGGAGATCAACAAGCCCCATTTTTGCACAACAATTATCAAAATCCCTTACTTCATAAGGGGTAACATCAGCACCAAAATGCCTCTCACTTGACTTTAAGACAGAATTAAAATCACCCAACAAAATCCAAGGAATATGAATCCTTGATTTACTAGCAAAAAGATTGGACCAAAGGGCCCTACGGTGCATAATAGAGTGAAGGTCGTAAACAAAACTTATAAAACAAGAACGACCACTTATTAAGCAGGTAATAACAGTGTGTAATACCTGCGGATGGGACTCAATGACATCAAGAGAGACCCGAGATGAGTTCCAAAAGACAGCAATGCGTCCACCCGCAATGACATCAATGTTGCTAAAGTACTCCCAACCAAGCAGATTGTACTTAGCAAACTTATCAAAAATCGTAGAAGTGGATTTGGATTCCAGAATTCCCAACACATCTAAAGAAAGTTCCCGAACAAGGAGGGAAGCCTCCGAATGTTTGAGGGGTGAGTTAAAGCCCCTCACATTCTAACAAACGATCTTTATAGAGACGTTGGAAGGACAGTCGTGCTCCCTCTATCTTTTAAAATATGTTTATCCCCATTGAGCTTTGCTAGTACAACAACTTTTGCAGCAACTACTGTATTTGAATTGGTGGACTTCTTTTTGCGGGTTACAGTGGTGAATGGGGCTTCAATATCCTCTGATTTCTGCCCGAGACCTTTCCGACATCTCCTGGATCAACCTCAATTGTTCCAGCCTTAGGAATGCTGGATGTAGAAGTGCATGAGACAATTCTTGATGATAGAGAAAATGGGTTTGACCCGCCCTGCACATATGGGGTCAAACCATTAATTCTCTTAACGAGATCCGTCTCACGTGTGAGACTGTCTCACATAAGTTTTTGTCTTTTCAAATTAACGTTTTTTTTTTTTTTCCAATTCAGATTTGAAAGCCTATGAATGTCTACTTGTAGGCTTAAAATGAAGACTTATTTATCTGTTAATAATTTTTTCTATATATATAATCATTTCATAAACTTGTAATTTCAAAAATACTCAACTCAAACACTGCATCAACAACGATTTAAGTCATATGTTTACTATATTCAATGACATAATCATAATTCCACTTATGAATTCAAACGAATAATCAAAGAACTTGAGTAAAATTCAGAAATCAGTTTTCAGATGGTATCTCATAATTATCAATTCAGATGTGATTTCATATTTCAGGATTTAACACTTTAAAAAATAAACTCCACCCTATTTAAGTGTGTGTAGTTAGAATGCACAACAGTTAGGTGTATTAGTGACTCAAATCTGCTACAGCTTCGGGTTCTGAGGTGTATATATATGCACGTGTGTATATATATATATATATATATATATATATATATATATATATATATATATATGTATGTATATACTATATTGATATGGCCAAACGACTAACCCATGCAACGTACTTTCACTTTTTTTAACATTGAGTGCAATGTTGATATGGGGAAAACGCAACGAAAAAGAAAAATTAAAGAGAAGAGACAGCAAGGATATATATGCTCACCACTTCAAGGAATCCACCTTGAAGATACAGGGCATAAAACAACTCACCACATTTGGAATCCACCAAAAGGATACAGAGTTGGGTGTTGTTCGATGCTCAATGGAATCCACTAAAGAGATGACAACAAGAAAGAAGACACAAAGCACAATCTTATATTTTATAAACTCAAATTCAACCCCTTACAATACAATTTGTAGGGTATTTATACTTAACTTGGAACATCCTTCCAAGCTTAGAAATCATCTAAATACATAAGAGATAAACCTTATAATTAATGACTTATAGATAAGATAGATTATTTATTCCAAGATTCATAAAACTTTAGAAGTCAGTCAAAATTCGGATGTATATGCCTCTAGGACTGTCTTTTGGTAAAACTGTCATAACATTCTCTAGAAAAATCCAAATGCCAATCTGAAAGATGCTCTAGAAACTACACTCAGAGACCTTTCCAATGGTATATTGCTTGTAATTTTTGGCTGAACGAACTAGAAGATACGATCTGTAGAAGTGGACTGACTTTATCGAGACTGTCAAATACCAACCATTTGGTTCATGCGTCAAATGTACTACTTTGTGATTTCTTAATCATATGTACTTTCACATATTTTTACAAATAATGCAATATACTATTTTACACCCTAACGGCGTTGAAAAACTTAACGAGAATGTTATTGTGGCATCCTAGTCAGCAAGCCACATAAGAAGAAAACTAAAATCCGTTAAGTACACTAACACCCGTCAAAAAAAGAACCAGCCCCGTTAAATACACACCTATTCAACCTGCTTCTTCATCTTCAACCATAGACTTCAACCCACCACCGCCCCCACTATAACACCACACCAGCCATCACCATTAAAAGAAACCCCCAATTTCACAATCTCAATTCCAATTTCAAACTATACACCACCCATTTACAGAAATTATATCAACCAAAATTAAGATTTCATCAAGAAAATTTTAATAAAAAATTCCCAAAACTTAAATCACCAAAAATTCAAATCAACAAGTCCATGGAAATCAGATCTCAAAACAGAAAGCTCAAATCTGTATAACAAGTGTTTAATTTTAGGCTTTTCATTTGGATGAAAACAAGGGTTTAGAGAAGATGATGAAGATGGGGATTGAAGATGGAGAAGATGGGAGCAGTTAAAGGGATATGGCTAAGATTTTGGTGGAAATTTGAGGGGTTTCCATATTGAGAAACTGATACGTCGGGAGAGAGGTGTTGGGACATGGCTTGCAACACAAGTCATTTAGACTTCCATACATAAAATTATGATTATAATGTTAATTTATAAAGTATAGTTGATAATAAAATGTGTAGAATTCCTGGATATATAATTACCTAATTGTGATGGGCAAAAGGGTAATATAATATCACTAAGCTTCTTGAAAGGGTGTAGTCCTTAGGTGAAGTGACACCATGTTTCCTATTTAAAGGCCCTTCCATCAAGCCTAGAAACAATGATTGATTCTTGTTATTTCTCTTAAATTCTCTTCACATTATTGGAAGTACTTGAGAGATTAAGAAGTCACTATCACTTAGAAGATCTATATTTTCCCTACATTCTCTTCTTCATCTAAAGTTCTCCCTTCAAGTTATCAATATGGATTCAACAGGTAATCATCGCTTCCGCCTTCATCTCCTTCCTCATTCTTCTTCTAAATATGAGTATGGCATTCAGGGTTAAATTGTTCCAACAATTGGTATCAGAGCCCGCTCATTATTTAGTTTGAGTTTGAGTTCTTTTAAGAAAGCTTTATGCTTTAATTGATTCATTTTTTTTCCTGTTGAATCATAAAGATTTGATGATGATTAGGGACTCTAATTCATTCATAGAGTACTGATAATCTTCATCTAAAATTAAGAAAATAATTTGAAAGTTTTGTTCATTAAAACTCAATGATTCAAGTTTGACTATCCCTTCATAACATGGTTTTATGTTTTGTGTATACCATGTGGATCTACTTACTTGATTTCATTAATTTTAAAAGCAAGATTATCCTAAATAACATGGTTTTATGTTTTAAGTACATACCATGTGGATCTACTTGCAATTCATTTGATTTTGGGAAAAATTTAGGCAAAAATTCAGAAGTGCAAAAAATCTGGCACGGTGCCCTTTGTCTGACACGGTCGTGCGCATTCATTTCCTTGAACCGGTGCATCTGAATAGTGTTGGTCCGAACGGGTGTCTTGTTTAATCCGGTTGGACCGGTTCGTTTGGCACGGTCGTGTCTCTGGTTTAGCACGGCCGTGCTCATTGTACCGTGAAAACATGCACTTTCGGATAATTTTGGCACGGTCGTGCATCTTTTTTAGCACGGTCGTGCAAAGTGTACTGTGAGAACATGTCTTTTCCGCTAATTTTGGCACGGTCGTGCCTTATGTTTAGCACGGTCGTGCACATTACGCCGAGAAAAACAATGTTTCTGTAAATTGATGCACGGCCGTGCACTTTTATATGCTCGACCGTGCATCTACTGTTCATCAGAATTGGATTTTTTGAAATTTTCTGTATAATTTTGTTTTTCCCTTTGGAACAAAACATACATTTTTTCAAACCCTAAGGCCTTGATTAATTATATGCTTTGACAATTTTATTCATTGTTTAAATAATATTGTCGCCTAAGTGATTTACGTTATTTAAACCCTAAAATTGTAAAGTGTTGGATGTTTAAGTTGATATGTGAATGGCTTGAATTTTTCAAAGAAGATCTTGACATTTGACTAAACTTGGGCATTCATATGGTAACAAGTAAAGTGAACATTAGGTTATTTTAGGTACTTATGTCGGCCCAAAGGAAGATTAAGTATTTATTAAAATATAAGTTCAAATTACTTGTTGCCTAAGGCAATCATTTATGAGTCAACTCGCAATCCAAATATTAGTTTTGATGTCATGTTGATTGTCTTGTTGATGGATTTCGTTGATATAATTAATCATTTTTCATTATGTAGTGTCTTATACATGTTTTGTATTCATTCTTGTTCTCGAAATTCCAACAGATTTACTTATAGCTTCATCCGTGATTACTGCTATGAGTACCGTACCGATGCTTAATGGGACTAATTTTAAAATTTGGAAAAATAAATTGATGATGATCTTAGGCTATATGGACATAGATTATGCATTAAGGGAGCCGTTTTCTCTTCATCTCTCTATCGAAAGCACTCAAGAAGAGTGCTTAAATGAGGAGAAGTGGAAACGCTCCAATCGTGTGAGCCTAATGATCATGAATATAGTTGTCCCGAAGACCATTTTGACCGGTATCTCCAAGGATATTGATGCTAAAATATTCCTTGATATGCTTGAGGAACGTTTGGCATCTACCTCCTCTCATGGGACAAAGAGAAAAGGGAAGGATGTTGCGGTTGCAAGAAATAAGAAGCGTAAGGGATCATCTAATGATCATGAAGAATGCTTCTTTTGCAAGGACCTCAATCACATGAAGTACGACTGCCCTAAGTATCACGCTTGGCGTGCTAAGAAAGGTATGTCATTTGGTCTTTGTTTGTGATAAAGGGTAATTTGGTTTCATTTCCTACATATACATAGTGGTTGAATATTGGAACGACAACTCACATAAAGGAAGTTTATGTAGGATTGCCTGAAATACCGAAGTCCTGGAGAAGATAAAGGATTCATCTATATGGAAACCAGGATCCGGTTGAAGTGCAAGGCATCGGGAATTTTGTTATTGTTAAAGTACATAGTAATATTTGTATAAATACTACATTTGTTGTACCGTCATTTAGACAGAATTTGATATTTATCACACTATTGAACAAAGAAGGTTATTTTGTTCAATTTTATAAATGTGATTGTTGGTCCCAGAGACACAACAGGGGTATGAAAAGTGGCTAGAGGGGGGGGGGGGTGAATAGCCTATTTAAAATTCCAACCCTTTTTCAAAATTCAACCTTTATGCTTACACCTGAATTTTGCGGTAGATGAAAACCACGCGGTCAAGTATAAAATGCACAGCGGAAGTTTTCGTTGAAACAAGTTAAGAGTTGGTTTTGATAAGTTCAATGCGGTAGATTGGTTTGCGGTAGGTAGTGCGGTAGATGTGTATGCGGTAGGTAGGAGTGAGGTAGGTTGAAAGATTGAAAACTTGTGTCTTAGAGATTTTTGGCAAATGATAAGTTAGTCAGATTTTAGCTTAGGCAATGAGGTAGATACACAAACACAATTCACAACAGTTCATAAATCTGAAAGGATCAAAACACTAAACGAAAAACAAGATTAATATGAACAAATGAAGAACAATAAGAACAAGATGAACAATAAGTGAATTTGTAGAAATGTAAAGTGCAGTAAGTAAAGAACACAATGATTTGGAAAGGTTCGATCTGTTAAAAGATCTACGTCCTTTACCAAGATGGCCAGTCTTGGATTTTGAATGAGGTATATATTTGATTCACTTGAGTACAGATTACAGAGATGAAGTATTGAATCAACACCTATTTCTATGAAGTTCAAATCCTAGACTTAGACCAGTGTATCCCTAATGATTCAATCTATGTGATTGATCAATCGGGGTGAGTGTGTGTGTAAGAATCAAAAGCTCTTTGGAATCTATATGATTTTAGAGCCTAATGAATCTTGTGTAAGAGGCTTGAGATTTGATCTTGAAGGTTGCTGGAGATTTGTTGAAGACTTGAAGGTTGAGTGCTTGAAGATTCGAAGGATTCTGGAAATCTTGAATACGATCTTCAATCACCAAGAATTTCAACAGCAATTTCTCTCTTAGAATCTCAGCGTAAGTTCAATGAAGAATACAAGGACTATTTATAGCCTTGAAGGAGAAACTAGCCGTTGGAAATACTTGGGGTCCAAGTTGAAGGACAATGAGCTGTTGAATTCTAATTGGAGCTCAGTCTTAGTTGTTATTTTGTTGCAGAGTCATGGTGGTCCAACTGTACTATGATGACAGTTGTATTCAAATTTGAAATTTGAATTTGCAACGTTCTAAACTAACCAAGGTTTTGGACACAAGTGTGACCATGGTTAGGTTAGAACCAAACTTGAGTTTATTCAACTCTGGTTACATGCGGTCGAATGAGACATGCGGTAGGCTTGCATTATGCGGTCGATGTCTTGCATGTGTTAAGTTGATTTTTGCGGCAAGCATGGAGCATGCGGTAGATGTCTTCATGCGGTAGGTTGAGTACTTGCCACATATCTCCAGACTTAGAAAAATTTAGGGTCCTAATCTGATAAGCCTAACAAACTAAAAAATGGACTATTCTAAATGAAGTACAAGTACTTCTTACAATATATCCTAAAGACCACAAAGAGTAAAATAAGGTTATGGGATCAATCAAATCTAGGTAATAGGAGTGGTTTAAAATAAGCATACCCAACAGTGATTTTTATTTTTATTCCAATGTTGATGGTACTAGTACTTTGTCAAGTAGTCTTTATTCACTTGACCTTATTTACACAATAAATGAATCCCATAAATAATGAAACCAAAACTAGAAAGCAAAAGTTATCAAGTAAAATTTTAAGGCATAGGCGTTTGGGTCATATTTCCAAGAGGAAAATTAATAAGCTTATGTTAAAGGAAATCTTGAACAAACTTGATATTTTGGAAAATACTTTTGCATTAAATGCCTTAAAGGAAATTTACAAACATTAAAAGAATAGTATTCTCGAGAGTATCAAGTGTCTTTAAAACTAATACATATGAAAATTGTGGGCCATTCATTATTCCTTCGTGGAAAGGTCAACAATAGTTATTACGTTTCTAAATGACTACTCTCAATATGGATGCATTTATTACTTCATGCAAAGACTCAAGTTATGGACGTTTTCAAGTCTTATGAGGTCAAAGTTGGAAATCAACTTTGAAAGACTATTAAGAACATTAGGTCCAATCATGATAGAGTATATCATGGTTGGAATGATTGTTAAAGGGAACGTCTAGGTCCTTTTTACTCGCTATTTTGAAGAGTGTGGGATTGTCTCCATCTACATTAAGCCGGGTACGCCTAGCATGAACGATGTACACAAGAGACATGATAAAATCCTTAAGGAAATGGTAATAAGCATGTTTTGTGATTCTTTTACCTCACTCATTATGGGCGATACATTAAAACCGCAGCCCTTATTCTCATTAAAGCTCCCTCTAAGCTACTAATAAAAACCCTTTATAATTTTGGGTCGAATAAGGAACACGTCCTTAAATCATCTTCATTTATGGGGTTGTCTAACATAAGGGTAGACCTTATAAGTCTACTAAGGGAAAGTTAGACATAAGATTGTTAGTAGTTATTCATGAGGTAAGCCAAGAGATCTAGGAGATATATAAACTTTACAACCCAAAAATTTGAACATTTTGAAACGAGAAAAGCTAGGTTCTTTGAGGATGTTGAATTTAGTGGGAGATTAGGTGTAATATTTTGAATTTGGAATAGAAGAGGCATCCATTTCTTCACCTTTTCCATAAGTTCCAATTGGATTTCAAATTTTGTACTTGATATTCAAGAAGAACATGTAATTCAAAATAAATATGGGTTCCCTATAAATATTGAACAACATGAAAATGTTGATCATAAGAAGGAAATTCAACAACCTCAAAATTAGAAAGAACCAAGTGCCCTTAAAGAGATACAATAGAGTAAGAAGGATTGCAATACCAGATAATTATGAGATGTATCTTACCGAGAAATAAAGGACACATAGGTTTAGTGGGAGATGAGCCATTCATCTACCATAAAGCCATTAATGGTCCTAATTCTCATAAGTAGATTAATACCATATATAAAGAGTTGAAATCTTTGAAAGATAACAACTTTTGGGATCTTTTACATTACCTAAAGATGTGAAACCTATAAATGGGTCTCTAAGACCTAAAAGGATTCACAAAAGTAATGTTGAAAGATATAAAGACCCATCTAGTTGCTAAAGAATTTTCAACTCATAAGAAATGCATTAATTATCAAGAAAGAAATATTTCCCGGTATCTTCTAAAAACTCTTTTAGAACCATTATGGCACTAGTAGCAATTTGTGTCTTAAGCTTCATCAAATGGATATTAAGAACTTTTCTTAATGGAAACATTGGGAAAACTATCTATATGAAGAAATCCATTTATGGACTTAAGTAAAACTTCTCATTAATGGTATTTAAAGATTAATCAAGTTATTCTTTCATTTGGTTTTGAAATGAATCTTGATAAATATTGTACATACCATAAGTTCAGTGGGAGTAAAAATTATAATTTTGGTCTTATATGTGGGTAATATTTGCTTGCTAGTAATGTTTTAAACCTTAATAAGGAAACTAAGAAATTTCTTTGGAATGAAAATTCTTGGTGATGCATCTTTTTGTATTAGGAATCCAAGTTCACTGTGAGTATTCACGGAATATTTTGGGATTATCACAAAAGGCCTATATAGAAAAGGTATTACAAAAGGTATAGCATGCAAAACTATAAACTACTTGACACCCCTAATTTTAAAGGAGACATGCTTAGTCTCAAACAATGTCCTAAAGTTAATTATGAATCCAAGTATATAGAAATATCCCTCTTTGCATCAGCAGTAAGAAAGCTTAATAAATGCGTAAGGCTTGCATTCAATGTTGGGATGCTTGGTCAATACCAAAGCAATCCAGAAAGAACATTAAGTAGTAGCCAAAAGAATGATATAGTATTTACAAAACACAAAGATCTACATGCCTATTTTTAATCGGATAATCTTTAGATCATTTGGTATTCCGATATTTGTTAAAATTAAATGGCTGCATAAGTTCATTAAAGACTGCGATTTGTCAACAATGTCGAAAGACATATTAAGATATGATATTCGGGCAGCAGTCTTGTGCTCCAAACAAGAGTTTATGGATTTAGACATTAAGTATCTTGTTATAAAGAAAAGAGTACAAAATGAACAGAGAAATACAACTTATTATAACAAACTCCATAATTTAACGGATCCATTTATGAAACGTTATCATCTTTAGTGTTTCACGAGCATGTTGCTCATATGGGTGTAACAATTTGATAACATTTAATTTAGTGAGAGTTTTGTGTTGTACTTCATTAATTGTTCTATTATTTTGATCTCATTTGGTAAAGTTGGACTAGTTGGAGAATATGTTTATATATTCATTAAGTTCCATGCTACACATCTATACTTTTGATCTATGTCGTTTAGTTGGATTTGTATACGTGATTATTGTGGGTTTAGTTGCGAATCAATTACAACGACTGCCCCTTTAGTCCTATACTTAAATGGCTAATGGACGAGATTGTTATAAATGGCAATAAAGTGTGCACATAAGGGTTGTCATTTGTGTTATATTCATAATTTAAAGGAAGGACTTTGTTTTGCAACCCAAGTGGGAGATTGTTGGACATGGCTTGCAACACAAGTCATTTAGACTTCTATACATAAAATTATGATTATAATATTAATTTATAAAGTATAGTTGATAATAAAATGTGTAGAATTCCTGGATATATAATTACCTAATTGTGATGGGCAAAAGGGTAATATAACTTCTTGAAAGGGTGTAGTCCCTAGGTGAAGTGACACCATGTTTCCTATTTAAAGGCCCTTCCATCAAGCCTAGAAACAATGATTGATTCTTGTTATTTTTCCTAAATTCTCTTCACATTATTGGAAGTACTTGAGAGATTAAGAAGTCACTATCACTTAGAAGATCTATATTTTCCCTACATTCTCTTCTTCATCTAAAGTTCTCCCTTCAAGTTATCAATATGGATTCAACAGGTAATCATCGCTTCCGCCTTCATCTCCTTTCTCATTCTTCTTCTAAATATGAGTATGGCATTCAGGGTTAAATTGTGATTATAATATTAATATATAAAGTATAGTTGATAATAAAATGTGTAGAATTCCTGGATATATAATTACCTAATTGTGATGGGCAAAAGGGTAATATAATATCACTAAGCTTCTTGAAAGGGTGTAGTCCCTAGGTGAAGTGACACCATGTTTCCTATTTAAAGGCCCTTCCATCAAGCCTAGAAACAATGATTGATTCTTGTTATTTCTCCTAAATTCTCTTCACATTATTGGAAGTACTTGAGAGATTAAGAAGTCACTATCACTTAGAAGATCTATATTTTCCCTACATTCTCTTCTTCATCTAAAGTTCTCCCTTCAAGTTATCAATATGGATTCAACAGGTAATCATCGCTCCCGCCTTCATCTCCTTCCTCATTCTTCTTCTAAATATGAGTATGGCATTCAGGGTTAAATTGTTCCAACAAGAGGCAGACGGTGGTTTACAAATTTAAATTCAGTTAGATATTTAACGAGGTTAGTTTTTTAACATGTTGGTTTGGCCATGTAAACTTTAGAACTCCAAATATATTCCACATCACCATTCCGTTACACAAATTTAACGTCATCCAACCATATTGCATCATTTGTAAACTACTCCGTATTTGAAAAGTACATTTCATTATGTTTCCACTGCATAGTACTTATATTTGGTGAAATAGAATGTTTAGTACATTGCATAGGTTGGTAATTATCCATATTGATATTGAGTGTGTATGACTTATTGGGTCATACAAAATGTTTCTAAATTTTATTAAATCTTAAACTTCATTATAAGTTGCGAGGTTCCAGATTAAATGCTAAAGATACAAAAAGAATTGGATCCCCCATCCAAGTTGATAATTTTTTTTATTTTTTTTTTCGGAAATCATTTAATTTTACTAAAATGTGGATCAAAAAGTTCTGTTAGTGAATCTCAAATAATTATTTTCTAAAAATGCATTTGATTTTTCCTCTTTGCATTTCTTTTCCTTTTTCCTAGTTCTTTGTTGCGTTACATATCTTGCTCGTTAGATCGCATCGAATGGAGGATAGGTTTAATTCGACGGCAAATCTTATATATATATATATTAAAGTTGGTGAGGAGGGCTATGGCTTTGACACATAAACAAACATATGTTAAATCTTCATTTGTGTGAAGCCACATCATCAACATCCTAAATGTGTGTGACTTTTGATATTCTCATTATTAGCTAATACTAATAGTTATGATATAAGTTAACTATTACTATTAATAGTATTAGTTAACTATATTAGTTACTATATAAGCTAACTATTACTATTAATAGTATTAGTTAACTATAATAGTTAATATATAAGTTAACTATTACTATTAATAGTATTACTTAACTATAATAGTTACTATACAAGTTAACTATTACTATTAATAGTATTAATTAACAATAATAGTTACTATACGTTAACTATAGTAGTTACTTTATAAGTTAACTATTACTATTAATAGTATTAGTTAATTATAATAGCTATAAAATATGTAAAATTATTACTATTAATAGTATTAGTTAATCATAATAGTTACTATATAGGTTAACATTAATATAAATAGTATTAGTTAATTATAATAGTTACTATAAATATTAATAGTACTATTAATAGTATTAGTTATTTATATTATTATATAGATTAATTAGTACTATTAACAGTTTTAGTTAAGATAATAGTTAATATTTTAGTTAACTATAATTAAAAAATTATTTTTCATATACAATATATTTATATTACAAAAAAATTATATTATGCTACTTTATTAAATAAAAAATAAAATAGTAAAATATTAAAAAAATAGTAAATTAGTTACCCGTGCAGAGCACGGGTTACCCACTAGTGTAATTTATAACCAAGGTTTTAAAAAACGCTAGGCGGTCGCTAGGCGCCGCAGCTGGGCCTAGCGCCTAGGCAGGGCCTAGACGGGATCTAAAAGGGGCCGAGAATTGAGACATAACTATAATATCCTAGGCGGAACCTAGGCGTTTCATAAACGCCTATCGCCTAGGCGAGCGACTATTAGAACACTGATTATAACAGTAAGAGAAAGTTTAGTTGGTAAAATATTGTTTTTGTCAAAATTCATTCAATTTACCATTTGTAGAAAAAATGAGACTACTTTTTATTTAATACGAGCGGAGCCCCAAATTTGGAAGTAAATTTACTCAAGCCTATGTTTGCTCCAACCCGCTGCACGATACAATTTTTCCACCTCTTCATATTTTTGAGCTTGGCGGACAAAATGTTTTTGAGTTTAGTAGGACCCACAATTTTCCAAACTGAACCCAACCACACAGAGCTAGCAAGACGATGTGACCGAATCATAACCATATGCAGCCGATACAGTGAATTCTCGCCTGTACACGCAATTTCATGCTCCAAAATATGTCTTCATCCTGATTAATTGACCATTTTACCGTGTACTTATATAGTAACCTAAGACCCATGCTATTGTTGCGTGGGTGAGAGGTAGTAACTATTATTTGGACGTTTTGAGGGAACAATGCAATTAGGTCAAACGTTGAGGATGGAGACATTAATTAATTAACCACAATATGGGTCTTGACTTATTGTGTTGATACAAATTCATAAAAATGTTGACAAAGTATACCAAGGTTTCAATAGTAATTTCGCCATATTAGTACTAGTTAGTTGGGAAATGATACAAAAAAAAAAAAACGTTCTTTCCACTTTATAGTTAAAATTTGAGAAAAACTTGTTTTCCACTCGTTTTAGTGTAAAACATGTTTTCATTCTTTAACGTAAAACAGATTCTCTTAAAGCAAAACAGGTTTTACGCATATCTTTAATGTAAAACAAGTTTTTCATGATACTGACTCACTTTTATAACGATTTTTCATAGAATAATACTAGGGACACAAAAAAGTCACAAGATCTTGCTCACAAAATCTTAGGTGTCATAATTTTATTGGTGTTTTTAATTAGAGTGTAGCGGGTCCATTATCGATGCAACCAATAAAATATCGCCACCTCATTTTGTGAGCAAGATTTTGTGAACTTATACACGCACCATTCATTCATAAAAGATTGAACCTAAACTACTAGTGCAACTGTATCGTGCAGTCAACAGCACCCGCCCAAATTTACATTTTCCCCCGAAAGTTTAGATGTATACTTCATTTTGCCGTGCAACACAATTCTCAATTTCAACAAAATCGTTTGTAAAGAACGATAGAGCACGTCATGAAATGCATGGATGTATGCAAACATCTTTGGAAAATGTCATCCCAACTCAATTATCACCAAGGCCGTATTGGCGAAAAGTGCCCGAACTGGATCTTTTAGGAAATATTTGGAACGGCTCATGCGAACAGTTTGATACATTTCCTGCGTACCGATAGCGATTTAGGCCAAGAGAAATTTGGGGTTGAGATTAAAATTCACACCAATGCATACTCTTCAGGCTCAATTTAATCTCAACCCGTCCCGGCTCAAAAGAGTTTAGTGTCTTAAATTTCAACCAAAGACAAGAGCAAGTAAAAATATTTCATGCATAAAACATTCAAAATTTTATTAATCCATCTCTCAATTAAAGAAATCACTTGTTTACACCTTAAAATTTCGTCTACTTTTCACAATAGCAACTACACTAACATTACTAACAACCGAAAAAAACTGGTGGCCGGCCGGAGTTCTCTTTCCATATCAATCCATTTTAAGCAGCAAACTCAGGATAGAATGGGAATCCAGTCTGCTTCAACCAAGCTCCTGTATTCTTATTAAAATCAGCATCAAGAAACCTGCTAGCCGTATACTTAATCGCCTCGTTCCGATCAATCACACGCACATTAGGCCACTTCACTCTCCCCGCAGTATTCGATCCGGGCCCACGGTTAGCATACTCGAGATAAGTAGCCGTCTTTTGGTGCATCACCTGAATATCCCACTCTAAATACCCTTCGGGTTTAATAAGGTCGCCTAACTCAGACTGCATGTAAACTGTCTTACAATATGGCTTCCAAGGACGTCCCAAGTAAGTAGGAACTTGCAAACGGGTTGGGTACAGATCTTTGTCGGGCATGACCCGGACGTTCTGGAGGACCAATGCGGATGCTTCATGAGGGTATAATCCTCCGTCTGCTGTCACCATGTTTGCTTGGCCGGGCCCTGGCTTTCTGACAAATATATCGCTGTCTTGGATCAAACAGACCCCGCTTCCGAAAATGAAATCTACTGTTCCGTAAATGGCACAGTTTTTGTAGAACTGCCTTTGGCCGTGGTAGTAAAGGGAGTCTTGGAAACCTTCGATGCTGCAGTCGAATACTGCTGAGTGATCTCCTGCTATGCGGAGCGCCACAGCTTGGTGTCCCTCGTGTCCGGCTGTGTTCCTGAATGTCATTGACTTGGCCAAGAATCCCATTCCTAGAGCAGCTGTTCAATAGAAATGATCTTATTCAGACAATGTGGTCCAAATCTGAAACCGAAGAACATATACTACCTCCTTCGTTTAAGCTCAATGTGCACAGTTACTACTGTTCATTTAGTCAACTCAATTGAACTATGGCCATAATTTTATAAAAATCTTGATATTCCTATGCAATTCCAAAAAAATGTTATTGTTTCACAGTTAGGAATAGTATCCACATTTTTTTTTGGAATTGCATAGAGCTATCTAGATTTTCATAAAATTATGGTCAAAGTTCATTTGGGTTGACAAAAAAAGTCAAACTGTGCACACTGAGCTGGGACGATGATAATATATGATTAGTTGGATGCGTATACTTACAGAATGTGGAAGTTAGGGAAGCCCCGACTTTCAATTGTGCGGCGTTTTTCCGTCCGGTAATGATCGTCTTACCACGTCCATCCCCGTACATGAAAACGTTCTTCATGTACTTTTCGACCGTGACAATTTCGTCATAAACTCCGGCTTTGACGTAGATTACGAATCTGCCTTGGAATTTCTTGTCTTTGGGGTATGAAGCGAGAGCGTCTTTAATGGTCCTGAATTTGCCGCTACCGTCTTTTGCGACGACTGCATTTGGTGGTGGCCCGCCAGGTGCAGCCAAAAGCTTCCGGTCATTGGGGTGGAGCCAGTTGGGATATCCGTCATGGTCAACTTCAATGTCTTCTAGGAGTCTTCGAGATTTGGATGAAGTGAGTTGATTTTGTAGGTCTTCGATATTGATTTGGATGTCGAGTGACTTGAGGATATCTCCGAACCCGTAGATTATGTCGACTGCGGCTCTGGTGAGCTCGGTGGAGTTGCGCAAAGCATTTGCTACAGCGTTCCTCTGCTCCTCGTTTTGGATGTTATCGAGGCACGTTTCTTGATAAACATCGATCATGGTTAGCCATACGCGTAGATCGTACGCGTGCCTCCCCATGTTTTCAAGATTGGTCTCGTCGACAGTCTTCATGATGAGTTCATCAAGATCTTCCAACGCATAGTTCAAATTAGCCTCACAATCCTTAATGATCTCCTCGTCCGCGGGGGTCTTTGTCTTTGACTCTTCGATCGCTTTCTTGACCGACAAAGTCGCCTCCAACCCCTTCTTCAATTCATCAACGGTTGACTGAATGATCGCCCTCACATAGTCCTTTGGGGTCGCAGTCTCGTTCTTGGCAGCCGTGCTTAAGGCATTCATGCAAGTGTCTTTGTACTGAGTTGAATCGCACATGCTCGTAACGGCCTTGTTGGATGTTTCCACGGCCCCACTTTTGTCATTACCACGGCCCACCACTGCGATTGTGCCAATCACCGCGCCCACAACAAGGAACATGGACACCATGGAAACCACCACCTTCTTTCCCACCGCCATTTTTCTTCTCTGTTAACTCTATCTCACTCTACACTATCTTCTTTTTTTTTTCGCCTCTCGAGAACTTTATTCGCCTGTTTTGCTCTCTCTTCTTGCAATCGACAAGACTCGAGATAGAGAGAACAAAAACACACACAAAAGCTTAGGAGAACCCCTCTCTCCTTTTATTGTTTGTAGGGGTGGATTGACTTTGAGATGGAAAGTGAGGAATACATTGCAACTTGGGCATGTATATATAGGTCTGGGAATGAGATTGTTATGTTTAAAATGTATGGATAACCACATAAATTCCTCAAATTATGGTTAATTTTGCATAGTTTGACCAGTTTTTTTATGGTTGACCAAGATTATCTCCCTCTCTCACTCACTCTCTCTTTCATGAAATGTTCTCCCTCCATCTTTCTCTCCAACTCATTACTTGGTTATTAACTATAAGGTAGCATTTGGTAACCATTTATATTTTACGCATAACAAGCTTCATGCTAAGTTAGTCGAGTTGGTTTTTAATGAAAATATTTAGTTATCCGAAACCAATATTGCAACAGACGCGATGCATGGAGGTTCAGAAGTCAAAAGTCAACATGGCGGTTTTGGTTCCGGTTCAGGACCGGAACTATATAGCACACGTTTGTTTGAGCTGAATCAGGCATCAGAATGGCTGTTTAAGTGTTTGTTATATATCTGAATGGGAACCAAGAAAATGCTCAGACTGAATAGTTCAGATGTGGAACCAGATTTAAAGTATAGGTCTATCAATTTATATGTACTCAGGATGACACAAATTACAAACCAATCTTTGTTACTTAAAAATAGACAATGGGACCCACTTATCATTCTCACAACAAAAACTATCTACCCACTTTCTCTCTCTTACTTTCTCTTACTTTATTTTTCATACTCACAACATTTCTATTTTCTTAATCTCCGTATAAAGTCAAACTAACAACTTTAGTCCAGGACGGAGGGAGTACATGTTACAGTTTATATAGATAGCATCACTCACTAGACAATTTACTGAGTTGAGCATAACAATATAAGTATATGGGAGGTGTTGCTCTCACTCTGCGTGTGAGTGGGAACAAGATGTTATATAGCCTGGTATTAAATGTAACCTAGAGCGTACTATAACATGTAACTCATATTAAGATTATTTCAGACATTTCCCACCTTGCTCGAATCTCGTCCATTAATTTTTTGATCAAGCGGCTGATGCAGACTGCCACGTAGTCCTACTACGTACACTTGCATCCCTCTATCTAACTTGACCAAGACCACTTAAGTTCATGGAATGTTGGCTCGATTATCCTGAGTTTATATGAAGATGGTTCAACTGCTTAGAAATGACTGTCAGAAAATTTCTTTTGGGTTTTTAACTTTTTGGAATCAGAAAATTTCAGAATCAAGGATTGGAAAAGAGCATTTGAACGATGGAGACGGATACACAAGCCCCTGCCATCTATCTGACAGATTCAACTATGTGCAGTTAGCCCGTCATTTTATAGAAGCATGATTAGAATTTTTGATAACATGTGTTACATTTTAGCGTTGATGCGAGAATATTATACTAACATGGGTTATATATTTATAATAACATGAGTTATATCCTATAATAACGAATCCGGCACAACCATAAATCCAATGGGTAATCTTCGGATGGGGTTGAAGGTTAATATGTTGACGCACGCCTATCAAATCATTGGATGTTCTCTTGATTACTAAATCATCTTAACCGTCGAGGTGAAATTGTTATGTACTCTTGACAATGTTAAATTCAGATTTGTGAAGAAATTGCTGAATTGTTAGGCTTAAATTAAGTCCCTTGTTTGCTTCAATAAAGCTTTAATAAGGGTATAATTGTATCGTAACTCCCCACTCATCAGCAGAGGGTCACCCGTTTGGCGCAGATTAAATCTGGACAACTTATTGCATACAAATACTATGTAATCAGACTGCACTGACACCAACTTCCCGTTAGCGGTTTTAAATGTTGGCTTTTCCCTAGTTGTATGTGCATGAATCTTTATTGATTGGTTGTAAAGCTTGATTTTATTCCAAATTATATGGTCTCTAATACTTTCATTGTTGGTTAACAACCCATGATAGATCCATATTTGAAACTGGTTCAACATCTGAACTGTTCAATCGTAACAGTTAAGTGGCCATTCAGATTCAGCAAACACTTTATCGAGATGAGTTCAGGAAAATACGAACTTTATCGAGATGAGTTCAGAAAAATACGAACTTTATCGAGATGAGTTCAAGAAAATACTCAATAGTTTTACTCCAACATGTTTATATATGTCGCGGCGCTTCAAAATAATTACATAGCCACTATTTATGCTAGAGCGGAAGAGAGGGAGATAATCATGGTCAACCATGAAAAAACAGGTCAAATTATGCAAAATCAACCATAATTTGAGGGATTTATATGGTTATCCATACATTCATAACAGAACAATCTCATTCCCACCTATACCTATATATACATGCCAAAGTTCCAATGTATTCCTCACTTTCCATCTCAAAGTCAAGGAGAGAGGGGGTTCTCCTGAGCTTGTGTGTGGTTTTGTTCTCTCCGTCTCGAGTCTTGTCGATTGCTCCAGCAATCGACAGAGAGAACAAAACAAACGAATAAAGTCCTCGAGAGGGAAAAAAATTTAGTCTAGAGCGAGACAAAGTTAATAGAGAAAAAAATGGCGGTGGGAAAGAAGGTGGTGGTTTCCATGGTGTCCATGTTTCTTGTAGTGGGCGCGGTGATTGGCACAATCGCAGTGGTGGGCCGTGGCAACGGTGACGGGCAAGTGACAACATCAAACAAGGCCGTTACGAGCATGTGTGACTCAACTCAGTACAAAGACACTTGCATGAATGCCTTGAGCACGGCTGCCAAGAACGAGACTGCGACACCTAAGGACTACGTGAGGGCGATCATTCAGTCAACCGTTGATGAATTGAAGAAGGGTTTGGAGGCGACTTTGTCGGTCAAGAAAGCGATCGAAGAGTCAAAGACAAAGACCCCTGCAGATGAGGAAATTATTAAGGATTGCGAGGCTAATTTGAACTACGCGTTGGAAGATCTTGACGAGCTCATCATGAAAACTGTCGACGAGACAAATCTAGAAAACATGGGCAAGCACGCGTATGATCTTCGTGTGTGGCTAACCATGATTGATGTTTATCAAGAAACGTGCCTCGATAACATCCAAAACGAGGAGCAGAGGAACGATGTAGCGAACGCTCTGCGCAACTCCACCGAGCTCACCAGAGCTGCAGTCGACATAATCTACGGGTTCGGAGATATCCTCAAGTCACTCGACATCCAAATCAATATCGACGACTTACAAAGTCAACTCACTTCATCAAAGTCCCGAAGACTCCTAGAAGACGTTGAAGTTGACCATGACGGATATCCAAACTGGCTCCACCCCAATGACCGGAAACTTTTGGCCGCACCCGGCGGGCCACCACCAAATGCAGTAGTCGCAAAAGATGGTAGCGGCAAATTCAAGACTATTAAAGACGCTCTCGCTTCATACCCCAAAGACAAGAAATTCCAAGGTAGATTCGTGATCTATGTCAAAGCCGGCGTTTACGATGAAATTGTCACAGTCGAGAAGTACATGAAGAACGTTTTCATGTACGGGGACGGGCGTGGTAAGACTATCATTACCGGACGGAAAAACGCCGCACAATTGAAAGTCGGGGCATCCCTAACTTCCACATTCTGTAAGTATATAAGTATACATTTACATTTTGCGGTTTCAAATTACAACATTAGAATCACATTGTCTGAATAATAAGATCATTCGTATATGCAGCTGCTCTAGGAATGGGATTCTTGGCCAAATCAATGACATTCAGGAACACAGCCGGACACGAGGGACACCAAGCTGTGGCGCTCCGCATCGCAGGAGATCACTCAGCCGTATTCGACTGCAGCATAGAAGGCTTCCAAGACACCCTTTACTACCACGGCCAAAGGCAGTTCTATAAAAAACTGTGCTATTTACGGAACAGTAGATTTCATTTTCGGAAGCGGGGTCTGTTTGATCCAAGACAGCGATATCTTTGTCAGAAAGCCAGGGCCCGGCCAAGCAAACATGGTGACAGCAGATGGAGGATTATACCCTCACGAAGCATCTGCATTGGTCCTCCAGAACGTTAGGGTCATGCCCGACAACGATTTGTTCCCGACCCGTTTGCAAGTTCCGACTTATTTGGGACGGCCATGGAAACCGTATTGTAAGACAGTTTACATGCAGTCAGAGTTAGGCGACCTTATTAGACCCGAAGGGTATCTAGAGTGGGATATTCAGGTTATGCACCAGAAGACGGCTACTTATCTCGAGTATGCTAACCGTGGACCTGGATCGAATACTGCGGGGAGAGTGAAGTGGCCTAATGTGCGTGTGATTGGTCGAAACGAGGCGATTAAATATACGGCTAGCAGGTTTCTTGATGCAGATTTTAATAAGAATACAGGAGCTTGGTTGCAGCAGACTGGATTTCCTTTCTATCCTGAGTTTGCTGCTTAGAAATGCATTGCTATATGGAAAAGAGACCTTCACCCACCAGTTTTTTGGGTTGTTTTAGTATTGTTAGTGTAGTTGCTATTGTGAAGTTGCCAAGTTTTTAAGGTGTAAGCAAAAACCATTTTTTTTTTTTAAATCGAGAGATGGATTAATGAAATTTTGAATGTTCTATGCATCAGATTATTACTAGTTTTTGCATTTTTTTTTCTTTCAAAAAAAAAAAAAATGTTTGCTAAAAAAAAAAAAACTATAAAATGTAACTCATCTGTCATAAAAATTTGGCTATTAACAGCCAGACTGTTCATGCCCCTAGACCCGAGATTTATAAAAAATGTAACTCATTTTTTTTTTTTTTTTTTGAAGTGGACTAATTCATTGAACATAAGAAAAAGAAAATGGTGAAAAATGCTATACGTAGAATGGTGGGAGTATTAACCAAAGGGCTAATTGCAATTTGGTAACCTTTTGTATCATTTTTTTTTCAATTTGGTTCCCGTGTTTGTAAATGTTGCAACGTGATTTCTGTATTTGTCATTCTGTTCACATTGATATAAATACATGAACCGGATTGCAAAAAAATACAAACACGAGAATCAAATTGCAAAAGTAATACAAACACATGTTACCAAATTGCAATTTGGCCATTAACCAAACCAAGCCAACATCATATCAAAAGTCAAAACGTGGATTTAGATTTGAAATCGCAACAATATTAAAAGCCCTAAATTTGAAATAGATGTGTCATTTACCGCCAATAGGGGTCATTCTTCAATCTTCAGTCCGGCGATCCAGCCATAGCTCCGGATAGAAAATTGATGACGCCCTGTAAATCTGGGGTCACGGAGGTAGAACTCCAATATGATTGTCTCCTGTTCCTGATCACAACACCAACAAGAACACCGTTAGGACCAAGGCCGGGTTTGAATCCGGCTTAAGCCCTCGGGTGTGAGAGTAAGTTCTCGGAGGAAAACCTAAGAAGATAGATCTATGAAGATCTGGTGTGTGTGATTAGGGTAGAGCACGTACCTGGCCCATGGGGGCGGATAGGAGTATTTATATGAGTAGAAGAAGATGGTAGGTTCAAGGTACCAACTGCCCTGGTACCGGATAGACACGCGGCAGGTCCCCATTGGTTTGTCCAAGGGAGTGGCTGAGAATGTGGCGTGTTGTCAGGGAATTATGGTTCCACCACCAACCGTTATGGTGTGTCAGGCACGGACAATTAACGTCAGTTGTACGTCTGTGACAGCTGGATATTGCGGGCTCCGGGCATGAGGTTGAGTGATCAACACGGGACCCTTAGGATAGCGGGAGGCAGAGCCATCTCGGTTATGGTCATCGGGGAGCCCGGGTTTCTCGGGTTTGCTCGCTTGCGGGCTTATCCGGGTCGGTGGGGTCGAACTCGTTCGCACTGGCTCTGAACCGGGTCCGGTCTATGATGTTCGGTCTCATCAGTGGCCCCTAACTCCGAGGGTCAGCTTATTTATGAGCGGCGTGAGGAGTTACATTTCCCTGGCTTGGTCCGGGCAAACCGTAGTAAATACGGGCACGGAATATCATGGGACGGGAGTCTCACGATGGTGGTTGACGATAGGACAGTGGGCCCCTTATGTCAGGCTAGTGATGTAGCTGCCAGACCTTTGACGTGACTAGGAACACGCTCATTTAATGCGAACCGTCATTGGAGTTCGAAAAAGCTGGTTCCCGCTTCTTCATTTTCGGGGCATATGCCGGTTCAAAACGGATCTTGGTCGAAACCCGACCCGCTTCGGGGGTATAAATAACCCTAACTGGCTTCGTTCAAACACTTTTGCCATTTTAGAATACTTGCCTTTGCTTTCCTTCACCGCTCCTGCTTACAAGACTTCGCGATTCTACTTTCAACGCCTTTTCTCCCAATCGATCACACAGGTAATGTTTCTATTTTCTTTTGCTCGTCGTTAATTTCCTGGTTCGTCCGCCCTGGGTATTTAGGGACCTTTCTTGTTTCTCTTTAGGGTAAACCCTAGGCACTGGTTCATCGGACTCTGGGAAAGAGTCCTTAGGTTTTTGACTGAATGGTTAGCCTTTTTTCAGGAACCTCGGGTCCTTGATTTCTTCAGACTTTTCGGAACCATTTATTTCTTTTTAACAGGGATAATGGATGAACTGGACCTGGGGCGCAATCTCCGTCCTGACCTTTTTGGTTGTTGTCGACGAACGGGAGGGATTTACCGGTATCTGATAAATGCCTGGAAAAGGCTTTCCTTGGATGCTTTCAAGACTATAGGGGTAGTCTATGATTGGGATTCCTGGATTCTACCCCAGCTGTGGGAGACAGGTCCTCGGGTTCACTATGATTCGGAGAGGATGAGAGTTCTGGGGGGCGAGGAGCAACTGGGTGCTTTTGTTAGGGCCGTTTTAACTCGATTCCCTGATAATGTAGATATGGCCGGGAACGCTAGGCGATTAGTGAGGCAAGGAGGAGACCGTGTGTCTTCGACTGGACCGAATCCCTTGACTTGGATGGATACCCTGTTGAATGATGACCTGCCCATTAACGAGCAAACACAGGATGTCCTGGCGGCCCCGGGCGTAGTGGAGCTGTCCAGCGGTGATGAGGCATTGGAAACAGTCGTTGAGGGCGATAGTTTTTTGTTGGAATATCATGCTCCGGATGCCGGTGAGGAGATCAACGTTGGTCGCAGGTTTATCGATGAGCCCGCATCCTCCGAGACTCCAACGGAATCTCGCGGTCCAGATGAGAGGTTGGCCCCTGATGCTGTTCGAAAGCTGAGTTTGAGGCGCTCGCCGGTCAAGATAGTGAGCTCCTTCCCCGAGGGGCCGGATAACCGTGCGGTCAGTCAGGTGGGGGCGTCTACCTCTGGCGCGGCCTTAGTAGATGAAAGTGAGGGCGATTCCGACGATGAGTTCCGGTCCCAGTACCACGTCAACCCAGAGATTTATCTCGTGAGTGGTTTGGGTGAGTATGCATCGCCTACGGGAGGTTCCAAAATGACTTCTACTTTATTCTGCGCAGAGAATTTAGCGTGTGTCTTCTATCCAGTGCAGTTCGAAAACGGGCTTCGCCTCCCTCTTGACCCGTTTATTTGTGAATTCCTCAGCTTCGCTCAGTGTCTGCCTATGGACCTGACTCCCAATGCCATTCGTTACTTGGTGTCCTTCATCGTGGTTAGCGGCATCCTCGGGTTTGAGCCCTCCTTGTCTGCCCTCCATATTTACTTTACTCATCAAATAATTGCGAGCTGCCTGAGTTTGAAAACAAAACCGCGCTCCAAGAAGATTTTTTCTGCCGCCTCTAATAAATTCGATCAGTGGCAAAGGTATCCTCTTGTGATTCAGAATCGACTAGGCTGGCCTTTCCCCCATCCTGAAAACATATCTCCTATCTCGGTTTCTAGAAAAAACTTTCCTGATCCAGAAGAAGGCTGTGAGTTAAGTGTGGCCATGGAGTCTTATCTTGCCCGCCACGCAAGGAAGATCATGGGGGAAGATGGGACTGTGGAATCCGTGGTCCCTCAGGTTTTCTGACACGCCCCAAGTCCCGGGATCCCCTAATAGAACCTCGAACCTGGTGCGCGTAATTAACAAGAAACAAGAAACTAACGGGAAACAGGAACAATACCTGTTAGAAACAAACTGACATGATATATATACTCAAGAGTAAGGAGCTAAGATAGCTCACAACGAGTTCTAGACCAAGAAAATTAAAACCAAACATGGTTACATACAACGGAAGACATGCCTAGCACATAATCTGGCATCAAGAGATGTCTAGAGACAACAAGTACTACACAAGTCTACCCCAACAAGCCCTGAGCTTAACAACTCAAACAACATCGTCCTTACCAAAGTGTAAAAGGACACCAGTCTCAAACAAGAACATCCTGCGGAGTACGTTCCCAGCTATGTCGAGCCTCACTGCGTACTATCCCCTGCTTTCCTGGGGGGGGGGGGAAACAAATAAAGGGTGAGATAAATCTCAGTAAGCTATTAACATGCAACTACATGACATGTTATCACGCAATTCCAGTAGATACTCAAGTAATCATATATCAAGTATAATCAAGTAACAAGTATAGGAGAGGCTAAGCCAACTCAACAAGTAATCAAGCTCAAGATATGATCAGGTAACAAGTAGTCAAGTAGTGTGAGAGGCTAGACCAACTCACCAAGAAGCACATAGGCCTATCACGTATCTTTACCTGAATCCTTCCTTATTCCTCCCAAGAATACCATTGTTGTCGATGCTTATCTAGCTGAGGACAACCACGATCAAGAACAAGAAACTGCTGTGCAGTATATAAGAAGACCGGTAACCAGTGTCATCCACAAGAACAAGATTCACGAGGTGTTCACGAGTTTAGTATTCACTTATATCAGGCGTATTGCTCTAATACAGGAAGCTAAGCCCTTACTATGGCCAGTAGTAAGGGGAAAAACAGACCGAATGCATAGATCCACGATTATTACGTAGCCCCAGCCCTCGCACTAAGCGTGAACCTATACACCCCTCTGCACCAAATAAGCCAGCTGGACTTACACGAGAATGCACAAGTAGATATTTACTTGAACTACGAGAACAGAACTAAGTCCCTTAGTAGTGGACCATTCTTTATGCACCATGTAATTATATATATCAAGTGCTCACGAGAATATGCACCATGTAATCATGTATCATGTGCTCACGAGAATACAAGTACACGTACGCAATTATTGCGAATACAAACCAAGATAACAATGGCACATAAGGTGTCCATGTAACACGATCAATCCAAGTAAGAGTCCATTAATAACAGACTTCAGTCAAGTAGTAGGGTATATCACTTTGTCACATGCCAAGTTTGCACGTACATATTCATATCACGTTTAACACATTAAAGTGTCTATCACGATACCCTTACTATCAAGTAGAGCCCAATACCTTAGACTCTAAACACGTAGTAGAATAGGTCACATTGTACCTAGACACAGTCATACTTCACGTATATGTATCATTAATAATCGAATACATTTTCTAACACATATTGTATTCTATAATCATTCTTATTAATTTAAATCGTAGTATTCACGATTATATGAATGATCTTCATATTACACTAGTCCCTATTTTCTTTAGGAACTCATTTCAAGACAAGATATCTTCTTTATATTTTATATACTTCATTGAGTATATACACGATTAAAAACCAAATCATTTACACTTTAGTGCTTATTTATAGCACTTCCAATATACACGTATCAAGTTCAAGTATGTAGTAGAGTTAATCATTCTCTATCTAGTTCCATAACCCAATTCTTTGGTTATTCATACCATGTATCAAGTAATCACGAAGCCACATTCTATCAAGTAGCTACATGCAAGATTTGCATAAACACATCAAGAATCTTTCAAGTTATTACCATACACATATATTGGTGTCAAGGCACGTACAAGATTTTATAATCTTATATTCAAGTCTTAATCCAATTATTTGGATGTTCAAGTCATGTACAAGATTTTATTGTCTTATACTTCAAGTTGCTATCTCAACTTAAGACATTCAAAACATTCAAGACATTAAGGACATTCAAGACATTCAAGACATTCAAAACATATACAAGATTTTATCATCTTATATCCAAGTTCTCAATCCATTTCTTTGGATGGTTAAACATGTACAAGAGTTAATTATCTTATACTTCAAGTTATAACTACAATATTTGGGCATTCAAGCATGTATAAGAGTTATACATTTACTCTTACAAAATCCTAATTCTATTCTTAGGACATTCAAGCTCAAGACATTGGTTGGTGCCCCTAAGGTACACAAACATTAACTTCAAGACACATAAAAGAGTTACTACTCTTATACTCAAGTTATCATTTAATTATGATTTAAGTCCACATTTCATTTGTTCACAAAGGGACTATTTTTCAGTACTAGAGTGTTCTACACACTCATCTAGGCCATCTAGGGTAATACCCTAAACCTAGACCAAGAATACTTCGAGTTCAAATTAAATAAATGAGCTATACAATTCATACTTACAAGTTCATAATCCCCTACATAGGATATTCCAGCTCAAGACACTAATTTGGTGCCCTCCAGGTGCACAAACATAGGTTCCAAGACAAGCATAACACATAAGTGCTTGTTCCTAGCACTTTCAAGACATAAAGAAGAGTTCTTCCTTTTATACTCAAGTTCTCATTTTAATTTAATGAGTAATCATGTTCAAGACTCACTTCTGATACCCCTAAGGTGTCACAACACTTGCTAGGACATCTTATCTTAAGGCTATATGCCTTAACAAAGGATAAGCTTTCGATTTAATTTAGATTTAAAACACTTTGGTTGAAACAGGGGACCGGGCGGGCGCCTACAAGGGACCGGGCGGCCGCTCATTAGAGCACTTTTGAAACCAATATTTCTGATGAAAAGGGCGGGCGCTCGAAGGACCACCAGGCGGGCGCCTGGTACAATTTTCAGCAAACATCAAATTTTTTTTCCAGACTTAGAATTCTCCGTCCCGAGCGTAGGAGTATAAACCCACTAACACTTTCTAACATTCAAGAGTACATTTTAACATGCTCAGAACACTTTTATAGGGACACTTTATTAATTTATCACCGTCCCACAAGTAATAAAATAATTCTCTTTTATTCCAAATAAATATTTCACCGTCCCAAAAGTATAAATACAATTTTATAATATACTAATATAATCATCTAGGGATACTTCCATTCATTTCCCCGTACCACAAATAATGGTACAATTTTTCTAATAATATTTAAATCAAGTTACTATTTTACCGTCTCACGAATAGGAGTATAATTTTTCAATACTTTTTCAAGTTTCTTCCCAGGAGCAAGGCCATTCATTTCATATTTATCATATGAATACTCCCTTCGTCCCAAATTTACAAGTATCACAAAATTTAACCAAATCACGAAATTAACAAGCACAAGTATCAAGAATAACACATAGGCATGTTATTACAAGTAAGGGGGAGTCAATAGCTTACCTAGTCCGAAATCAAGTTGACCCAAATTAATTTCTGATCGGCCTGGAACGCTCTATTCAACGCCACGAATATTTATCCGGGACCGGAATCATGAACAGAGGGATAATTAAGCTCGAAAAGTCGAGAATAGAAGAAATTTCTAACCCTAACTATGAAACAGAGGAAACGTAAACTTAGTTGGAGAGGAAAATGACTCAGAGAGAGGGATCAACCAAGTTTTATTCTAAACAAGTTTCAAAAATTGCAACTAGGCCCCTCAAGTTCTAACTTTGACAAAAAGGCCCCTAAACTTTCAACTTTGACATTTAACCACCTTAATTTTCTAAAGTAGTTAAATAATTAACTCAAATAAAATAGCATATAAATATGCTAGTCAAGAATTTAACAAGCAAGTCAAAAATTTAACAAATAAGTCAAATATTTAACGAGATTAAGGATGGGCGTTACATCCTCCCCACCTTAAAGAAAATTCGTCCTCGAATTTTACTGATCAAGATTATAACATATATAATCAACAAATAGAATTCAAGAGCATCAAGACTATACACATATACTCACAAATAGATATTACACGTATGCTCACAAATATTCTATGCAATCCAGATGTATCAATTATAACATCGAAACACATAAAGTCAAGCAGACTCGATTAGTCAATCCACTATATTGGTGAAACTTGACATATTCACTAAAAATAATAAAACTGGTCATATCCTTCAGATCACTGTAATACTGGTCAAATCCACTAGGCAATCTCAAATACTGAGTCGTGGTCATCCATCGTTTCAATATTCAAAACTGACTTCACGTATATCAATCCATCGAAAGATGTAGCTCTCAGTGTCAAATAATTAACGATAGAGCTGCCCTCGAAATTCATTAATGAATCTCTAACAAGATTAAGAATATCTCAAGAACACGCATACCTTGGTTGTTTCCACTTATAGGTCAACAAAGATACTTACTTCAACATAGATATATCCTCTATCAAGAAATTTCTCAAGTTGAATCTTCAACTCGTTTAACTCAATCGAGATCAAGAATATTAATCCAGATGTCAGCACTGTATTTGCACTGTAACCACTCAAGATAACCCAAGTTCTCGTCAAGTAACATGTACTACTCAGTAGGAATTCCACTGTCAATCACATAGGTTAAATACCCAGTATAATCTCGAGACCCCTTTTTGGACTTTCAATGCAGAACATGAATATTATATATAATTATATCATGCTCACAAATATAGTCAAGCATACTAGCATAGAAATAATTACCATCTATTGTGGTAAACAAGAATGGCCTAACACATAGAAAGCCAGGTCATAACACGTATCACATCAATGTCCCATACCGGTGACACGACCAAGTCAACATAGAACGTATAGGGTGTTATCACCCACACTTCTATCAAGCTCTTACTAATAACAATATCAACACGTAGTCTCTTACTAGAGAATACACTTCCACGCAATTCACGAGATAAGGACAAGCATGCATATATAGCACGAAACAATGTCCACAAGACAAGATAGATACGCCTAAGTCTTTGAAGACTCGCACTCTCGATTCTCGAATCATCTAATCCAATTGGATTAACACTATCAACACCAGTCCTATGCTTGGTATAACAACAAGTAACGAAGCACTCGACGTTGGTAGCACACCCAAGACTAACCCAAGCTAGGCCATAGACCCTATCCAGGCTTAGAGCTAAACCATAGCTCTGATACCAAACTGACACGCCCCAAGTCCCGGGATCCCCTAATAGAACCTCGAACCTGGTGCGCGTAATTAAAAAGAAACAAGAAACTAACGGGAAACAGGAACAATACCTGTTAGAAACAAACTGACATGATATATATACTCAAGAGTAAGGAGCTAAGATAGCTCACAACGAGTTCTAGACCAAGAAAATTAAAACCAAACATTGTTACATACAGCGGAAGACATGCCTAGCACATAATCTGGCATCAAGAGATGTCTAGAGACAACAAGTACTACACAAGTCTACCCCAACAAGCCCTGAGCTTAACAACTCAAACAACATCGTCCTTACCAAAGTGTAAAAGGACACAAGTCTCAAACAAGAACATCCTGCGGAGTACGTTTCCAGCTATGTCGAGCCTCACTGCGTACTATCCCCTGCTTTCCTGGGGGGGGGGAGAAACAAATAAAGGGTGAGATAAATCTCAGTAAGCTATTAACATGCAACTACATGACATGTTATCACGCAATTCCAGTAGATACTCAAGTAATCATATATCAAGTATCATCAAGTAACAAGTATAGGAGAGGCTAAGACAACTCAACAAGTAATCAAGCTCAAGATATGATCAGGTAACAAGTAGTCAAGTAGTGTGAGAGGCTAGACCAACTCACCAAGAAGCACATAGGCCTATCACGTATCTTTACCTGAATCCTTCCTTATTCCTCCCAAGAATACCATTGTTGTCGATGCTTATCTAGATGAGGACAACCACGATCAAGAACAAGAAACTGCTGTGCAGTATATAAGAAGACCCGGTAACCAGTGTCATCCACAATAACAAGATTCACGAGGTGTTCACGAGTTTAACATTCACTTATATCGGGCGTATTGCTCTAATACAGGAAGCTAAGCCCTTACTATGGCCAGTAGTAAGGGGAAAAACAGACCGAATGCATAGATCCACGATTATTACGTAGCCCCAGCCCTCGCACTAAGTGTGAACCTATACACCCCTCTGCACCAAATAAGCCAGCTGGACTTACACGAGAGTGCACAAGTAGATATTTACTTGAACTACGATAACAGAACTAAGTCCCTTAGTAGTGGACCATTCTTTATGCACCATGTAATTATATATATCAAGTGCTCACGAGAATATGCACCATGTAATCATGTATCATGTGCTCACGAGAATACAAGTACACGTACGCAATTATTGCGAATACAAACCAAGATAACAATGGCACATAAGGTGTCCATGTAACACGATAAATCCAAGTAAGAGTCCATTAATAACAGACTTCAGTCAAGTAGTAGGGTATATCACTTTGTCACATGCCAAGTTTGCACGTACATATTCATATCACGTTTAACACATTAAAGTGTCTATCACGATACCCTTACTATCAAGTAGAGCCCAATACCTTAGACTCTAAACACGTAGTAGAATAGGTCACATTGTACCTAGACACAGTCATACTTCACGTATATGTATCATTAATAATCGAATACATTTTCTAACACATATTGTATTCTATAATCATTCTTATTAATTTAAATCGTAGTATTCACGATTATATGAATGATCTTCATATTACACTAGTCCCTATTTTCTTTAGGAACTCATTTCAAGACAAGATATCTTCTTTATATTTTATATACTTCATTGAGTATATACACGATTAAAAACCAAATCATTTACACTTTAGTGCTTATTTATAGTACTTCCAATATACATGTATCAAGTTCAAGTATGTAGTAGAGTTAATCATTCTCTATCTAGTTCCATAACCCAATTCTTTGGTTATTCATACCATGTATCAAGTAATCACGAAGCCACATTCTATCAAGTAGCTACATGCAAGATTTGCATAAACACATCAAGAATCTTTCAAGTTATTACCATACACATATATTGGTGTCAAGGCACGTACAAGATTTTATAATCTTATATTCAAGTCTTAATCCAATTATTTGGATGTTCAAGTCATGTACAAGATTTTATTGTCTTATACTTCAAGTTGCTATCTCAACTTAAGACATTCAAAACATTCAAGACATTCAGGACATTCAAGACATTCAGGACATATACAAGATTTTATCATCTTATATCCAAGTTCTCAATCCATTTCTTTGGATGGTTAAACATGTACAAGAGTTAATTATCTTATACTTCAAGTTATAACTACAATATTTGGGCATTCAAGCATGTATAAGAGTTATACATTTACTCTTACAAAATCCTAATTCTATTCTTAGGACATTCAAGCTCAAGACATTAGTTGGTGCCCCTAAGGTACACAAACATTAACTTCAAGACACATAAAAGAGTTACTACTCTTATACTCAAGTTATCATTTAATTATGATTTAAGTCCACATTTCATTTGTTCACAAATGGACTATTTTTCAGTACTAGAGTGTTCTACACACTCATCTAGGCCATCTAGGGTAGTACCCTAAACCTAGACCAAGAATACTTCGAGTTCAAATTAAATAAATGAGCTATACAATTCATACTTACAAGTTCATAATCCCCTACATAGGATATTCCAGCTTAAGACACTAATTTGGTGCCCTCCAGGTGCACAAACATAGGTTCCAAGACAAGCATAACACATAAGTGCTTGTTCCTAGAACTTTCAAGACATAAAGAAGAGTTCTTCCTTTTATACTCAAGTTCTCATTTTAATTTAATGAGTAATCATGTTCAAGACTCACTTCTGATACCCCTAAGGTGTCACAACACTTCCTAGGACATCTTATCTTAAGGCTATATGCCTTAACAAAGGATAAGCTTTCGATTTAATTTAGATTTAAAACACTTTGGTTGAAACAGGGGACCGGGCGGGCGCCTAAAAGGGACCGGGCGGCCGCTCGTTAGAGCACTTTTGAAACCAATATTTCTGATGAAAAGGGCGGGCGCTCGAAGGACCACCAGGCGGGCGCCTGGTACAATTTTCAGCAAACATCAAATTTTTTTCCAGACTTAGAATTCTCCATCCCGAGCGTAGGAGTATAAACCCACTAACACTTTCTAACATTCAAGAGTGCATTTTAACATGCTCAGAACACTTCTATAGGGACACTTTATTAATTTATCACCGTCCCACAAGTAATAGAATAATTCTCTTTTATTCCAATTAAATATTTCACCGTCCCAAAAGTATAAATACAATTTTATAATATACTAATATAATCATCTAGGGATACTTCCATTCATTTCCCCGTACCACAAATAATGGTACAATTTTTCTAATAATATTTAAATCAAGTTACTATTTTACCGTCTCACGAATAGGAGTATAATTTTTTAATACTTTTTCAAGTTTCTTCCCAGGAGCAAGGCCATTCATTTCATATTTATCATACGAATACTCCCTTCGTCCCAAATTTACAAGTATCACAAAATTTAACCAAATCACGAAATTAACAAGCACAAGTATCAAGAATAACACATAGGCATGTTATTACAAGTAAGGGAGAGTCAATAGCTTACCTAGTCCGAAATCAAGTTGACCCAAATTAATTTCTGATCGGCCTGGAACGCTCTATTCAACGCCATGAATATTTATCCGGGACCGGAATCATGAACGGAGGGATAATTAAGCTCGAGGAGTCGAGAATAGAAGAAATTTCTAACCCTAACTATGAAACAGAGGAAACGTAAACTTAGTTGGAGAGGAAAATGACTCAGAGAGAGGGATCAACGAAGTTTTATCCTAAACAAGTTTCAAAAATTGCAACTAGGCCCCTCAAGTTCTAACTTTGACAAAAAGGCCCTTAAACTTTCAACTTTGATATTTAACCACCTTAATTTTATAAAGTAGTTATATAATTAACTCAAATAAAATAGATATAAATATGCTAGTCAAGAATTTAACAAGCAAGTCAAAAATTTAACAAATAAGTCAAATATTTAACGAGATTAAGGATGGGCGTTACATTTTCGACGTACAGGCCATCATAGATGATGAGGATCTCCTGATTTATGCCGGGGTGGCCCCGAGTCGTACTCCCGATCGTGAGCCCAGGGTTGATATGGTTCCCTTGCTGAGAGATCCTGATTGGCGGGTCCATCAGTCTTTCGTTTTTACGTCTGAATGTTCGTTCTGTAACCATGGGGAGGCATGCTCTGATCCTGGCTTAACCGGTCTCTCTTCGTTACTTTTTTGCGTCTGTGTTCGTTTTGTTTTTTGCTATTTGGAGGGAGTGCTAAATTCCCTTTGATTTCAGGTCCCGAAGATACAATGCCTCCTAAGAGTGTGGCTGCCCAAAAGCAAGCGGCAAAGCTTCAACTTGAGCGGGAGAAGAAAAGGAGAGGGGACGAGCTCAATAAAACTGAGGCTCCGGGCATCAGGCTCCCGGTTACTGATAAGACGGACAAGTCCGGTGCCGCTGTGGCCGCGCAGCCCGCTCTGACTCGCAACCTGCCTCCTAATCCCCGTCACGCAGTGGGGAGGGGCAAAGGATTGATCGGCACAGGTCATTCACAGTCTTCTCCGGATGCGGGCATGACTACCCCGGAACCGCAACGAAAGAGGTCTGCAACGGGAGACCCCACTCCACCTCCGAAAGATAAACAACAGAGAACCGAGGCCCCTTCAGCGGAATTTGCTGTGGTATCTCCCGCCCGAGGAGGGATGTGTGCCACTCTCTTCCCCGTAGAGCTTATTGACGACAGGGAGCGGGCAAAAGAATTTGGTCTTAAGATCGCCCGAGCTCCCGAACTTTTTGGGATTGACCTGCATAGCCGCCGCAGTATTAACGCCTATGTTGGTGATGGGTTGCTACGCCGGTTAAATTTTCCAGACTACCAACAGAGGGTCCTATCTACCTCTAATCCCGCAACCGCGGTTGGCCACGCCGGGCTGGCTCTCACCGAGGTTTGCTCTTTGCCTCTGTTCCAAATTGTCCCACATTCATTCTTTACCCTTCTGATTCTTTATTTCCTGTTTGCAGATAGCCAATGACCTCCTCTACTTAAGCGCCCAGGCTAAGTCAGATGCTTCCACCATTGCCACCAGGAATAAAGAGGTTATGGAGGCAAGGGAAGATGCCAGTAAGTGGTCGAAAGTCGCGGAGGGCTTACGTGCCGAGCTCAAAGAAAAAGATGCGGAGGTCATGGGCGCGGTCAAAGAAGTTTCCCAACTGAACAACGATTTGGCCGCAGAGCGGGGAGCCAAGGAGCGCCTTGAAGCTGAGAAGCAGAGTCTGGAGGCCCGCTGTGCTGAATTGCAGAAGCTTTTGGATGAGGGGAAGGAGACCATTGATAGGTTGTCAACAAAGGTGGACGAGCTGGATGGACAGTTGCTCGATCGGGTGCGGTTTGAAACTGACAGGGAGCGGGTGCTGCAGGAGGAGAGGGAGAAGAGCATAGATGCGTTCAAAGAGTCCGGCGAGTAGTCCGTGATATTAACGGACCAATACAACATGGCTGTTCATGCCGTCCCAGAATTTGGCTGCCACAGGCAAATATACGGTGCAGGAGATAGCCACTATATGCTCTATATTGCCTTCTGACCCAGAGTGCTTTTCCGGCCATAGCCTGGTGCCATTTTCGGATGACCAATTGCTGGATCTCCCTGAGCCCGTTCGTACTTCGCTTCCTCCTGTCCTCCCGGTCACGGTTCAAGAGCTAATGGCCGCTATTGATGATTTGCGGTTCCCCGCGAGAGGGAATGGCGTCCCTTTGGCCGTGGCTTTGGAGAAGGTCTTTGGCCCTGGCGGCCCCTTTGTTGAAGGTATGGTTCTTCCTTTCTCTGCCTTTACCTCTGCTCTTGCCGAGGCTTCGAAGGCTCCACTCAATTCGGCTGTTGATCCTGATGCCTCTGCTGCTTCTATTCCAGAAGTAGAGATCAATCCTCCTCCGGCCAGTTGAAGTTCAGACCGGGCTGCGCCCTGGGACCCTTTGTAATAGTCGTAGATTCCAAAGGCTTGAACATTTAATTGTATTTTGACCTGATTTTGCTATGTATCTACTCGCTCTGTTTCTGATCCCCATATCTCTCTAACATTTATTGCCATCGTACTTTGTTGTTATTTTGCATATTGCCTTGGAGCAGCCGAGCATTTATTGCTACCTGTCTACTCATTATTTCCCCAATTTCTCTTTTACGTTAGTATTTATTGCGGCTGTCTGTCTTTCCACCCTTTCGTATTGCCCTGGCTATAAGTAAGGTATGAAACATTCTTTTAAAGTCTATCCTTTATTCTTTCCCAATTTTCATGGCTTCCGATAGCTTCTCGAATGGGTCTCTCCCTGATCCTTCTGATTCTGATAACTCTTCCTCAGTTTCTCCTTCTCTTCCTTTTCCTATGGAGGACTCCCCAACTGACAGTAATGGTGAGCAATCTCCCCCTCTCAATACTTCCCCCTCTGATGATTCCTCTTCTGAGGGGAAATCTTCCGACGAGGACATGAATGAGGGTGAGGATGAGGATGAGGATGAGGAGATGTTTGAAGGTGCTGGTGTAGGCGGCTCGGGAATGGCTACAGGAGGGCCGGATTCTCCTATTCTTATTTCCAGCTCTGATGATTCCGACGGCGGCTCCGATGAAGATGCTAGTGATGATGGGGGAGATGGGATGGAAGATGATGGTGGGCATGATGCTGGTTCCGGCTCTACCATCATTGTTTTAGTTTTTATTTTTCCTTGATCACTTTGTTTTGTATCTCTTCTTTGTTTTTCAAGGCTATGGCCCCAGCCTGTTGTGGGGCCCCTTTTTCCTGATCAATGTAAATGTGCCTTGAACCTTCTATATCTGGTATTCATGATTATTTCCCTCGACGGGCTTGCGGTCTAGCTCGAGGGCGTATGACCGCGCATCGTGCATGAAGATTCATGCAACGGTACTTCCCTCGACGGGCTTGCGGTCTAGCTCGAAGGCGTATGACCGCACGTTGTGCACGAACCTTCTATATCTGGTATTCGTGATTATTTCCCTCGATGGGCTTGCTGTCTAGCTCGAGGGCTTATGACCGCATCGTGCATGAATATTCATGCAACGGTACTTCCCTTGACAGGCTTGCGGTCTAGCTCGAGGGCGTATGACCGCGCATCGTGCATGAAGATTCATGCAACGGTACTTCCCTTGACGGGCTTGCAGTCTAGCTCGAGGGCGTATGGCCGCGCATCGTGCATGAAGATTCATGCCACGGTATTTTAGGCGCTGGGCCTTGGCGGTTTGGCACTTTGTCATATCTTGCCGTATACGTGCGTTTCTTTTAAGTATATATCTATGATCTTTCGCTTCAATGGAACAAACATAATATTATTGATCTTTCAGATTTTTTCCGCTCATAGAGCCATTACATCAAAATTACAATGTAGAGATAGAAAACAGGCGAATTTCTAACAAAAAGGGGGGAATATAATTCTTAAGGGTAGTACTTCTTCAAGTGGTCGCTGTGCCAAGCGTTCTTTAAATCCTTCCCCTCTTTGGTGAGGAGTCTGTAAGTCCCTTCTTTGATTATGCGGGCTATCTGATAAGGCCCCTCCCAATTGGGCGCGAGCTTGTTATATCCGGGCTGTCTTCCCGTGACTTCGACTTTCCTTAACACCCAGTCCCTTACGGCGAATGACCTCTTGTTTACTCTCTTGTCATGATGAGCTTTTGCTTTCTGTTTGTAATTGACCATCTTTGCCCGTGCTTGCAACCGTTTTTCTTCAAGAGAGTCTAAGTCGTTTCTCCGGGCTTCCTCGTTCTTTGCTTCATTAAAATGGGCCACCCTGTAGGTGGGCAAAGCTGCTTCCACGGGCGCGACTGCGTCTGACCCATATGTCAAAGAAAAGGGGGTTTCTCCAGTTGAGTTTCTCGTAGTGGTGCGGACAACCCATAGAGCAGTACTGAGCTCTTCCATCCAACGCCCGCTTCTTCCCTTCAGATTCTTGTGCAACGCGGTCATGAGCAGTTTATTTGCGGCCTCGGCCTGCCCGTTCCCCTGCGGTCTTGCCACTGAGGACTGTCGGTGCTCTATGTTGAGTCTTCTGCATTCCGCCATAAACTTGCTTTGAAACTGAGGTCCATGATCGGAAACAATAGCCCGCGGCAAACCAAAACGACAGTATATATGGTCGTGGACAAATTTGATGATGTTTGCTTCGGTAGTACTAGTCAGGGCCTTTGCTTCTACCCATTTTGTGAAGTAATCTACTGCAACCACTACCATTTGTGCTCCTCCGGGCGCTTTGGGGTAAGGCCCAATCAGATCAATCCCCCACATATCGAATGCCCAGGTTGGGACTACCAAGCTTTGTTCCGTGGATGGCTGTCTCGGAATGTTGGCGAACCTTTGACATTGATCACACTTACGGACATAATCCTCCGCATCTTTCTTCATGGTCGGCCAGTAATATCCGAGGAATCTGATTTTTTCGGACAGCGTTCGGGCTCCTGGATGCCCTCTACATACTCCTTTATGTACTTCGTATAGCAAGTTCGTGACGGTGTCAGACCTTACACATCTCAGCAATGGTTTGGTGAAAGACCTCCGATAAAGCACATCATCAATGACCGTGTATCTGGCTGCCTGTTTCCTCAAAACTCTTGCCCGGTGAGATTGTCGGGGAGAGTTTGATTTTCTACATACTCTCTGATCTCGTCCACCCAGTCTTTCTCCGGATCCCCTATTTGATGGATCTCTACCTTATCAATGGCCGGACGCTCCGTAAATTCTATCCAGCAGTCAACACTGAGCTTGGCAATGTCTTCAGTTGTTATTCTTGATAGTAGGTCCGCCTCGGAATTCTCATCCCGATTAATCTGATTCAGCTCGTGGTATTCAAACTCCTTTAACAGACTTAATGCAAGCTCTCTGTATCTGAGTAGCACCGGGTGATTTGTTTCATACTCCCCTTTGACTTGGTTTACGACGAGCTGTGAATCACTCTTCACAATTAGCTTTGGTACCTTCATGTCCCGGGCTAATTCTAAGCCCGCTATCAATGCCTCGTTCTCGGCCTGATTGTTTGAGACTGCAAATTTAAACCTTAGAGCCCGTTTAAACCTTTGACCCTCTGGAGCGATTAAAAGGATTCCAGCACCGCTAATGGCTTTCCCTGCGGATCCGTCTACGTTCAATGACCAACAGTTTTCCGGTCTTTCTTCAACACCTTTTTTCTCCTTGTTCCACTTTTTCTTTGCTCTCTCAGGCTGACTCTTATCTACTTCATTTTCCTTTGATTCAAAAGTGGTCTCTGCCACAAAGTCTGTTAGTGCTTGTGCTTTAATGGTCTTCCTTGGAGAGTAAGTAATCTGGAACTCGGTTAGCTCTATGGACCATGACAGCATTCTCCCCGAGGACTCGGGCTTATGGAGTACTTTCTTTAGCGGGGCGTCTGAATAGACCGTGACCGGGTGAGCGGTGAAGTATGCCCGTAGCTTCCGAGCGGCCATGAGCAAGGCGAAGGCAAGCTTTTCCACGTTTAAATACCGTCTTTCTATTGCGGACAGAGCCTTGGATACATAGTACACGGGCTTCTAAAGGTCGTTTTCTTCCCTCACTAAAACCGCAGCCACCGCATTGTCGGTTGCGGCCAAGAAGATATAGAGTTCCTCGCCCAAGATAGGGCTACTCAAGAGTGGCGGTTTTCCCAGGTAGGCTTTGATTTGTTCGAAAGCATTTCCGCACTCCTCGTTCCATTCAAAACCTTCATTCTTCCCCTTTTTGAGAGTTTTAAAGAAAGGCAAGCATTTTTCAGCTGATCTGGCTATGAACCTCCCCAAAGCCGTGATACGGCCATTAAGCTTTTGTACTTCTTTAATGCATCTAGGTGGTTGCATATTTACCAATGCCCTGATTTTTTCCGGATTTGCTTCGATACCTCTCTGGTTCACCATAAAACCCAAGAACTTTCCTGCCTTTACTCCAAAGGCACACTTGGAGGGGTTTAGCTTCATGTTGTTCTTCCGGAGATTGGTGAAGGTTTCTGCTACGTCGATATCATGGGATGCCTCCTTTGTTTTGACCACCATATCATCGATGTATGCCTCCAGGTTCCGGCCCAGCTGGTCGTCGAAAACGATCCCTACCATTCTTTGATACGTTGAGCCCGCATTCTTGAGACCGAACGGCATGTTGTTGTAAGTGTAGGTCTTGCCCGCGGTGTAAAAGGCGCATGATGGGACATCGGCCTCCTTCATCTTAATTTGATGGTAGCCTGAGTATGCATCTATAAAACTCAATACCCTATACCCGGCAATAGAGTCTACCAATTGGTCGATCCGAGGAAGGGGGTAGCAGTCTTTGGGACAAGCTTTGTTCAGATCTGTAAAATCTACGCACATCCTCCATTTCCCGTTCGCTTTGGTCACCATTACTACGTTGGCCAACCATTTCGGATATTTGATAGGGCTTATGATTTTAGCTTTCAGCAGCTTATCTACTTCCACCTTGATCGCAGCTCTTTTCTCCGGGGAAAAATATCTTTCTTTTTGAAGGACCCGGGAGAATGTGGGGTCGATGTTCAATTCATGCTCGATCACTTCCCTACTTATCCCCTTCATATCCTCTACGGCCCAAGCGAACACGTCCAGGCTTTTTCTTAGCAGCTTTATCAAAATCTTCCTTTCCTCTGCGAGGATCTCTAGCCCGACCTTTATCGTCTGTTCAGGGTATGCTGGGTTTATAATCACATTCTCTAGAGCATCATTGGGGCGGATGTCCGTTATCTCCCGGTCATGTAGTGAGTCGATCACGATCTCTATCGGCTCGGCCACCCTTCGGCGGGCTCTCCTGCTCTGCTTGAATTCTGCCCGGGTCGAGTGAAATGACAGGGTCCCAATCATAGCAGTATCTTGGATCTCCTTTCCGTTTAATTTCGCCCTTTTCTCCTCTCTTTAAGCCCCCGGCTTGTTCATCCCCGCCTTCTCTCTTCTTTTCTTTTCGATGATTTTTAAAAACAACTCGGGCTTGTTCTCAATACATGCTACCCCCGCGGGTGTACTGAATTTGACTTTCTGGTGCGGGATTGAAGCCACAATTCCCAGTGCAGCTTGCGCTGTTACTCCAAGTATTGCATTGTACTGGGATTTTAAAGCGATCACCATGAAAGTTATCCGAGCAGTTTTTTCAAATGGCTTTTCCCCAATAGTTACATCGAAATCTATTGTTCCCTTGACATTGACCGTGTGATTAGTGATTCCAGCAGTCAAGCGTACGGGGTAAGGTGTGCCTCGGACATTCACATCTCTTCCAGACAGTTGAAATAAAGGATATCTCGCGAGGCCCCCGTGTCAATCAATACTCTGCTGATGTCCGCCCGTCCAATGGACATTTTGATCGTCAAGGGTTGGGTGGAATGAAAAAGCGTGGAGGCCAGCTCGCTCCTCCTGAACCAATCAATTCCTCCTGCTCGGGTGTGTATGCCGGAATCAGAAATACTTTATGTAGACACCCCGCCTTGGACCGCTCACCCCGATTGCACACTTGGTTTTGTGTTTCTCCCTCTTTTAAGTGTTTCCTGTTAGTTTCTGTTACTTTGGTTAAGTTCCAGACGGACTCCGTTAAGTCCCGGGGCTAAACTGAATAACAGTTCTAACTTTCTAGTCCATTTTGTCAGATTTTGCTTCTCAGAGTCGCGCGCCTCCGCCCCTTAAGGCCAGACGCGCGCGCCTTCCGCCGCCTAGGTGGGATGCGCGCGCTTCTGGGGCGTGTCAGTTACAGATTCTGCCCAAGAATCTCTCCCTTGCTCATTATACATGATTTTGCCCGGGAAAGATTTCTTGGAGACTCCGTTTGGCTCCAAAAACAGTCACTTTTCAACTATAAAAACCCCTCCAATCCATCATTGGAGGAGGACCTTGGAAAATCATTACTTTCAAACCTTTTTACTCACTTCTTTCATAGACTTTTCTTGGGACTTCTTCAACAAAGTATTCAATCTCTTCTTCAAGGCTTCACAAGAGATTCTTTTTGAAGGATACTATAGGTAAAGGTCTTAAACATTTCTCCTCTCCTTCTTCTTCAAATCAAATGTGCAATCACCCAAAACCATTTGGGACATGACACCAACGGTCCTTTCATTACATTGAATTGGCCTAGGAGTCATCTCCCTACATTTCAAACTCTAAAACCCCTTTTTATCATCATTTTAATAGGAAGAACACATTTATCTTAAAAAGTGAATTATGAACAAACAAGACCGACTTTGCTCGGGCGAAATGGGTGTTTAAGTACTTCCCATTTCGTAACCTAACCCCCGAACCCCTCATCCCAAAGAATCTCTGTTTTCGTAAATCAAACTTAGGCTCATAAACATTAGGTTTTCTTACGTTCCTCAAAAACCTGGGTGGCGACTCTAAAACACAATTAGACATCCTAGGATAATTCACCCGCTCTAGCCAAGTGGGGGTTTTCCCCCGGGTATCTACAGTGGCGACTCCGCTGGGGACTGCTTGAGGGTTAAACTTGTGTTTCTGTTCATAATTCACTTTTCTGGGCATTCTGGAAATTGACATGGGAAGCTGTGAATACCCCTTTCAGATGAAGCGACGCATGGGAAGTATCTTGTGATTATTTTTATTTACAAAAGGGAATATTCTTAACGACATTAAAATTATGAGAGTCGCCACGCCATTTTAATTAAAGCCAAAACATTGAAAAAAGCATGTTAATGGGTTCGGGGGTCAAATTACAACAAGAGAAGAATATTGGACGTTATCACTCCTATTGCCCGAATGATCGGTCTTTCTATCATGATGAATGTGTTAGTAGTGTGTTAGTGTTTTAGACCGGATCCGAAGATTGCCTACGTTCCTCTCAATGTGAGAAGCTCAGGTCAGCGTAGTTCGCAGAGAATTAGAATAGGCAGAAGAATCGGGATCATGCATAATGAGGGGGGAATTACCTAAAGATTAGGGTTTAGAAGTAGTTCCTAGATCATCCTCGGGTTGATGAACCCTCGATCATCATCGGCTATGAAATAACATGTAATTATGAAGATAGCGACCCTAAATATAGCATAAATAAGGTTTTAATCTATGAACACGAAGAACATGCGAAGAACATATATGAACATATGAATGAGCATGCAAAGAATATGAAGAAACTATGAATAAACATGTACGAACATGAATATAAAAGATCTACATTAAAAATTATGCAAGAACATGAAGAAAAGTTAGAAAACTTACCTATGTTGGCAAGAAATAAACCTTGATCTCCTTGAGTGTTTGAATACTTGATTAGGAAGAAAATTGTGTTTAAGAACTCCAAAATTCGGTCTTAGAGCTCTCAAAATCGGACCCTAAACCAATAGCATGGGATTGTTTTATATAGTAAACTGAGGGGAAGATCTGATGGTCCAGATCATCCGGCGCAAGGTTGGCCGCCTGGCCATTGTTGAAGCCGGTGACAGGAGTGGCCGCGTGGCCAAGATCAACGCGGAGCAAGGTTGGCCGCGTGGCCAATTCTGCAGGCTGACTTGATTCTTAAGCTAGGGTTTCTGCATGGTTTTAAGGAAACCATTTATTACCTAATTTGATAGATTTTGCCATAAATGAGGTATTTTGGGAATCCGAGACAAGTCTTTGTAAGGTTTCTAATTCCTATAAAGTCCTTGTATTTTTGGGAAAGTCCTAATAAACTCATTTTCAGGTCGGGTACTAACAGTAGCCCCTCGGCGACGCTTCTTGCAAGCCAATGTGGGGTCGACGATAAAAGAAGGATCCGTCTGAAACATGAGTTTCAAAACAGATGAAAGGTAAGGGAACGACTGAACCTTGACAGGCGACCTACGTATCCGCGGGGGAATCAAGCCAAACGTAGTTCAAATCTAATGGGGAAATTGGGACTGATTGTCCTCTGATAGGGAGCAACGTCTTCTGCTGGGAACATGCACCTGCTGGGGATGAGAGATGACCGCGTCGGTCGGGTGGCTGAACCTTTTTCAGGTTTCCTACGTATCCTCCGAGGAATCAAGCCGGTCGTAGTTCAGAGATATTGGGGAAAGACGAGACAACGGACTTCTGCTAGGGATAATAAACCTACGGGCACTACCCTGCATGAAGAACGAACATTTGTAAGCAATGAAGTTATTTGGGAAAAATGAAGACTGCGTCGTCTAAATAATCCCAAGATGGAATGATAAACGCACTCAGGATCGCCAGGGCTCCTGCCGATTGCGCTAAAGTAATCGATGTTGGATCTCTCGCGAACAGAAACGCCGAGGCTTCTGCCAATTACGATTGATCTAGGATGGTATGTCATAGAGGCGCCGAGGTCTCTACAACCATACGAATCCTAAAATAGATGCTGGATCGCTCGCAAACAGAAACGCCGAGGCTTCTGCCAATGATTGATCTAGGATGGTATGTCATAGAGGCGCCGAGGTCTCTACAACCATACGAATCCTAAAATAGATGCTAGATCGCTCGCAAACAGAAACGCCGAGGCTTCTGCCAATGATTGATCTAGGATGGTATGTCATAGAGGCGCCGAGATCTCTACAACCATACGAATCCTAAGCAAATATTCGGTGAAGAATGGAAATTTTAAGGGGCTTTCCGTACCCAAAGGTAACGAATATCAGTCAAAATTGTGCTAAGGGCATTTAAGATGAATCAAATGGAAAAGATCAGGGACAAAAGTGGAATTTTATCTGAGGGGACAAGGTTGGCCGCGTGGCCAAACACACTAAATTGCAATAGTGGCCGCGTGGACAAGACCGCTGAGTGGTCAGATCTCTTTGACGCGGATCGCTGATCTGACGGCTGGGGTTGCAAGGCTGAAAGTGGCCGCGTGGCCAAGGATGCCGCCGGGCTGACTCCTTGGTCACATCACCAGACACCTTCCCTCTTCCTCTTCTTTTCTTCTTTCTTCTTCTTTCTTCCTCCATTGTTAACGAGTTAGAGAGAGGAAATTGGGTTTTTAGAGAGAGAAAGCTTGGATTTTGATAATCTTTGAAGATTTCATTTCACATATTTCTTGAAGCTATGGCAGATTGGATCAATGAGGCGTTGTTTAGGGATTTTCCGGGCCAAGGTGGGTATATGATTCCACAACAAGAGCCACAAGGAGAGGGGCACGGTAATGCTCAGGGCGGAGGAAATGTAGGGGCTGACCCAGGAGCGGGCTTTGAAGCGGCGCCCTTGATTCCACGCGGCGGTTTGAGACCACGAGCCGCGACTCGGAATTATCGCGATAATCTGCTGCGGTCTACGTTCGACCAAGATTACGATTTTTACATCGACTCTGAGCGTCATTGGTCGATGGGGCTTCCGGAGACGCGAGAGGTAAATTTCGAATTTTCACTCCTCTCTTTCTCGCACATTTGTACATTTTATGCATAGTATGAAATGCTAGAATAATGGAATGCTAGAATTTAAATTGCTAGAATTGTAAATTGCTAGAATGGTAACATACCTGTGCTGTGTTTACCTGCAGAGGATCAAGGCTCGTGGGTCCACAGTGACTGTGGGCAAACTGTGGGCGTCCCTGCCGGAGGGACCGGGCGGTTTGCGTGCTCGGATCGAGGCTATGGGCTTTGGCCCATTCTTTGACAGTGTCCGTATGGTCGGGGCTACCCTGAAGGTGGCAGCGGTGATAGAGGTGTGCCGGGAGTTCTGGTGGGATACCACCCATACCTTCCACTTCAGTTGGGGAGAGATTACCATCACGCGGATAGATTTCGCGGCCATCACAGGGTTGAGGTTTACTGGTGCCCCTTTGCCTTTTGATGAGAGCTTGGCGGAGCGGCGGGACTATAGACAGGCTCTGCTGGGAGTCGACACCGACCTAGGAGGAGGTGTCAAGGGTTATGGAGTGGAGGCCGGGAAGGTGAATCGCTTGGTGGAGATGGCTATTGAGGCCTTTATTAGGGGGGAATATGATTTGGATTGCTTGGTCCGGCTGTTCTTATGGTACAGCTTTTCGGAGATCTTGTTTCCGAGTGGGGCTACTGTCTGCCGGTACTCACTGCTAGGGGCTCTTGTGGACTTGGACTTAGTCGGTGGGATTTCTTGGGGTGGAGCCGGTTTGGCTGAGATTTACCAGGCTTTGGACCATTGCTCGAGGGCTAGCTCGTCGGCCGTACGCTCTTGACTACCCTTCTTTTCACTTGTTGAGATTTCTGCTCCACGCTTTGGTCTGAAATGTCTCTCTCATTATATGCAAAGGCTTGGGTGTACGAGGTCTTCGGTGTCGCCCCTTTTCAGTTGGTGATGAGTGCTAACAAGGTTGTTCCCATCATGTCGTACTGGTGCAAGGGCAACAGGGCTCCTCCCCGCCGAAACCGGGATATGAAGACGGTGGATGCTGCTGATCTGAGGAGGGTGTTTGCGATATCTGATCCCATCGGGCTCAGATTTTACCCATGGAGCCCGGCCAATGAGGCTTCGGTGGGTCCCTATGTAGTGGAGTTGACCGCTTCTAGGGTTCTGCTTGTGGGTCTCACCGGGGAGGCCATGTATCTTGGGGAGAGGGTGGTTCGTCAGCACAGGGCTGGTGCGTTACCGTGGGCTCCTTATGACCCTCCTCGGGATATGCTCCGTCCCACGAGGTTGGCGAATTTCTTGGCTCCCACTCCGGCAGAGCATTACAGAGGGAGTGACGACTATGCCGGCTACGTGCGGACACGGCTGATCAGCCCTCAGGTTCGGGAGAGGGTGCTATCGGGAGAGGGATCGAGCTCGGCCCGGTATGTTGGTCGGAGTCGGCCTTTGGTTGACATGCCCCTTCGCTCGAGTAGCGTGAGAGTGATGAGGGGCGGTCGGGAGGTGGAGCTTAGCTTGGAGCCGACTGATGCAGATCTCGTTGAGGAGACATTCATTCCTCCGCCCGACGCTGGGGTACGGCTTTGTGCTTTATATTAGTCATGTTCGCACATATCTATTTCTTTCTGCATTGTAATCATTTGCCTTGGCTTCCCTTTCAGGTGACTCGGGAGGCATATATCCGTTCAGCTCGGCGGGAGAACGTATTGATGCGCTTACTGAGGGAGGCGTACCATTCATGTACTTGTCAGAGGGACGACGTTGCGTCACCCCAGCGTCGTGAGCGGTCTCCGAACGGCGCGGGCTCTTCTCACATTGGTGGTCGAGCGGTCCGGGGACGGAGTTCGGGTGCCGGTAGCTCTCGGGATTTAGCACGGCGTGGAGACACCACGGAGGAGGATTCTGATTAGGCGGGGGCCATCTTTCCATCTTTATTTCCTACACTGTCAGCTAGTAGAGAGCAGAGGGATATGTATGTATAGAACAGATGTACAAAATGCATGTATGTATATTATGTTCTAAAATGCAATTTTATTATGGGAGCCTACTTGTGCAAACTAGTTATTTTACAAATGTTCCTAATTTTATACAATGCATGAGCCATGGGACGGGGCAGGTACGTAGTTGCATGGATCCGTCACGGAGTGGGAAGAAACAAATTGGATTTCTGCATGGAGCAATGTTGGCCGCATGGCCATGGCGAGGCCCAGAGCAATGTTGGCCGCCTGGCCATGGCAAGATCCGGAGCAATGTTGGCCGCGTGGCCTAGGACGAAGTTGGCCGCCTGGCCAAGGGCAATATCGGCCGTGGGGCCAGAGGCAACGTTGGCCGCGTGGCCATATCCTGCGCCGCCTCCGGTTTTCCTTTTCCTGGCAAGAGTGGGAGTCCGTACCCTATTTAATGAACCTTTTGCAGCCACAAAAACGTACCAGCAACCTTTTGAGCAGTTTTTTGAGTTCCTTTTAGCCAATTTTCTTGCTCTTTGCCATGGATTAAGAGGCTAGGATCACAAGTCTTGAGAAAAAAGTCTTTATAACCTCTTTGGAGAAATGGGTTGCCAAACTTCCTGGTTCGAATCGTAGGAAACTTGATGAACGGTATGGGATAAAGTGCCTTTGGTCACTTTTGCACATGAACTCCAATACCAACCTCTTGCAAGCATGTGGGAGATTTTGGAATGATACCCTCCATGTCTTCAACTTTTCATTCAACGAGATAACACCCACTTATGAGGACATCGCGGCATTATGTGGCTATGAAGGGAAGGGTAAAGTTGCCTTGCCCTTTGACTTCGTTTGCTTGAGGGACAAGTTGATGACCTTTGGCGTGCCCGCGGATGATTTTGATAGGTATGCTAGGGGCGGTTATGTCGACCTTTCTTGGATGCCACAACACTTTATACACATGGATGTGGCCTCTGACCGTTCCTTGGACCATCTTGCGCTATGTCTGTTTGCCTCTATTCTTTTCCCTTCTGAGGTTGGATTTGCTAGTGAGGGGTGTTTGGGCATGGTGAATTCGGCTCGCTTAGGTTATGACATTGTACCGGCCATTCTTGGGGAGATGCTCTGTGGGATTCCCCATCTTGCGGCTTATGGTGGGATGCCTTGTGGTAGTGATAGGCTTTTGACCATGTGGTTGCAAGAGAGGCTTCGAGTGAATAAGCCGGCGGCTTCTCTGAAGGTGGCCCCATGGATGCACCGCATCAGAGGCATGGCGGAGCGATTTGACGGCATGACTCTCAAAGGTTGGGAAAAGTATTTGGCGGAAATGGTGACTGACGACATTCAGTGGGTGGTGCCCCATTGGCACATTCACTCTGTGAGGGAGAAACAAGTGGGACTTCACATGATCAAAGTTCCGACCCTTTCTGGGACTACCTTTTACTATCCCTCTAGAGTGCTTCGTCAGTATGGTTTGGTGCAGACCATCCCGGAGGGTTGGGACGAGGAGAGAGATGATTTTCCCTTTGGGATACTTCAGTTGGATGATAGTGTCTCAGTCCTTCTTTCTCAGATGTGGGGCGAGGCCGGCTTTAGTCGTAGGACCTTCCTCACACGCTCTAGCAACACCTTCCTGCCACGCGAGTATTTGGATTGGTATATGGGGAGACTTGGGCATGCGGAGCAGACTCTAGAGACCCTAAGGGGCACTATTTTGGGATCCTGTGCTCCAAGTTTTTCATTGAGAATTAAGGAGGCTGAGGCTTATGAGAGGAGGATGAGTAAGAGCGTGGCTAACGGAGGCGGAGAAGAAGTGGGGGCGTCAAATAAGAGGAAGGGCGAAGAGGCTCCTAATGGCAAGGCTAAAGGTGTTAGCGAGTTCGAAAGAAGATTTTGTGAGAATCCTAGCAAGAAGAAAGTTCGCCGTGGGCCAAGCAAGAAGAAAGAGACCGAGGGAACAAATGGCACTAAGGAGTAATCCCGAGCGTCTCTCCATAGTCGTGCGGACACATTAGTTTAATTTAGTTTACTTTTGTTTTAGTTTCAATTTCAGAATAGGTTATTTATTCAAAAGGTATGTCAAGCTTAGACTCATCAAATAAGTGTTAACATGCGATGACTATGGAAATAAAAGTTTTTGCTTTCAGAAAAATACAACTCCTATCTTTATTGCTTTGACAAGATTTGGATGTTTATTTGTTTTTTTTTAGACCGCACCTTTTGAAAGGCTGCCTACGTTCCCATTTTACAAATAGGACTAAGGGGCTCAGGTCACCGTAGTTCACTCCAGTCAGACTAGAATGATTTTAAAGAAAGGGAAGATAAAAAGGGGAATGCTCTAAATTTTGCCTAGACCGCCCTTACGGGTTTTTGATCTAGCGAGCTCTGTACGCACCCTTATTTTGCATAGACCGCCCTTTGCGGGTTTTCAGTCTATCGGGCTTCTTTTTGCGTAGTAATTTTTTTTTTTTTTTTTTTTTTTTTTTAGAGAGGGGAGTCTAGTCATAGTAGCGTCTGAGCTTGCTGATGTTGACTGGTTTTTTGAACGGGTTGCCATCCAAATCTGCCATTCTGACCGCTCCTCCGGAGAAGATCTTCTGTACTACAAACGGCCCTACCCAAGTGGGGGCCCATTTCCCGAGGGGGTTGAATTTGTTGGGCAAGCGTGCTTTGAGCACCAAGTCTCCTTCTTTTATGTCAACAGGTTTGACCTTTTTATTGAAGGCTTTTGTCGTTCTCCTTTGATAGGCCCGGATGTGTTCCATGGCCTTCAATCTGCGTTCATCGAGTGTTGCCAACTGATCATAGCGACTACGAAGCCATTCTACCTCATTTACTTGGTTCTCGAGCAAGATCCTCAAAGATGGCACCTCCAACTCAATAGGGAGCACTGCCTCCATGCCGTATGTCAAAGCGTAAGGGGTCTCTCCAGTAGCGGTGCGGACTGACGTTCTGTACCCCCAAAGTGCTAATGGTAGCTTCTCGGGCCAATCCCGCCCTTGCGAAGCCATCTTGCGAATTATCTGCTCTATCGTTTTGTTGGCCGCCTCAACCGCGCCGTTAGTCTGTGGATAGTATGGGGAAGATTTCTTTCGTTCGATCCTGAATTCTACAAGCAAGCGAGCACACTCGGCTTCGAAATGACTGCCATTATCTGATATAATGAGGTTAGGAACCCCATACCGACACATAATGTTTTCTTTGATAAACTGTGCTACCTTCTTGGAATTCAGCACCTTGTAAGACTGAGCTTCGACCCACTTTGTGAAGTAGTCGACCGCGACGAGGACGAATTCATGGCCATTACTACCGGCCGGCGAGATCTTCCCAATAATGTCTATACCCCACGTGGCGAATGGCCAAGGCGTGGTGGAACTATACAATTCGTGTGGGGGATGTGGTTGAGGTTGGAGCATACTTGGCACTTGTGACACCGTCGAACCCATTGAATACAGTCTGTCTCCATGGTAATCCAATAATAGCCCAGCCGAGTGATCTTCTGTCTAAGCATCCTTGCGTTCATGTGGGGTCCGCACAACCCGTTGTGTACTTCTTCCATTATTGCTTCAGCTTTCTTGTTGTCGACACATAAGAGCAACAGACCGTCGTAATGCCTCTTGTACAAAGTATCGTCTAACAGCACAAACTGCCCCGCCAACCTTTTGAGTGCTTGCAGACTCTTGGCCTTCACATCTCCGTCAAAGGACATCTCTCCGTGCTTGAGGAATTTGTAGATCTGGGCGTACCATTGATCTCCGTTTACCTCAGCATTGATCTGGATTTCACAGCAATAGGCGGGGTTCTCCCTTCGTCCAACCCTGAATGGTTTCACGGACCTTCCCTCTGGAATTTCAACTAAGGAGGCCAATGTAGCTAGGGCATCCGCGAACCTATTTCTGTCTCGCGGCAGGAAGTGGAAGGTAACCTCTTTGAACTGTGCTATCAACTCATACATGTAACCTTGGTACCGCTGCAGGCAAGGATCAATAGTTTTCCATTTCTTCGCCGTTTGGTTAATAATCAAAGCAGAGTCTCCATACACTTCTAACTCTTTCACGTTGCGTTCTAGGGCGGCCTCCAATCCGGCTATACACGCTTCATACTCGGCGGCGTTGTTGGTTGCTGAAAAGTTTAGCTTGATGGCTATGGGAGTGTGCTCATCTTTGGGATCAATAAGTAGGAGTCCGACTCCATTCCCTCGTTTGTTTGCAGCTCCGTCAAAGAATAATTGCCACCTTTCTGCGACCTCAATTGCGAAAATGTCATCATCCGGGAACTCGGGGTCGGGTCCTCTTGTCTCAGTGCTCGGAGCGTCTGCGAGCTGATCGGCCATTGTCCTCCCCTTGATTGCCTTCCTCGGTACATAAGTAATGTCGAACTCTCCCAAGAATACTGACCATTTAGCGAGCCTCATAGAAAGGGATGGTTTATCGAACAGGTACTTGATAGGATCCATTTTCGAGACTAGTAAGATCGGATGGATACCATGTAGTGCTTGAGCTTCGTCACCACCCATACTAGGCCTATGCAGGTCTTCTCGAGCGCGGAGTAATTGAGCTCGCTACCTTGTAACTTTCGACTGACAAAGTACACTGCATTCTCAATCCGGGAATCTTTGGCTTCTTGCGCTAGCATGGCTCCGACGGCGGTATCTGTCACAGTTAAGTATAGTAGCAACGGTTTCTCCTTATGCGGCGGGCGCAGGATTGGGGTATTCACCAAATATTGTTTGATCCTTTCGAAGGCTATCTGGCAGTCATGATCCCACTCCACACTGGCTGTTTTCTTCATCAACTTGAAAATTGGTTCGCAGATGGTGGTCAGCTGATTGATAAACCGACTGATGTATTGCAGGCGTCCCATGAATCCTTTTATCTCCGTCTCGGTACGGGGTGGCTTCATCTCCAGGATGGCTTGAATCTTCCTTGGGTCGGCTTCGATCCCATTCTCGGTGACCATGTAACCTAATACTTTCCCTCTACGAACTCCAAAGGTGCATTTCGCCGGGTTCAAATGCATGGCGTGCTCTCTCAACCTGTTGAAGAATTTTCTGAGATCTATCAAGTGTTGGCCCCCAGACCCTTTTGAATGTATAATCATGTCATCCACGTACACCTCAATCTCCTTGTGGATCATATCGTGGAATAAAGTCGTAACTTCCCGTTGGTAGGTAGCCCCAGCGTTCCTCAGCCCAAATGGCATGACAGTATAGCAAAAAGTCCCCCATGGGGTGGTGAAAGCTGTTTTTTCTTGGTCCTCCTCGGCCATCTTGATTTGGTTATAGCCGGCAAACCCATCCACAAACGACTTGACCTCATAGTGGGCGGTCGCATCCACCAACATGTCGATATTTGGCAAGGGGAAGTCATCCTTTGGCGTAGCTTTGTTGAGATCCCGAAAATCCACACATACTCTGACTTTACCGTTGGATTTCCTGACAGTTACCATATTTGATAACCAAGTTGGATACTCGATCACCCTGATGAAACCCACACGGAGTAGCTTCTCAATTTCTTCCTTCACTTGCAAAGACCATTCCGGCTTAATGCGGCGCAGCTTCTGCTTGACTGGCTTAGCGTCTGGTGCTGTCGGGATTCTGTGCTCTACGATCGAGTTGTCGAGCCCCGGCATGTCTTTATAAGACCATGCAAACACATCCACATATTCTTTGAGTAGCTCAATCAGTGCTTCCTTTTTCGGCTCCGCTGAAGAAACTCCCAATCTGCGTTTCCTTAGGCTCGGCTTCGGTTCCCAAATTCACGCATGTTAACACCTCATCGGCAGCTTGGGCTCGAGATTCTTTTTGATTAATAACCTGTTCTGAGATCTCTTTAATGTATTCATCATTTAATGTGTCTGTGTCTGCCTCTTCTAATGAATCATTATTAACTAAGTGTATATCATTAGTTTGATTATTAGCCAATTTATCAGTTAAAAGAGTGACTATGGAGGGATACTCGGAAAGGTCGAGGGTTTCATTCATGGCAAAAGGGAAAATAGCGTTTGCAACAAGATCATAGTCTTCAGACGTAAGGTCGTCAGACTTAGAGGAAGACTCAAATTCAAAATGTAAAACACTAGACTCTGGGGACGGGGATTTTGGGCGAGTGACAGGAGATGCTGCAGGAGTGGCGACAGGAGAAGGAGTAAGCCCCAGTGTTCCCATCATAAATTCCGGAGTAGCTATAGGTCCCCCATGATGCACCAATTCTTGAGCTTGTCCCCCATGGGTACCACCAATGTCCTTGGGTCCACCTTATCTTCAGAATCGTCCCCGATGACGGCAACCATGTCTTCGTGCAGCCCCAGATTACCCAGATGTTGAAGCAGATATTGGCCGTCCCACGTCTCAGTCAAACTTGGAGTTTCTGCGGCTTCTATTGCTGGCTTGTCAAGGGTTGCGGCTTCAGTTGATCTGCCAAGTCATCTGCAACCTTGGTGGAGTACTCATGCCTGATGGTTCTAACCCTGCCCGTGGCTTTGTCATATTCCATGTAAGTCAGCTTCATGTTGGACCGATCGAATTCCACATCTCTGAAAATCTCGAACCCTTTCTGCAATTTCCCGGTGTGGTCAATCCATGGCTCTGCGAACTCAAAACACGAAAACTCCTCGCCTTCCCTGACGAAGTAGCTATTCAGGGACAAGCGGTATGGCCGCATTTCAGGCTTTCTGTAGGGAAGCTTCATCTTTTTAAGCAAATCCATCCTTTGTTGCTCCATCTTGTCTTCAAGAGTAAGGGTGTACCCTAGACCGAACAACCCTCGATGATCGACCTCTTTAACCAATTCTGTGGGGCCTTGCAAGTTCTTACCTAGCCCCAGCCCCGGTATAAAACCCATGTTACGCAGTATCTTGACAACAGGTGCCACTTTGTCCGTTGTTTTGGTGAGGTCGATGGTGCAGATCTGTGCTTGAGCGACTATTTCGAAGCCATTGAAGAGTCGGCTCTCTTCCCCATGCTGAATCTGTAAGACAGGAACGCCCTTGGTGTCCGTCCCTTGGGCAGTTACGAGATCACTGTAGATGATGGTCACTTCATTACCAGCTTGAAACTTCACACACTGGTACAGGGAAGATGGGACAGCGCCCGACTGATGTAACCATGGCCGGCTTAGGAGGAGTGAGAAGGTTGTGGGGATGTCTATGACGTGGAAATCGGTTGGCAGGATCTTTGTTCCGATGGTAATGGGCAAGGTGACTTCGCCTATCACGGCGCGGCATGTAGAGTCATAAGCTTTGATGGTTTGCTTGGATGGGCGTAAATCAACCCATGAACGCCGACCACATCCATCATCCTTGAAGGCAGGATATTAATAGCAGAACCATTGTCAATGAATACACGGGGAATTTTCTTGCCATTCACCTCGACAGTGATGTATAAAGGCTCATTATGATCAACTCCGAACACTGGCTTGTCTAACTCCGAGAAAGTGATGATGTTTCCATAGTGGATATTACCAATCATGTGGGTGGCGTCCTCCGGGGTAATAGTGGATGGTACCATGGTGGCGGTGAGGTTTTGCTCGAGCATGAGGCGATGGGCTAGGGAGGAGGTGAGTAGGGACCATAGTGAAATATGGGCTTGGGTTTGTTTGAGTTGAGTGAGGATAGGGTCTTCTTTGTCTAGGTCGGCTTGCTCGGGTTCCTTCCCAAAGACTTTCTTTGCGCCCTTCGGGTCGGATTGGTACACTTGACCGGATCTTGTAAGGAGACAAACTTCTGAACGTAGCTCCTCCAAAGACAATGGCGAGTCATGACAAGGGGGCGAAACTTCGGTCTTTTCGGCCTCCTCGAAGATTTCGGCCCAAGAAAGAGGTTGAGAGGGCTTGGGGCTCTCTCCCTCTAGAGATTCGACTTCACTCACTAGTTCTTCTAAAGACAACAAGTAGCAAGAAGGTTCTTTATTATTAGTCATTAAAATACAACCTATCTCATCACAGTCCGCCACAACAGGCTCGGCCGGATCAGTGATCTCACTAAGTTCTACCATGAGTACATTACTAGCTACATAATCTCTAGGGTCTTCGACAACTCCTTTGTGGATGAGCTCTTGCACGGCTTTCTTGAGTTCAAAACATTCTTCGGTAGTGTGACCGGTGCATTTGTGGTAGTGGCAAAACTTTGACAAATCGCAACCAAGACGGGGGAGATGTCCTTCTAATGGTTCGAGTATTTCTAACGTCACTAATGCCATGAAGATATCCACCATCGTGAGCCCTATCTTGTTGAAGGCATCCATGAGCTCGAGGATACTAATCTCGCACGTTTGCACCATATTCACCCCACCCCCATTGTTAGGAAGAGGGTTATTCACCACATTAGGACCCTTCGGCTTCTCAATCTTCTTGTCATTGATCAACCCTTGTACTATGCGCTTCAATTGAATACAACCATCCGTTGTGTGCCCGATGTGCTTGTGATACTTACAGAATTTGGAGGCGTCCAAATCAGTTCTTGGGTAGGCGGGTTGGTAATTCTCCAAAGGCTTGATAAGACCTCTCTTGACTAACACGTCAAAGACTTTCCCCATAGGCATTCCAAAATCGTCAAAGTGCTCCCTCTCTCTTTGCGGCGGAGCCCCGTTCCTTGTTACGGCTTGGACATCTAGCGGGACCTCTTTTTGGACCATATTCAATTGGCCGACGGCTTCCTTTCCACCCCTAGGAGGCGCAGGCGCAGTAGGAGCCTTGTAGCGGAAGGAGTTGTTGTTGTTGGTCTTTGGACTTTCCTTTGGCGGCACAATCCCAGTGAACCCTACTTCGTACCTTACTCCGGCGTCAACCATTTCCCGCAAATCAGGGAAGTAACCATTACCTATAGCTGCTTTCATCTCCGGTAGCAAGCACTTGTAGAAAATCTGTTTCTGTTCCTTCGCTTTTGGTGGGTATTGGACCTCGCACAACCGGTGATTCCACCTCTTGTAAAAATCATAAATAGCCTCGCCGGGCTTTTGCATAGTGTTCTCAAGGTCGGTTCGATTCACATGCCAATCCAGGTTAGCTTGATACCTCTCACAGAAAATGGCACTGATTTGATCCCATGTTTGCCTCTCGCTTGGTTCTAGCCCCAAGAACCAACGCAGAGCTATGCCATCCAAAGTGCTATGAAATACGCGAGCCATTTGTTCGTTGGTGCAGTCACGAGCCCTCATGGCCAACACATAACTATCCAAATGAGTCTTAGGACACGAGTCACCATGAAACATTGCCACCTTAGGCATCTTGAAATCTTTGGGGAGAGCCCCCACTTGGCTAGGGTTGATTGTCTTGGTAGTCGGTGCACTTTGCTTATCCACGGTCTCGATCAACTTTCGCATTTGCTCTTGCATGGCCATAACCACAGGGTGATTGGAGATGTCGGGGATAGTTTCTGACAGAATGACGGGTGGAGTAGTGGAAGCAGTAGCAGCGGCCATCCCAATACTCAGAGGCAACGAGGGTGCGGGTAGTTTGCTAGCGGAGAGGTAGCCACCAAGCAGTTCAGGGGAAGGTTCATAGACAGCCTTGTTCTTGCTCATGGTAGTGAAACCTTGTTGGGTGTAGAGAGAAGGAGGTGGAACATTGCGGTAGCTTGGGAATGGGAAGGCAGTAGCATTGGTGTTGGGGGGACAGTTAGTATTGACCTCTTCATCCTCGACATAAATGAAATTCTCCCCATCGGGCACCAGTTTAGTCCCCTTTTGTTGAATGTGACCCTTCAACTGTTGGTTCTGGTCTTCCAGCATCTTGTTGCTTTCCTCGAGATTCTTGATCTTGGCTTCGAGACCGGCGAGGAAGTTCTGGAGGCTTGGGGGAATACCATTGAGAGTAGCCTCAGTGTTGAGCTCGGCGGCACTAGCAGGAGGAGCAGAGGCTGAAGCTGAAGCGGGAGTTGACATTGCTGATGACGAGACTGAGAACGTGGACGGAGTAGAAGCTTCGCGTTGTAGTCGACCACCCGAACGGATCCAAACATGCTTTGCTGAAAGGTTGAAGGGTAATGAAGCTTTAGGATAGGGGGAAGGCTCATGCAAAGTATATTTTAATTTACAAAAACATACATTATTTACATCCTAATTGGTTGGAAGGGGTACCCCTTTTTTGCAACTAGTTAGAAGACTACGATCAGTGGAGACCATCACTACGTCTATAGACCCCTCGTTTTTCACCTGCATTGCACACCCCCAAACGGACAATTTGGGCGAGGGTCCTATAGGGCAAGCGGCTTCCACCAACCATCGGATCCTACGACTAACCCTTCCTTAAAGGCATTTAACGTGACGTCTATGTTACATCCTACGCAAGTTAATGATGAGCGGAGATCTTAACAATAAACACTCATCTCACCATGGCACGTCCCTTGTAGGGAAATCACTTTTTTGTGCACTTTCTCTCAAAGATCTCGATTCATCATTGACTTGGGGATGACTCGACATAGACAGCACGTTAATTGACTATTAAGAAAAAGCTAGCCAAACCAACCGGTCAAAACCTAGGTGTGTTACCTATACTAGTGTGGGTTGACACGGGTTAGGTAAAAGGTTCCCACCGTATACGGTGAGTGGAATAGACGAGTGACTCGAAAAGAGTGCGGCAGTAGCACACAAATTCCTGCACATCGAATACTCCGGGTAATGGGGACCTGTGCAGTGCTGACACGGACTGTGGTAGTGTGTGGTAAGAAACTATTTCTTTTTAAGGAGAAAAGAGAGAAGTTTTTGATGTTAGGATGATGCAGTGCAATGCATGAAAGAGGGAGAGAGAGAGCCATGTATAAGGGAGCATAGCAGAGTTTTGTTTGACCCTAATACTAAAGCGAAGATAACAGGGGTACAAGGATACAAGGTATATACAAAGTACAAGTATCAACAAAGTACAAGTATTTAACATTGTGGGGTGCGCGGGTGCATGTGTGAACATGGCAAGTATGTGAGGTGCATGTATAAACATGGCAAGTGTGTGGAGGGTGCATGTGTGAACATGGCAAGTTTGTGCATGTGTAAACATGGCAAGGTGTGTGCATGTGTAAACATGGCAAAGTGTGTGATTCATGTGAGAACATGGCAAGTGTGTGAGGTGCATATGTAAACATGGCGAGTGTACATGTGTAAACATGGCAGGTGTGTGCATGTGTAAACAGGCAGGTGTGTGCATGTGTAAACATGGCAAGTATGTGAGGTGCATGTGTAAACATGGCAAGTATGTGAGGTGCATGTGTAAACATGGCAAAGTGTGTGATGCATGTGAGAACATGGCAAAGTGTAAGGTGCATGTGAGAACATGGCAAAGTGTAAGGTGCATGTGAGAACATGGCAAGCATCATGATGTGAACGAAAGTTAGACCCACTAAGTTTGAAAAAGTTTCAAAGCAGTCCCCAGCAGAGTCGCCACTGTGAATACCCCTTTCCGATGAAGCGACGCATGGGAAGTATCTTGTGATTATTTTTATTTACAAAAGGGAATATTCTTAACGACATTAAAATTATGAGAGTCGCCACGCCGTTTTAATTAAAGCCAAAACATTGAAAAAGGCATGTTAATGGGTTCGGGGGTCAAATTACAACAAGAGAAGAATATTGGACGTTATCACTCCTATTGCCCGAATGATCGGTCTTTCTATCATGATGAATGTGTTAGTAGTGTGTTAGTGTTTTAGACCGGATCCGAAGATTGCCTACGTTCCTCTCAATGTGAGAAGCTCAGGTCAGCGTAGTTCGCAGAGAATTAGAATAGGCAGAAGAATCGGGATCATGCATAATGAGGGGGGAATTACCTAAAGATTAGGGTTTAGAAGTAGTTCCTAGATCATCCTCGGGTTGATGAACCCTCGATCATCATCGGCTATGAAATAACATGTAATTATGAAGATCGCGACCCTAAATATAGCATAAATAAGGTTTTAATCTATGAACACGAAGAACATGCGAAGAACATATATGAACATATGAATGAGCATGCAAAGAATATGAAGAAACTATGAATAAACATGTACGAACATGAATATAAAAGATCTACATTAAAAATGATGCAAGAACATGAAGAAAAAGTTAGAAAACTTACCTATGTTGGCAAGAAATAAACCTTGATCTCCTTGAGTGTTTGAATACTTGATTAGGAAGAAAACTGTGTTTAAGAACTCCAAAATTCGGTCTTAGAGCTCTCAAAATCGGACCCTAAACCAATAGCATGGGATTGGTTTATATAGTAAACTGAGGGGAAGATCTGATGGTCCAGATCATCCGGCGCAAGGTTGGCCGCCTGGCCATTGTTGAAGCCGGTGACAGGAGTGGCCGCGTGGCCAAGATCAACGCGGAGCAAGGTTGGCCGCGTGGCCAATTCTGCAGGCTGACTTGATTCTTAAGCTAGGGTTTCTGCATGGTTTTAAGGAAACCATTTATTACCTAATTTGATAGATTTTGCCATAAATGAGATATTTTGGGAATCCGAGACAAGTCTTTGTAAGGTTTCTAATTCCTATAAAGTCCTTGTATTTTTGGGAAAGTCCTAATAAACTCATTTTCAGGTCGGGTACTAACAGAAGCGTGCGCGTCGGACCTTCATGGTCCAAAGCGCGCGCGTCCCGCGTCAAAATCCAGAATCGCCCACCTTCCATGTGTTCTTCCTATTCTTCCTATTATTTCGTGCTAACAAACATCGCAGGGGTTCCATCACACAATCAGGACCAGGGCAATCCCCTGAGTCCATAAGTTTTCTGATAATCTGACAGGTGAGCCCAGAAGCGGGCGCCTCCCAGTTTCTATGCACCAGTCGCGCGCTTCCCACAACACTAGCCCGAGGCGCGCGCTTCTTGGCCAATTTCCAGGGCAATAACAGGTTTCAGTGACTGGACAGAACAGTGGGGTGTGGCCACAGTTGCCTGCATCAGAACAGAATTGAACCCTTGGACTGTTTAATTTTATGTTTTATTTACCGGTCACACGGGTGATTCGGGAGTTGTAATTTACGTGTTTATGTGTTTTTTATCTTTTCTTTTCAAAAAAAAAAATAAAAAAATTTGTCACGTGATAGACCTCACACTACGTGCACATTACTCCTATAAACTGCTCACTATCGAGTCGCACAAGTCCAACCCCAAACCCGTCGAGGCCCGTCCTAGAAAGTTTCAAGCTCCACTCGACCTTGGCTCTTTCGAAGCGGAAAACCTCATCCCGTGGCGTAGTTCATGACTACATGCCGGGGGTGACCTTTGAGCCTCATATTTAAGCCGAGCACAAACCACACAATTCTAGTTAGGGTCTAACACTCCGTGACTCTTAGTCGGTTTCCATGTACCGAGATTTCCCTAAACTAATGTCTTCAAATCATACATGCCAACTTGTTGAAACGGACGCAATAAAATCCGTCCCCAAAAGTGGTTATTTTGGACGAAAATAAAAATCCGTCACCGCATGCATGCTTTACTACATTAATTTAGTTTAATCCCGATACATGTAGGATTCACAAACGTGATGGAATCCGATGAGTATATGGGACCGCGAGATGGTCTATAAACTAGTGTGACGATTCCATTATCTTCTTAGAAACCCCAAAAGGGACCCACTCCCTCCGTCTTATGAAATAAAAAAAGAGTCTTTTTCTTATGTGGTTCGAGTCGTGTGCCCAATTGTGTGTTCTCAACCTTCTCATGGACCGAAAGTGTGAACCGAGACTGACAAGGGCTACTTCTCCAATTATAGGTCCGATTGGTACTCTCCGCATCTACAGGGATTCATCCAACAGGCTTGTCCGTGAACCGATCACTCCAACAGCTTCTACATCATCAATGGCCGGCGACTCCAGCCCCAACAACGCCATGACTCTCGAACAGCTTTCAACCATGGTTCAAACACTCCAACAACAAATCACCACTCTCAACAACGAGGCTCAAACCAAAAAGCCTTGTGGCAAGCTCATGTCGACAGTCAAAGGGAGGCCCACGAGGCTGAGGTTGACCAACTGAAAGCCAAGCTCCTCAAACTCTCCAAGAACAAGGGGGTTAATGACAACGAGGAATCCGAGTGGACCAAGGGTTTGTTTGAAAGCCCGTATGTCAGTGCCCGTACCAAAAAAATGGGGGGGCCAAGCACCGACAACAACGACCCCAAAATGGTCGATTCCATCATGGCCTACATCGATCAGAAATTCGACGGCCTCAACATGAGAAAAGGCTCCAACACAAGCCTTTATCAGTCATCCATCCTCATAAGCACGATGGCCGCTCTTCCCGACAAATTCAAGATGCCCGACATTAGCAAGTTTAAGGGAAACTCATGCCCGATGGCCCACATCGAGACTTACATTTGGGCTATGGTTCCAAAGAAGGTCTCCCCAAAAGTTATGGCTCAATGCTTTCCTCTCACCCTCGAGGGGGCAGCCAAGGATTGGTATGCAACTCTCCCGCTCACTGTCCGTCTTGATTGGGATGCCGGTATGCTTGCCTTCAAGAATCAATATCAAGGCAACACCACTCACCGGACCACAAGGAAAGAGCTCGAGAACACCATTCAAAGAGACAACGAGTCCTTCATTGACTTCACAAGGAGATGGAATGACAACCTCTCTGAAATTGTTGAAAGGCCAAACACAAAAGAGCAAATGGACATCTTTCTCAAGTGTCTCAAGATTGATCTCCGCACCCACCTAAGTGGGGCTTGCTACTCCGACTTCTCCCAAATGTATGAGGCGGGGGTACGCATGGATGACTTGCTCAAGGAGATTAAGAAGGCCACTCCTACCTACCGATACAAGGCCGCCTCTAGTTCAAACAAAGAGGCTTCTGTCAATGCCGTTACTACTGACAAGGGGAATTACAAGAAGGTTCCCCCACCACAAGGCAAGCGGTTCCAAAACGACCGCGTCTACACTCCTCTCAACGGCATGACCATCACCGAGGCCTATGAAGCTCTAAAGGCCAAGGGACAAATCACCCCTCTTCAAGGGTACAAGCAACCACAACCGCTCCGTGCCAATAATGCTCACCACAAATGGTGTGACTACCATCAATGCACCGGCCACCTCACCGAGGATTGCTTCTCCATCCGCAACACCATCCAAGACCTCATAGACAAGAAGGAATTCATAATCCCTAATGAGGATGGTGTCAATGTAATAGAGGTAGGAGAGTTTGAAGGAACCACTCATTCGATCCCAATTGTGAATGAGGGCTCCGATGATATAAATAAACTTGATAATTCTTGTTATGTTGTGACTTATGATGAGATTATGAGGGAAGTCTTAGAGAATAGGAAGAAGAAGATACAAGGGACCGTGAACGTGCTCACTCGCAGCGGCCGAGTAACAACGAGCACAATCCCTCCCAATACTGCAGCAACCAGCACCTCTTCTCAAAGATCGCAAGCACGCGACATACCCGAAGATCCTTTGTTAACACAGCTCAAGAAGACGCAAGCCAACATATCCATCTGGGACCTTATTGCATCATCAAAGAGACACCGAGACCTCATCATCAAGAACTTGGATGACACATCAGTATCTCCCGACACGACTCCTGAGGACCTCACGGCAATGATAGGTCACATTCACTTCGGCAATGTCATCACTTTCGCCGACATGGACCTCCCGCCATTTGGGTCCGAACACAATGAAGCCATCTACCTCAATGTAAGGGCAAGGGGGAGACCCATCTCAAGAGTTCTAGTAGATGGTGGTTCCGCACTCAACTTAATGCCAAGCCGAGTCATGGGCATACTGGGGCTCAAAAGCTCCGATTTACAACCCTCCGCACAAGTCATTAGAGGGTACGACAGCACTGCCCGTACAGTCATCGGAATGATAGAAGTTGATATCGAATTTGGAAGCATGATCATGTCCGTCCCATTCCAAGTACTTTACGTCCCTGCTTCATTCAACTTACTTCTGGGCCGACCTTGGATCCACAGTTCCAATGCGGTACCTTCCACTCTCCATCAGTGTGTCAAGATCAGAAATGGGGACGAAATAGTCACTATCATGGCCGAGAATGTCACCGTCCACAGAAATGGGGGACAACCCGTTCACCAAGTCCAACACGGGATAGAAGATGCCACTCTCTCCGGCGTCAACACCATTGACAAAGAAGGGGGAAGCAGACAATGGGCCCCCGGCAATCCTAAAGTCCTCCGCATGATAAGGAACATGAATCACTTTCCCGGTCTTGGCCTGGGGAAGCATCAACAAGGGATATTACACCCCGTGGAAGTTCCTGTTGTCAAAAACAAATTTGGTCTGGGATACGAGCCTACCAAGGATGACTTGAAGTACGAACAAGCAGTCAAGAATCAAAGGACCCAAGCTCGCAAAGAAGGCCGACGATATGAAATCCCTGACTTGAGACCTTACCGCAACACACTAAACGGTTATTTTGTTCGCCAAGGGGAAGATGTTCCGTACATGATATTTCCCGAACCATGGGTTAACGACAAGGGCGTCAGAAAGCCCGGTCTCGAGATCTTCACCGATTGTGAAATACCGGCACAAGAAAGGGAACCTACTCCAATGTCACCCCGAGAGTGGTGGGGCAAGAAAGTGACTATAGAGTCCGAGGTAGAGGTTACCGTGGGGGAAGAACTATCCGATCTAGCCTCCATGTTCGAAGAATTTGCCATCATGGACGATTGTCAAGTCAACGCCATCTCCGACAACACAGAAATGGAGAACCCATCTAGTAGCGAGATTCAGCCAAGCTCCGAGCCAATCAACAACTGGTATTCAACGAAGGGGCCCTTAGTATCCGAGGATTTCTTGATCCGAGAAATGGGTTGCATACCCCATACAGCAACAAAGGAAGAGCGGCTCACACTTACTTTCGAGTCCGAGAGTGTTTCTAATGCCCTCACCCAAGAGGATATGGAGACAATAGCCGAGCGTGTGTTTCCTTTCTTTACTAATGAAAAATTTGATATTTCTGAGTACCCTGAGATTGCAAACATCATAAATGATGAATTAACTAATAACGAACTTAATGAACAAGTTAATAACGATTCAAATTATGATGAAATAGACCACGAAAACATAACATACCTAAATGAACTAGCTCAACAGGTTCGTTGTCGTGGTGAAAATGGTCCAGGGGCTGATGAGGAATTGCATGTTGTTAATCTGGGTACCGACAAAGAGCCGAAAGAAACGAAGATTGGCAGCTTCTTCAAGGGGGAAGACAAAGACAAACTGACTGCACTGCTCAGAGAATTTGTGGATGTATTCGCATGGTCATACAAAGACATGCCGGGTTTGGACAGAAAGGTCGCAGAGCACAGAATTCCGATCAGAGAGGACGCCAAGCCAGTAAAGCAGAAGCTCAGAAAGATCAAGCCAGAATGGTCTCTACAAGTCAAAGAAGAGATTGAAAAGCTCCTCAGTGTGGGTTTCATCAAAGTCATTGAGTATCCGACTTGGCTAGCCAACATTGTGACAGTCAGAAAGGCAAACGGCAAGGTTCGAGTTTGTGTGGACTTCCGGGATTTGAACAAAGCTTCCCCGAAAGATGATTTTCCACTACCAAACATCGACATGCTCGTAGATTAAACTGCCAACTATGAAGTCCGCTCATTTGTGGACGGTTTTGCCGGTTACAATCAGATCCTCATGTCTGAAGAAGATCAACACAAGACATCTTTCACAACTCCGTGGGGCACTTTCTGCTACACAGTCATGCCGTTCGGACTAAGGAACGCTGGGGCTACCTACCAGAGGGCTGTTACGGATCTATTCCACGATATGATTCATAAAGAGATCGAGGTCTATGTAGACGACATGATCATCCATTCGAAGGGAACCAATGGTCAACATTTGATCGATCTTCGCAAATTCTTTGAAAGGCTTCGGCAACACAAGATGAGACTCAATCCCGCAAAGTGCACTTTTGGGGTCATCAGAGGAAAGGTTCTTGGTTACATGGTCACTGAAAGAGGAATTGAAGCCGATCCCTCCAAGATCAAGGCAATCATTGACATGCCTCCCCCAAGGACGCAGAAAGAAATCAAAGGTTTTATGGGCAGACTTCAATACATCAGTCGGTTTGTGCACCAACTCACTTCCATGTGTGAGCCAATCTTCAAGCTACTAAAAAAGAATGTGGCTCTGGAATGGACCGATGCGTGCCAAGAAGCCTTCGACCAAGTGAAGCATTACTTGACATGCCCTCCAGTTTTGGTTCCACCACACGAAGAGAAGCCTCTCTTGCTCTATCTCACTATCAATGATGAAGCCCTAGGGGCTATGTTAGCACAAGAACATCGAGACTCCACAAAAGAAAATGCTATCTACTTTGTCAGCTGCCGGTTTCAAGGAGCTGAAAAGAACTACTCTGTCTTAGAGAAGTCTTGTGCTGCATTGGTTTGGGTTACTCAAAAGCTCAAGCATTACATGGAGGCCTTCCCAATCAAGTTGGTAGCAAAAGTGGACCCGCTCCGCTACATCTTCGAGAAGCCTTTCATGTCAACAAGAATAGCCAAATGGTATTTCATGCTCGCCGGCTACGATATCACTTACGTCACATTCAAATCCATCAGGGGGAAGGTGTTCAGTGATCAGCTTGCTGAATTTCCGTGCGACGAAGTGAAGGGGGAAGATGTACAGTTCCCCGACGAGCATTTAATTTGAAGCCACTAACAACACCGCTGAGTACGAAGCATGCATAGCAGGGCTCGATGCAGCCCTCGAAAGAAATGTCACAAGTTTAGAAATATTCGGTGATTCCTTGCTCATTATCAACCAGACATCCGGAAAGTGGAAGATTCAAGACTCGACTCTGCAACGGTATGGTCAACATCTCGAGGAGTTGGTTGAACAGTTTCAAGAAATCACCTTCAATTACCTGCCAAGGGACAAAAACCGTTTTGCTGATGCACTAGCCACCATCGCTTCACTGGTTGAAATACCTGAGGGTAAAATGGTGAAGCCCTTCAAAATTTCCCGAAGGAACAGTCCGGTATACTTCATGAGTATCGAGATCAACGAGGTCCAAACAAACTCCCCGTGGTACGCGGATATCATGAATTTCCTCAAAGATGGTGCTTATCCCGAGAATAGCAATAAGAAGTCTCAAATGGCGTTGCAAAGACTAGCCTCCCGATATGTACTGATTGGGGATAGAGTCTACAAAAGACACCACGAGGGGGTCAATCTCCTATGTGCAAATGAGACCGAAGCTCAAGAAATAATGCATGAGATCCACGAAGGTGAATGTGGGCCTCACATGAACGGGTTTATGTTGACCAAGAAGATACTCCGCATGGGTTATTATTGGAGTACCATGGAAAGGGACTGCATCACGAAAGTCAAGAGGTGTGCCAAATGCCAATTCCATGCCAATCTACAGCACGCTCCACCCTCACAGCTTTACAATATGACTACGCCTTGGCCTTTCTCTTGTTGGGTCATAGACATCATCGGCAAAGTTCACCCTACTGGAAGAAACGGACAATCTTTCGTCCTAGTAGCCGTGGACTATTTTACAAAATGGGTCGAAGCACAGGCTTACCGAGTTCTCAACGCCAAGAAAGTGGCCGAATTCGTGAAAACCCACATCATGTACCGATACGGCGTTCCTCATGAGATCATCTCAGACAACGGGTCTCACTTCGAGAAAGAGATGGACGCACTCCTGGTAAAATACAAGATTACTAAGCATAAGTCATCTCCATACCGCCCTCAAGCAAACGGCGCGGTCGAGGCAGCCAATAAGACAATCGAGACCATTGTGAAGAAAATGGCCTCCACTAAGGGATTGGCCCGAAAAGTTACCTCTAGCATTATGGGGCTACCGCACGTCAATACGGACAGCGACTGGAGAAACTCCTTATGCACTGGTATATGGTTCCGAAGCTGGCTACCAATAGAGCTCGAAGTTCCGTCCCTGCGGGTCCTCCTCGAGAACCAAGTCAATGAAGTCGATTGTATGCAAAGTCGATATGAACAACTAGCCCTACTCGACGAGAGAAGGCTAAGAGTGATCGAACGTACGAGGGCCTATCAACAAAGAATGTCTAGGGCTTTCAACAAAAAGGTGAAGCCCCGAAACATCAGTGTGGGAGATTTGGTCCTAAGACAACACCCTCCTAATGCCATGAACCCCCTTGGAAAATGGGGACCCCGATGGATTGGTTCGTACGTAGTCAAGAAGATACTAAGCGCCGGTGCAGTCAGACTCGTGGACTTAGACGGAGATCAACTGCCAAATGAAGTCAACCTCGACAAATTAAAGAGGTTTTACGTCTAATAAACGAAGACCAAAAAAAAAAAAAAAAAAAAAAGCTCGCTAGGTTGAAAACCTGCAAGGGCGGCCTAGGCAAAAATTAGAGCACGTATAAAAAAAAAGCCCGCTAGATTGAAAACCCGCAAGGGCGGTCTAGGCAAAAAACAGGGTGCACACAAAAAAAAAATGGTCTTCGTTTGTTTGAACTACGGAGACCTGAGCCTCTACACTAGAGGAACGTAGGCAACCTTCGGGTGCGGTCTAAAACATAAACAAATACCCAAATCATTTCAAATTAACAAGATGCAATTTTTTATCCATTCACTAAATCATCTTCATCATTACAATGGAAATATTGAGCTACTAAAAGACTTAAAACATTAAATCCTAACAAGTGGTCTATTTTAATTGCAATCTCGAGGGTACAAAAGAAATATCTAATCTTTCTTCGGTTTGGGGACCCATCGCTTTTGGGGACGGCCTTTAGTCTTCTTGGATGGAGGTGGAGCATTCTCGAGACCACCAAGACGAGAAAAGACACTCGGGCGAGACGGAGCTTCATCAACAACCTTCTCCTTGCCCTTGCTAGAAGGAGCTTTGACCGGAACAACCACGGGACGCTTCCACACATGAGAAGAATTTCCCTTGCCTTTCCTCTTCTTAGGCAAATAACGAGGCCTATAATCCCTCACATGGACCACCGGCTTCACGGAATCCACGGCAACGACATCCTCATTTGGTCTTCCCAAACGATCAAAAACGCTAGGACGCGTCTTCACAATTGGAGCAATAGGGACGGACTTATCACCTTCGGGGACGGAAACCTTGACTTCAAAAGTAAAGGTCATCGGGGCCATCGCTACAAGAATTTTGAGGTATAGAGTAAGGGAAAGGATGCAGAATATTGCTGTGTGATCATTCTGATCGAAAATGGTTTGAATTTATAGCTGTTGGAGTACCCTGCTCAGAAAAGAAAGGGCCGGAAATTCAGCAAGCCAGAAGCGCGCGCCTCCGACAAGCGATTCCAGATGCGCGCGCCTCCTGCTACCAAAGACAGACGCGCGCGCGTTTGACAGAAGACAGAAACAGAACATGCCATTGTCAGTTCAAAAAATAAGCCCAGGCACATTCAAACGCCTTCAACCTGCAAGAAATCAGGTCCCAGCACAGAAAAGGAGTTCAAGCAGCCGTAATGAACACATTTGGGCACACATTTGTTTGTAAAGAGTCGACGCTTAGGAACGAGTCTAGACAAATAACTAAAAACCGTAGTAAATAGCTAGGATTGTAAATACATGCTAAATGTTTAGTACAGGTAAATAAAAATGTTTTCAATCTCTCATCCCCCCCAGAAGACTACTCAGAATCATCATCATCGGCAGCACCGTGTCCACCCCCACTGCCGCTCTCAGTCTCCTCATCATCATCATCATCATCATCAGCAGATTCTTCCTCCTCAGATGTCTCAACCACAACATCATGTCGGGTCCTCTTGGCAGCTCTCCCCGATGAACTAGCACCACCCCGGCTCTGGCTACCTCCTCGGCTCAGACTCCTACTCAATGACTGCCTCACCGAAGAGACAGCCTCATCAATATCCAGTGCAGCGTCCTTGCAGCCTCGGCCCATGCCCCTAGCACCTCGGGCAGCTCCTCTCGCAGCATCGGAGACCGCACCAGCAGCATCTCTAGTCATGGCAGCAATATCCCTGCACAGCCCTAGCACCCTCTCCTCCAGCTGACAGAGTCTCCTCCTCATCCCTTTGTTCTATCTGCCCAAGTACCTATAAGAAGCAACAGGTACCTGTTGCAACAGAGAACGGAAAAAGGAAGTTGCATCAATACAAAGAACAGAGAAACGAGACTGGAACTGAGAAATGCAAAGACAGTCAGGAAAATATACCACAACAGCCTGAACAGGAGGCTCTCTCTCCAGCAACATGTCCTCGGGAACAATCTCCCTCTGCTCCTCATACACCCTAAAGTTTGAATAAGTATAATATAAATGAGGCAAAGGGGGATCAAAGCAATATCCAACACCGGTGGGATAAAATCGGGCCGAAGTCTGTGGAGCAGCATGTGTCTCCCTCGGTTCAGTAAACATGAAACCCTGCTGGAGGTTATGCTCCCGGAATAAACCGTAATCCTGCTCTAGATGAATGAAAGGGACAGCATCAACCCCTGCACCGTAGGCTGCCCGGTCTGCCTCTGAAAGAGCCCTCCAATTACGAGGACAGAAAGGAGGAACATCAGGAACCGCTGGCCTAGGAGGGTGGTGGAAGTCCGTCACCTGACCACCATGCTGCCAGAACACTCTCTCTCCAAGATATATCGCCATACACTCCACTGAGCTCAGCAGAAGCCTCGAGCGGGTGGGAATCAGGGTATGCTCAATAAAGGCATAAATAGTTCTCCACGGAAACAGAGAAGAGGCGACAGCCTCTGGCCTCAAAGAATCCAAGTGGCGCCGAGCTGAAAGCAGGCTGACGGGAACAGTGCCAGTCCTCACGTTCCTCTCCCTATACGACCACCTCACACAGTCTGGATACTGGGGCTGACCCTCTCTGTTAATCTTGAAATCCCTCAGCTCCAAGACAGCAAAGGCCCATAGCTGCAAAACAGAGGCAAGAGCAGAATTAAATGACAGTTCAGAGATACAGTAAAGCAATGACAAGAAGGCCGAAAAGAAAAGGGAAGGCAGTATACCTCCCACAACAGGCTGAAACCCGTGACCGAGCTAGTGGTCGAGGCGGCTGGTCAGATCCATACCATGATAACAAGCAGCCAAGCCCGCTGCACCCCAGTTATAATGACCGGCCTGGTCCAAGTCTACCGACAAGTCAAGCAAAGCCAAGGAAGCTGATGACCCTCCACTGGCAAACAGAGTATGGGACAACAGGTACCATATAAAACAACGGGCCACAGCATCGACCCGCTCAGCAGTAACATCCAAAGGCTCGGTTGCAAGAATACTAAAATACCGACGGATGCTCCCCCAAGTGACTCGGTAGTTCTTCACCGGGAAGCCGCAGTCAACCAGGGCCAACAGCTCGTCAGCAGTCCGAAGGGTCCCTCTCAAAACACAAGGGACAGGCTCCCCCGCAAACGGCAGACCAGTCAATGCCGTGAAATCAGTGGGCGTCATCGTGACCTCCCCCATAGGCAGATGGAAAGTATGGGTGGTGTCCCACCATCTCTCTCTCAGAGCCTGAATAACATCCTGGATCATTCTTCAACGCCGGTAGACTGGTAATAAAAAGGCCAAAATGGGTGGCCTGAACCCGAGCCCTGACATTCTCAGGCAGCTTACTCCAGATGGTGACCGGGCCATGAGCTCCGCCTCGAATCTCTGACAGGCGGCTCCACTCCTGAAAAGAAACAAGAAACAACGAAAATTTCGTCAGCATAACGGCTAGAAAACGGACAAACCCAAAACAGAAACTTCAACATGCATACGAGTGCGTGGGTGTGTGAAAAGGGTATCCGAACATGTTTCTTGTGTTGGGTTTCCAAGTAACATGCGCAGCGGAATATAGCAATCAAAATTTTAAGAAACCCAAAGCCATGGATCCGTTCATATGATTAAATCAAATACAACATAATGAATAAAGGAAAAACTAACCCTTGATGACTATCAAAGTTTTCTTTGGTCTGGAGAAAACTTGAAGCTTTATCACGGAAAAAATCACGAACTTTGTAGATGATAAAATTCACCCTCTAGCGGTGTCCACACTTCGAACGAATATCAAGAGGCTCCTTGATCTTGGTTGCTAGACCAATAATTATGAAACACACTTTCACAATTTAATAAAGAACTATATGGAATTTATTTGTGAATTATTTTGTTCCTCAATCAAGGATATCTTAGAACAAAATAAAATCTCTCTCAAACTCTTTGAGACTCACAAAAGCACTAGTAAGGATGGTCTGGCCTAATTGGGATTTTTATACACAATTAAAGACCTATTCCAAATAGGTAACTTGTGCCAAAAACCTTTCCTAATCGAATTAGGAATTATTCTGCCGCCTAGACCAAGCGCCCGCCTGGTGCATACCGAGCGCCCGCTCATTTGACCAGAAGCCCAGACCATTTAAGAATTAATTCAAGCGCCCGCCTGGTCCAACCCAAGCGCCCGCTTGGTTGACCAGGAAGCCCAGAATTATTCCAGAAATTCCTTTGAGGTCCTTCGACCTTAAATTCCAAAATATAGTCATCTTATTTAAGATTCGTTCTATTGTGTGTGACCCTCTAGGATTATACTAAGTTGGCAATGGGCTCAAACATGATCCCATGAGATATGATTAGGTTCTAGCAAACCGTCATACCTACCCAAACTAGTATAACTAGACACAAGTTCGCATTCCTTTAGAATATGTCATAATCCTTTTGTCCATGATGTCATTGAACACAAGTCATGGTCAAACAGTCAACTTATCTTGTTCAATACTTTCTCGATTCCGAATATGTTGATAATTCAAATTCTATTGATCCAATCAATCCATTTGAGTCCGGCCGAACATTTCATCAACATCATTCCTTCGAGGGGCCCAAGCTTGACATCTCTCCGTGGAGGGACAAATCCATTTAGCTTATTATTCTTCCCAACGGGAATCCGATTATGCCATTCATACCCTTTATAACTACCGTGTTAAGGTAGCGTTTGAATATGTCAAACACAATGTTCATCAAGTGGAAGACTATAATACTTCATGTCTAAGGATTCAAATGACATAACTAATATGAGATATATGTACGACATAGACCATGACATAAATCTCATACAGCGGGTCATGTCCAGTACCTTGTTCCAAACAAGTACCCATAAATCTAACATGATCATCCCATGATCATTTAGCCTTTATACTAGTGCTTAACAAGTACTAGGGACGGAGATTATTATAAGTAAACATGAACAACAATAATAATCAAACATCTCTTTATTGATATGAAATAAATGATAACAATTACAACGTTTGTTAAACGTGCCTAGGGCACCACTACCAACAATCTCCCACTTGCCCTAGGCCCAATCTCCCATGTATCTAATACCCATGGACCTAAATGACCATCATGTTTAGCTTGTGGAAGTCCCTTTGTTAGCGGGTCCGCAACATTGTCATCAGTAGGTACTCTGCATATATTTACGTCTCCCCTATCAACGATCTCTCGAATGATATGAAAACGCCTAAGTATGTGTTTGGATTTCTGATGTGCTCTTGGTTCCTTTGCTTGAGCAATAGCACCATTATTATCGCAATAAAGGTCTATTGGATTAGCAATACTAGGAACCACTTCAAGTTCAGTTATGAACTTCTTAATCCAAACAACTTCCTTTGCAGCATCCGATGCAGCAATATACTCAGCTTCTGTTGTAGAATCAGCGGTTGTACTTTGCTTGGAACTCTTCCAGCTTACAGCTCCACCATTTAACATAAACATAAAACCCGATTGCGATCGGCTATCATCTTTGTCGGTTTGGAAGCTTGCATCCGTGTAAGCATTTACAACGAGATCATCTTCTATTCCTCCATAGACCAAAAACGAGTATTTAGTTCTTCTCAAGTACTTAAGAATCGCTTTTACAGCTATCCAGTGATTCTCGCCAGGGTCGGATTGGTATCTACTTATCATGCTCAAAGCATAAGATACATCCGGCCTAGTACAAATCATGGCATACATGATGGACCCAATTGCCGAAGCATATAGAACATCATTCATTTTCTCACGCTCATCGTTTGTCTTAGGACATTGAGTCTTGCTTAGAGAAACTCCATGTAACACCGGCAAGGTGCCTCTCTTAGAATTTTCCATACAGAATCTTCTAATGACCTTGTCAATGTATGTACTTTGGCTTAAACCAAGTAGCCTCCTTGATCTATCTCTATAGATATTAATGCCAAGAATATATGCGGCTTCACCCATATCTTTCATTGCGAAGCACTTTCCTAACCAAGTCTTCACAGACTGAAGTGTAGGAATGTCGTTTCCAATGAGTAATATGTCATCCACGTATAAATAAGGAATAGCACTATGCTCCCACTAATCTTCTTGTATACACAAGGCTCATCTTCGTTCTTGATGAAACCAAACTCTTTGACCGATTCATCAAAACTGAGATTCCAACTCCTAGAAGCTTGCTTCAATCCATAGATGGATCTCTGCAATTTGCATACCTTAGAATCTTGTTCAAAACCTTCTGGTTGTGTCATATACACATCCTCTTGGAGTTTTCCATTCAAGAAAGCGGTTTTAACGTCCATCTACCATATTTCATAGTCATGATATGCGGCAATGGCAAGCAAAATTCTTATAGACTTGATCATTGCTACGGGTGAAAAGGTCTCATCATAGTTAATACCATGAACTTGCCTATAACCCTTCGCTACAAGCCTAGCTTTGTAAGTATGCACCTTCCCATCCATGTCAGTCTTCTTCTTGAAGACCCATTTGCATCCTATGGTTTTTACACCTTCGGGTGCATCAATCAAATTCCAAACTTGATTGTCTTGCATGGATTGCAATTCGGATTCCATGGCTCCAAGCCACTTGTCCGAATCAGGAGAAGACATTGCCTCTTGGTAGGTTGACGGTTCATCATTCTCAATGATTTCTACCTCATTACTATCCGTTACGAGAAATCCATATCTCTCGGACTCGGATCGTAACCTACTAGATCTGCGAGTTGCTTGTGTATTTTGAACAGGTTCCACAACTCCTTGTGGTTCTTGTTCTTGTTCCACTATTGGTTCAATGTTATTTTCTGGGTCTCGAATTTCTTCAAGATTTATTTTACTCCCACTGATTTCTTTGGAGAGAAACTCTTTCTCTAGAAAGACACCAGTTCGGGCAACAAACACTTTGTTGTCCTCACGGTTGTAAAAGTAATATCCTCTAGTTTCCTTAGGATATCCCACGAAAATACATTTATCAGATTTGTGTGCAAGTTTGTCTGAGAGAAGTCTTTTGACAAAAGCTTCACAACCCCAAATCTTCATGAAAGATAAACAAGTTTTCTTTCCGCTCCACATCTCATATGGAGTCTTTTGAACCGATTTAGTTGGAACACGATTTAGTGTGAAAGCAGCGGTTTCTAGAGCGTAACCCCAAAAGGATATTGGAAGATCAACTTGACTCATCATTGATCGAACCGTGTCTAACAAGGTCCGATTTCTCCTCTCGGACACACCATTCCATTGTGGCGTTCCGGGTGGAGTCAATTGTGAAACTATTCCACAATTCTTTAGATGATCATCAAATTCTTGACTCAAGTATTCACCACCTCGATATGATCGAAGTGCCTTTATACTTTTGCCAAGTTGTTTTTCTACTTCATTTTGAATATTCTAAATATCTCAAATGCTTCACTTTTATGTTTCATTAGGTAAACATCACCCAAATCTACTATAATCATCAGTGAAGGTTATGAAGTATTGAAATCCTCCCCTAGCATTGCTACTTAATGGTCCGCATACATCGGAATGTATCAACCCCAATAAGTCGCTTGCCCTTTCACCCAACTGGTAAAAGGTGTCTTAGTCATTTTTCCAAGAAGACACGACTCACAAGTATCATATGACTCTAAGTCACATGACCCAAAAGTCCGTCCCCATGGAGTTTTGGGATACGCTTCTCATTAATATGACCGAGACGGCAATGCCCTCAAATAAGTATGATTTACATCATTAGGTTTAGATTTCTTATTTACATGATAGACATTGTCATTATTTTTTCTTGACATCCCAAGATATAAAGGCCATTAAAATGAATTAGCAATACCATAAAGCACATCATTTAAATAAATAGAAAATTTCTTATTCTCAATAAGAAACTTAAACCTTCATTATCCAAACAAGAAATTTGAAATAATATTTCTGCTTAAATCCGGAACATAATAACAATTGTTCAAAACAAGAATTAATCCGGAAGGTAAAGTGACTTCATAAGTCCCTACGGCTAATGCAGCAACTCTTGCTCCATTCCCCACGCGTAGATCTACTTCACATTCTTTAAGCAGTCTCCTATTCTTTAGTCCCTGCACATTTAGACAAATGTGAGAACCCATCCGGTATCCAATACCAAGAATCAGTGGTAGAAAGGAGAATATCTATCATATAGATACCTGAAGTCGACGCAGCCTTGCTGCTCCTTCTTCTTCTTTTGCTCTTCCAAGAAAGCCTTGCAATTACGTTCCAATGACCAATTTCTTGACAATGGAAACAGATTGCATCCTTTTGTGAATCAGGTTTTGCCTCAGAGCCTTGGCAACCTTTGCCTTGCTTATTTTGGGTTTGACAACTTTTGTCTTACCCTTTCCTTTGGCACTAGCCTTCTTCCCATCATGAACCAAGAGCACGGAGAACCTTTCTCCACAATTTCATCTCTGCAGTTTGAGCATCCCATGCAACTCAGAGAGATTCTTATCATATCCCATGCATGTTATAATTCATCACAAACTGATTATAACTTCTAGGCAATGAATTCAGAATGAGATCCGTGGCTAGCTCCAATGGGATTGGATAGCCAAGTTTCTCAAGGTGCTCTACATAACTTTCATTTTAGAAAGTGAGGACTCACTTGTTGCCCTTCATTCATTTTCCAAGTAGTGAATGCAACAACAAACCTCTCTTGCCTAGCTTGCTCTTGAAACATGGTTTCTCAAACTCCACGCCTATCTCATAGGCTTCCAAATGTTCTAAACTTGTTGGAGTTTTGAACACATAGCAGCAAGCATGAGACAACTTACATCTCTAGAATCATTACGATGTTTCTTGTAATTGTCCCTTTCTACCCTAGGGGCAGTAGGCGGTGGTTCAGCAGGAAGAGGCCCATCGAGAATGTACAACTTATCTTCTTGCCTAAGAACGATTCTTATGCTACGGATCCAATCCATAAAGTTAGTACCATTCTCTTCGAGCTTATCCTTCTCAAGGATCGATCGCAACGACATTGATTGAGTGTTATTAGTCATTATCTACAAATATGCAAAATTTCCAAATTTAATAATACCGGTTTTCATTAAAGAGATAAATAATGTATTTTTCAACAAAATACTCCCACTAATTATATAACCTTCATATACATCCAATGTATAATATAATTTAATTGGGCTAATATCCAACTTTAATTTATTTTGGTCCACGGAGGCGAACCACTCAAAACTAAATTAATTAGGTAGACAATCATGTCAATCATATCCCATATGATTCTTAGATCCTTTTATGAGATTCTTTGAGAAATCCAATTTCAAAAAGCATGTTAATCTCATCTTTTGCCTAGGCCCAAAACTGTGTTGACGCCTAATTAAGTCCAACCATTTTAAACGCATAGGAACCATTCAATTTAATGCACCTTGCAGAGGCAAGCCCACATTAAATTAATGAACCTCGTCTTGCTCATATATGAATAAATTAATGCACTTCGCGGAGGCGAACCACATCAAGATTACCCATGTATAAACAAGTGTTTTAATCATGGCATGGCAAAGAAGGACTTAAAACTTTCTTTGAAGGTTCATCACATATAGTCATATAACACATTTATGAGCACATAATAAAACATGTTACACATCAAGTTTAGCCCTAATTAATCTCCATTAATTTAAGCATGATATTATGTGTCATTAGTTTCTCTATAATTATGAGGATGAGACTATTTCAACTTCGGTCATTATCTCCAAATCAAGACAACAAGAAGTGCGGTCGAACTAAGCCATTAGGCAACCACAATCCTGCACTAATTCAAGAAACCAAGAAAGTAGTCCATGTGGCCGAAACTAAGCAATAGATGGTCTCGATGAACGTAGGCAATTGCATTCACAATTCCACATGGATCTCCAATCATTGAATCAAGAACTTTGTTTCTCAATTTTAGCAATTATGAACTCTTCATAATTCTAACTTCGTTTTATCTTTGAAACTTGATTGCGATCAATTTTTGGGAAACACAATCTCGATGAACGCAGATTAGCCATCCAAAACTTGAACCAATCTAGAAATCACAAGACTAAAACAAATAGGAAAATCAAACCCCAAAATCCACACACAAACCAACTACCCAAAACCCATTCCAGATCAGCAAGGTCTGGACTGGTTCTGTTACTGGTTTTGTTGAATTTATTGAAATTCCATATTCAGATTTTTAACCAAAATCAGAACAGATTCTGATGACCGTGCGCCCGCCTTGTCTTGACCGAGCGCGCGCCCTGAGCAAGCCTGAAGCAAGGCCGCCTGGTCCCCAGCGAGCGGGCTCCTGTTGGTCAGAATGTTAAGAATTTTAAAGTTCGAAAATTTTGTCTCAAAATTGTTTCCTCGATTATTAAAACTTTGATCCGATCAAAAATCAATAATCGAAATAATTCAGAATCCACCATAATTTTTATTGCGATTGAATCGTGCGATTAAAGTTGCAAAACAATAAAACCACATAAATCACAAAACACATAAACCATCATATATTCCAATATTCATATCATGCAAGGCACATAAACAATTATATACACATAACATGATCCAAGTATTGAATTAATCAACATGAACGGGCTCTGATACCACTGTTGGGTTCCAAGTACATGCGCAGCGGAATATAGAATCAAAATTTTAAGAAACCCAAAGCCATGGATCCGTTCATATGATTAAATCAAATACAACATAATGATAAAGGAAAAACTAACCCTTGATGACTATCAAAGTTTTTCTTTGGTCTCGGTGGAGAAAACTTGAAGCTTTATCACGACAAAATCACGAACTTTGTAGATGATAAAATTCACCCTCTAGCGGTGTCCACACTTCGAAAGAATATCAAGAGGCTCCTTGATCTTGGGTTGCTAGACCAATAACTATGAAACACACTTTCACAATTTAATATAAGAACTATATGGAATTTATTGTGAATTATTTTGTTCCTCAATCAAGGATATCTTAGAACAAAATAAAATCTCTCTCAAACTCTTTGGGACTCACAAAAGCACTAGTAAGGATGGTCTGGCCGAATTGGGGATTTTATACACAATTAAGACCTATTCCAAATAGGTAACTTGTGCCAAAAAACCTTTCCTGATCGAATTAGGAATTATTCTGCCGCCTAGACAAGCGCCCCCGCCTGGTGCATACCGAGCGCCGCTCATTTGACCAGAGCCCAGACCTTTTAAGAATTAATTCAAGCGCCCGCCTGGTCCAACCCAAGCGCCCGCTTGGTTGACCAGGAAGCCAGAATTTTCTAGAAATTCCTTGAGGTCCTTCGACCCTAAATTCCAATATAGTCCTTATTTAAGATTCGTTCTATTGTGTGTGACCCTCTAGGATTATACTAAGTTGGCAATGGGCTCAAACATGATCCCATAAGATATTATTAGGTTCTAGCAAACCGTCATACCTACCCAAATAGTATAACTAGATACAAGTTCGCATTCCTTTAGAATATGTCACAATCCTTTTGTCCATGATGTCATTGAACACAAGTCATGGTCAAACAGTCAACTTGTTTTGTTCAATACTTTCTCGATTCCGAATATGTTGATAATTCAAATGCTATTGATCCAATCAATCCATTTGAGTCCGGCCGAACATTTCATCAACATCATTCCTTCGAGGGGCCCAAGCTTGACATCTCTCCGTGGAGGGACAAATCCATTTAGCTTATTATTCTTCCCAACGGGAATCCGATTATGCCAATCATACCCTTATAATACCGTGTTAAGGTAGCGTTTGAATATGTCAAACACAATGTTCATCAAGTGGAAAAACTATAATAACTTCATGTCTAAGGATTCAAAGGACATAACTAATATGTAGATATATGTACGACATAGACCATGACATAAATCTCATACAGGGGTCATGTCCAGTACCTTGTTCCAAACAAGTACCATAAATCTAACATGATCATCCCATGATCATTTAGCCTTTATTCT